>CM077644.1:116649374-117094374 GCA_039707465.1 Rhabdophis nuchalis | reverse complement strand
CGGCTTGGACTGAGAGAAACGTGGAGGGGGGTGTTTGTTAAACCCCCCCCCCCTCGGATTTACAACAGCGGCGTTTAGAAATGGCTCCTCGATGCGAGGAAGCGGATATTTCTCATCCGGACTTTTGCGGAACAAGTGAAAGTGCTTCGCGGCTTGTTTCTATACAATGTATCTAAGTCCGGCTTTATTGAAACAATTTTCCTTGTCACTTTCTCCTGCTGGCTGCCAGACTGGGCGGTGGAAGATGGCTGCCCTTTGTTCCTAAATGACTATTTCTTTATGGAAAATTACCAACATCTCTTTGTGATCTGGACTGTCTCTCTCTACCAACGGAGAAATTTTTGGATTAATTGATTCCTTCCCTGGAGTGCCTTCTATGCCTTAACAATTGACTGTGAAAATTGCTTCTCTCTCTGGACTCTATAATTTTCTACAACCTTGATTTGAACTTTCTTCTCCGGACTTGCTCCAGCGGCCGCACCCAAAAAACGCCATCTTAGTGGCACTGACTTTAACAGCTCACCATGGCTTCAAAAAAACAACCAGAGAACCCAGAATTGGAAGAAAGGATGACAGCTATGGAAGCAGTGTTACACTCCTTGGTGCTGGAAATTAAAGAATTAAGGAAAGATCATTGCAGCTCTAAGCTGGAACTTTTGGAGACACAGAAAAAATTGATGGAGAACACACAGACGACCGAGGAGTTGGAAGTGGGGTTGGCTGGGGCAAAGGGAGAACTTAAAAATGTTAATAGTGAAATTGGAGATTTGACTGGTCATATGTCTAGGATGGATTTTGAAAGGATGTCATATTTTTTAAGATTTCAGAACATTTCGGAGGAAACGGGTGAATGCCTTCCTGATCTCATGAGCACAATTTTAGCAGACTATTTACACAAACCTAAAGATGAGATCAGGGGGAACATTGACCTAGTTTACAGAATAAATTCAACATATGCCAGGATAAATGAAGTACCCAGAGAGATACATATTAAATTTGTCAGAAGGTCGACTAGGGAGGGAATCTTGAAGGCGCAGAGGGAGGGTCCGTTAATTTATCAACAAAAGGAAGTCGCTATCTTGAAGCACATCCCAAAAAAGATTAGGGAGGTGAGGAGGAAGTATTCCTTCTTATCTAAAAAATTGTTTAACCATGGGATTTGGTTTAAGTGGGCGATGCCAGAAGGGATGTTGGTGTTCTGGGAAAGAGGAAGAGTAAGGATTAAAACAGTTGCTGAGGCGGAAGCCTTTCTTAAAAAACATTCCTCTATCCTGGGAGAAGATCCAGGGGGGGCAGAGGGAGCCACGGCCCCGCCCACTGGGAGACAGGAAGGAGAACAAGAAGACACAATTGCCAAGAGACTTAGATCTAAAAAATGACTTTGCTTTTTATTAACACAGTATAACTTTTATCTGGATGTTTGTACACGACTGCCAGCATAGAACTTAGAATTTATGATGTATGCATTTATTTTCACCTTGTAGTATTATTGAAAAATGTATTACCAATGTCTTATTAAGAAGCCCTGGAGGGGCCTATGATCTCGACGTGAAAGTTCTCAAAATATTTTTGTACTACCTTACCTTACCCTACCCTACCTGAAAAAATTTGTAAAAACCAATAAAACTTTTGCAATATAAAAAAAAATGCATTTCAAGCTGGCACTTGGTAGAAGAGCTACAAAGGCCCAGGAAAATATATTCAAATGGTATCCAATGGATGCAAAATTACAGAAAAAAGTAGGTAGATAGATAGAGGGAGAGAGAGGGAGAGAAAGAAAGAGAAATACAGTAGGTAGGTAGGTAGATAGATAAAGGGATAGAAAGAGAGAGAAATAGAGAAATACAGTAGGGAGGGAGGGAGGGAGAGTGTGTGTGTAGGTAGATAGGTAGGTAGAAGGATAGAGAGAAATAGAGAGAGAGAGAAATACAGTAGGGAGGGAGGGAGTGTGTGTGTAGGTAGGTAGGTAGGTAGGTAGGTAGGTAGGTAGGTAGGTAGAGGGATAGAGAGAGAGAAATAGAGAAATGCAGTAGGTAGGTGGAGAGAGAGTGAGTGAGTGAGAGAGAGAGAGAGAGAGAGAGAGAGAGAGACAGACAGACAGACAGACAGACAGACAGACAGAGAGAGAGAGAGACAGAGTAGGAAGGTAGGTTGATGTTTCCAGGTGTATTTATCCAAGTCCTGGAGAAGGAAATAGCTGACAAACCTTAAAACTTTGTTTCTCCTGGCACAGAAACAGTTAAAGAGCCTTCCAAAAGAGCTTTCCGAAAGTGTTCTAACTCAGGGGTCCCAAACGTGGCAACTTTAAGACTTGTGGACTTCAATTCCCAGAATTCTCCATCCAGCTATGTCCACAAGCTATGCTGGCTGGAGAATTCTGGGAGTTGAAGTCCAAAGTCTTAAAGTTGCCAAGTAACTAAACAACCTCCCGAAAGAGGGGGGGGAGGGTTTTTTGCACTTTGCATACCTCCCCCAAACTGCTCTTTCTCCATGAAAACGTGGCCGTTTTTCTTCAAATAAAAAGCTTGACTAGCCTTGGGGGGCCTGCAGAGTGCTCCAGGGGTGTGTGAAAAATGAGCAAAAAACCGCCCCATTTATCGCGAAAATGGGCCATTTTTGTGTCAAACAAATTGAATGCATAGCCCTATGGAGCCTTATAGAGTGCTGCTGGGGGGGGGGGGCAAAAACGCCCCGATTTAGGCTAATTTCTGCCCTCCCCAGCCCCCAGGAGCTCTCTGGAAGCCTCCATAAGGCTAGGCACAGCCATTTTGGTGAAGGGGGTGGGGTTTCGGGAGACAAAAAATGCTGTATTCGATGTATAAGACGCACCAAGATTTTCAGCCTCTTTTTAGAGGAAAATAGGTGCGTCTTATACTCCGAAAAATACGGTACTCATGCTGCTGCATTTTAATTGGTCCTCAGCAACAGCCTCGTGTGGAGGGCATTGCAGAAATCCAAACAAGAGATGACTAAGACATTACTGACCATGAGAAAAGTCTCCCAATTCCTGAAAGGACATAACTAGCATACAAGATGCATCTAAGGAGTGGTTCTTCTTGTCACAGCTGCCACTTCTTCTCCAAGCCAGAGCCAAGAAGACTAATGGTATGTATGACAGATGGTATGAGACTGGGCAAAGAAACACTGCCAAGGGAACAGTCAGATAGAAATTAGCATAGCTCATAGCTAGATGGCAGAAGGGAGAAGAGGCCCTTCCTAATTTCGCGGATCATAGAGGAAAGTGGGGGAAGGAGGGATTTGTACTTTCAGACTTGCAAGATTGATCTTACCTCTCACAGGGAAGGAATCACAACTAGATAAGCTAATTCTAGTTTATTACGAACTACACTGACAGAATCCTACAACTCTTCCACATATTATGCACAATTCTGGTCAGACGTAGTGCAACCTCATCCAGAATTAATATTGGTAAATCACTGGCCATGGAAGATTCTTGTTTTCATAGCCACTCAATTCTGATTGAGCCTGAGCATCTTCTACCCCATATCATAATTCAATATGTTGCAGGAACCAGGGTCATGAGTCAAGATAGCTGGGTATCATCTAAGTATGGATGATATCTGATATTACCCACAAAGTTCATGGAACTTTGAAATGGGCGCGGGATACAAATACGAAAATAAATAAATAAAATAAAATATAGCAGTTGTGCTGAGCCCTGAGCAATATTGCAAAGCAAGGGCTTCAGTCTCTATTGATTCTCCCTACTCTCTAAACACCAATTGGAACTACACCAGTGGTAGGTTGCAGGAGGTACACCCCGGTACGGGCGTATCGGAGCTTGCCTGGAGCACTGGATACCGTTCTGCAACCCGCCCTTGCTTACCAGTTCTTTATGCCTTTGGTGCTTCCACGCACACGCATGGCGCGTAGAGCGCCTGTGCAATGTTCTGCCAAGCAGTTGGAGCGTCGCAGAGGCTTGCCAAAGCGTCACAGGCAAGTATGACACATGCATGCACCACATGCGTGTGCGCACACGACACACGGATGCATGTGGGTGGCACCGGGGCTGTTCCAACTGTACTGGTTGGAATGGAATCCGGAACCCACCACTGAACTACACCCAGAAAAGAGGAGAGCCACTGAAAAACAACACATCCCAACTCTTAGAATATTACTGTGACTGCTGATATAGAATACTAGCCTAACAGCTGCAGTGTAACCCTAAAAAATGTTCTCCAACTATTTTACACCTACATAAAATAACCAAACAAAAAGATTAAAAAAAAAACAAGTTCCAAACCACAAATGAAAAACTTTACTACTGATATCGAAGTCTGGCTTTTAAAAATTAACTCAAGATAAATGAAACAAGGGATAATGGAACAGCAGGGAAGCAGGGCCACCTGTACTTTGCACTCATTAAATATCCAATTAATGCCTCTTTAAACTTCTTCACACAACATAAATTTTAATTCTATTTTAATTTCAAAATGAATTATCACATAATGTATTGAATTTTCTTCATTTTCTAAAAAGTGTTCTAAGTTAAAAATTAGAAGGTATGTTTTCCATACAGCATGCTGAGAAGCTTGTGTTATTAATGGAAAGATTAATGAATATGTTATACATTCCATCTGTTGAAATAATTTTGTTTATATAACATGTCATTGTCTATTCATGCTTGTAAATATGTTATGACAAAAATCCAATTAAAAAAAATAAACTACCCTTAGTAAATAAAATGTTAGGTTAAATAAATAAAGCAACAGTCCTTTGTCAGATCCTGTAAGGAAAAAAAACTTCCAACTTTTAACGTTGCAATACAGGTCGTCCTCGATTTACAACAGTTCACTTAGTGATCGTTCAAAGTTACAATGGCACTGAAAAAAGTAACTTATGACCAATTTTCACACTTGCAGCATCCTCATGATCCTGTGATCAAAATTCAGATGCTCAACAACGGATTCATATTTATGATGGTTGCTGTGTCCCAGGGTCATGTGTATTGTGACCTTCTGACAAGCAAAATCAATGGGGAAGCCAGATTCATTTAACAATCATATTACTAACTTAACAGCTGCAGTGATTCACTTAACAAATGTGGCAAGAAAAGTTGTAAAAGGGGACAAAACTCAGTTAACAAATTTCTCACTTAGCAACACAAATTTTGAGCTCAATTGTGGTCATAAGCTGAAGACTACCTGTACATAGGTCAAAGTGAAAATAATAATGAATCTTGCATTATACAAGAAGTCATTGATATTCTGCCTTGGCATTGATTTTTGTTGCTTTTATTTCCATTAATATTATAAGGTAAATTACATTAGTAGCAAAATACATCTATCCTTGCTAGAATGCTAGTATCCAAGAATAAGCAATCATCAGAGCTGTCCCAAAGATAATTAACCAGATTTGAATTCTTTATGACAAATTGTTATAAACAAATTGTTTACCAAAACATTTAAACAGTAAATTCTTGTAACTGAATAATATTTTTGCAGAACCATTTACTGTTAAGTAGTTTTTTTTTTAAAGAAGAGAATGATTGTAAGCCAAGATCTACCTGTACAGGAAATACAGGAGACAAGACACTATTCTTACTTTTTAAAGTCGAAGAAGAGAAGCAACACATACCTGATTTTGGAATTACATGTCATTTCATTTTCTGGATAATGAATATCAACTGCATCCTGAATGACTGTGCCATATTCATAGACTTTAATCTTCTTTGTGACTCCCGCAATAGCAAAATAGTCACAGTCTCGATCAAATTCAATACTAAGAAACACAAACACAAAAGCCACAAACTTATCAATATAACATATAAATAGTTTTGTTATAATGATGCATATTATTTTTCAGGCAAACACCTTCTCCGACTTTCAGGGTAAGATACCAAAATTTCTATCTCCTAAGTTGCAAAAGGGTACCTTCTCACTAAATTTTCTGTCTTGTTGGTTCATTTTTACTGAATAGTGTAAATTTTAACATGAGAAAAAAACTTTAATCCAGAATAATAAAACAAGAGAAAGGAAAAACATGTGCTGAAGTAAATATTATTGGGTCCGTTTGGAGAAGGGCGGGGTATAAATTTAATAAAATAAAATAAAAATAAATAAATTATTCCTGATATTTTTTAGTGCAAAAGATGGACTTGTTGAATTGTTCAGCATTGTATAAAACAATACACCAGAGCCAGGTTGGCTATTTCTTCAAAAATCGCTACATTACCAACTATCCCAATGTCAAGAAGGACAATTTACCCATAAAATCTAAGAATTGTACACAGTTTTTGCATTTGAGTTAGTGTGTAATTGTTACTTACTTACTAAAATAAGTGGACTATTGTTGTGTCTATTGTTGGCTATCCTTTCCTTCTCTCTACCAGGAACAGCATGGGAAATAAGGGATGCAATGAATTCATCCTCAAAACGTACTTGCAAAGAATGCACTAAAAATAAATGCCTCACACATCCTCACGGCCGATTCGCTCCCACAGAGAGGGACTTCTCCGGGTGCCGTCCACTAGACTTTGTCAGCGGGCGACGCCCAGGGGAAGGGCTCTCTCTGTGGCGGGCCCAGCCCTCTGGAACGACCTTCCCCCCGACATTAGAACGACCACGGACTTCCGCTCCTTCCGTCTAAAACTAAAAACACATCTTTTCTGCTTGGCCGGCCTAGGGTAGTCTCTCTCTATGGGGTTTTAGTTGTTTTAATTGGGAATTTTAGTATGTTAATGGGGTATTTTAGCACAGGTATATGTTTAATTTGTTTTTAATGTGTTTGTATATTTATTGTTTTAGTTTTCCCTGTGCACCGCTCCGAGTCACTATGGGGAGAGGGAGCGGTCAACAAATTAAAATTATTATTATTATTATTATTAATTAAATTTAAGACCGAGAAATTTCTGAGTGAATTTAATGGAAGCAACCATTAATTATTTGATTTACTGTTGTCTCACTCCATATATAGTTCACGAAGAAAACAATAATCAAGATGGCAAATCTGACATCAATACAAAAACATATACTACACACCCCAAAAGGAGCTTCAGCCACCCTGGTTCAGAGTCCATTTTGGAACAGGGTGTAAAAGGCTGAAGAATGTGTCCCTAGCAGAGCAAATTATATTAAGAATTGACAAAATGGCTTTGGTTAGAACTGAAGCAAGAAAATGGAAAAAATATTTTATAGATATCTCTGAAAATGATAGCAGTATGCTAAAGAATGCAATTAAAATAATTTCTATGAAATTTAGTGCCCACGAAAACAATGAAGTCCCAAATAATATGAGAACATGGAACAATTGCACAGGCTCTTTGATACATTTAATCTGGATGTGAAGACTGTACTTGCACTTGATGACTGGAGGAATGCTGGCATGATTCATCTATATCAGAGGTGTGTAACTATGGCCCTGTTATGACTTGTGGACTTCAACACCCAGAGTTCTTGAGCCAGCATAGCTGGCTAAGGATTCTGGGAGTTGAAGTCCACAAGTCATAACAGGGCCACAATTACCCACTCCTGCTCTATACGAAGGGGGAGGAAATAGAAGAACCACAGGGGCTTATTTTGTTAAATCTGTATGAGAAGGAAGCAGAATTCTGAGTAAAAGGACACAACTGGTGATAAAGCGGAAAGTCTGAAAAGTCAAGTGCTGGGTTACATTTATAATGAGGTTTGCAGACCAAAGCTTGCAGATCATTGAGAATCATGTGTTTGTTAGAAAGAAATTTAATTGTATATTTCTCAATTTTGAGAAGTGCATAGGTTTGAATTAAGAGAATGCTTTGGAGTGAATGCTGGTAGCGATATCACAATTCCTGTTCTCCATATAGAGCTGTATCATTCAGCTATATTACATTAATCAGATTTTTTTTTAAAAACACATTTTTTTGAAGATACAGTTTATTATTAATGTCGAAAACAGAAAACCAGTGATTATTTTGAACAATCATGAATAGAAACACAAATCAAGGTTCTAGTTTTAACTAGGTATATCCAAAGGGATAGACGTTTCACAAAAAGATTAGTTCAATTGTGAAATGTAACATGTCCTTCCACAGTTTGCACAACACCCAGCCAGAATGACCCAGGGATGAGCATCATAAAATGATACCCTACGGACACTCATAAATAACTAGAAATAAATTTGGAGAATCATGCATCTCCAGCTTGTGAAAGCAACTAAAATAATAAACCAGTTTGATCCCATAGATGTTTCAAAAATTAAACACTAAACAGATGAATAAAGGGAAAACAACAGTGGCTTCACATTTGAATGAACTAACCGGGCTGAGCTGTATTTAGGGTGATAAGCTTGTACTGTTTTTGTTAGCTATGCTACTCAAGACATTTGCATACTCCAATTAATCTTCAAGACAAGGACTCAAGATCTCACCAAAACGCTTCTTTAGAAATACTATTTGTAGAGAGAATAAAATACTGCTCTTAAAAAGATCACTATCTAAAAATGCAATTTGAGCAGCTTCATTTAATTACTACTTTTCAAACTTTAAGGGGAGTCAAGAACAGACTTTAGGGACAATACCTATGCATCTTAAATGTAAGGAATTCTGTACCTCAAAACCATGTTAGATCATTCATTTGAAGTACAATTGAAATTTCATGTTCAAAATCCTTTTAAAAAATCCATTACAGAGCTGGCTCTACTTACCGTATTTTTTGGAATAAAAGACGCACCTTTTTACCCCAAAAAAGAGGGTAAAAATCTAGGTGGCCAGAGGAGGCAGGGAGAAAAGCAAGAGGGCAGCGCGGTTGGGTGAGGGTGCAAGCGCGGAGACAGATTAGAGGCAGCTAGCTGATTGCCGGCTTGCCGGCTTAGCTACTGACCAACCAGAGTGCTCAAGCAACAAAGGAAACCTCGCGTAAGATGTTCGAGCATAATTTGGGGATGGCAGGGGCAGGGGCAGGGGATGGGGTGGGGTGGGGCACGCATCTTACTTGAGTTTGGCAGCTCCACCACTTCTCTCTCTCGCCTGCTCTGCGCAGGGAAACATCTCACACAGTAAAGAAAAACTTCTCATGAAGTTTTTCTTTACCGTGCAAGGTTTCCCCTGCAAAGACCAGCCGAGAGATGCAACGAAGCTGCCACTCTATTAAGATGTGCATATTGTGGTGGGGCACAATTTGGGGGTGGCAGGTGGGGCAGATGATGGAGTGCCCTGGCAGTGACTTCTTAGCGCCCACTGCCCACGCCCCTAAGTGTCACTGCCAGTGACCACAGTTTCACGCTCCCTCTACTGGGCAACAGGACAGCAGAGGCAGAGGGCCTCAGGTCTGGAAGGTGCCTTCACCAACCCATGTCCCAACGGGCGAGGGGAGAGTCCGGCACTTCTTTGCCACTGGCAGGGACCTCATCCTGCTACCCCCAAATTGTGCCCCACTGCAAAATATGCATCTTAATAGAGTCTGGCAGCTCCGTTGCATCTCTCGGCTGGTCCCTGCCAGTGGCAAATAAGTGCCGGACTCTCCCCTCGCTCGTTGGGGCAGGGTTGGTAAAGGCACCTTCCAGACCTAAGACCCGGAAGGAGAAACTTCGCCCGGCCCTCTGCCTCTGCTATCCTGTTGCCCAGTAGAGGGGGCGTGAAACTGTGGTCACTGGCAGTGACACTTAGGGGCGTGGGCAGTGGGCGCTCCATCATCTGCCCCACCTGCCACCCCCAAATTGTGCCCCACCACAATATGCACATCTTAATAGAGTCTGGCAGCTTCGTTGCATCTCTTGGCTGGTCCTTGCAGGGGAAACCTTGCACGGTAAAGAAAAATTTCATGAGAAGTTTTTTGTTTATTGTGCGAGATGTTTCCCTGCACCGAGCGGCTGAGAGAGAGAAGTGGTGGAGCTGCCAGACTCAAGTAAGATGTGTGCCCCACCCCGCCCCATCCCCTGCCCCACCTGTCACCCCCAAATTATGCCGGAACATCTTATGCGAGGTTTCCTTTGCTGCCTGCGTACTCCAGGTGGCCAGCAGCTGAGCCGGCAAGCCGGCAATCGGCTGGCTGCCTCTAATCTATCTCCGCGGCTGCACCCTCGCCTGACTGCACTACCCTCTCGCTTTTCTCCCTGCCTCCTCCAGCCGACAGTGCTGGCCAGGAGAAAAGAGAAGGCAGAGGAGAAGGAGGGTACACAGCTCTGCAATGTGCACCGGGAAATTGGGAATGAAAGCATTTTCAGGTGACAGCGCATGCTGGAACTGCCTGCCACCTGAAGCACGATGCATTTTTTTGGCCTCTGCACGTGCCCTTTTTGGAATCAAGGAGGGGATCGTGATGCTACAGCCCAAAAATGCATTCATTGAAAAGGCTTTCATCACAGTTCCCCTGGGCAACTTTGGAAATCAGGCTCCAACTGAGGCAGCAAAGATATTGGCCAGATGAATATTGGTGAACACTGCTGGGAAAAAGGCAGAGAGGCTTTTTTCCTGATTTCCTCCTCCAAAATTAAGGTGCATCTTATACTCCGGTGTGTCTTATACTTCGAATAATATTGTAATTCCTGTATTTATTTATATTCCAATCTTCTTTGATAGTATGTAGGTGGCAAACAATTCATTTATTTCTGGAGTTCCTGCTAAATTCTTGCTTGACAGACTTTGTGCCTGTCCTGATTTAAGATTTGTCCCTGTATGGCACCATCACAGCCACTTTATGAATGGGCAAACTATGACCCTCCACAGTAGCCCCACCACAAAAAACATGTAAAATTCCAAATGTGGCAATTTTTCAAAAAGATTAGATCCCCATATATTTATGCTGCCCTCTGGGAAAGAAAGGAGTTAGGATAGTGATATAACAATATCACTGAAAAGTTCATTTTTTGGAAGGATGTTTAAAACAAGTATGAAGCCTACCCAGAAGCATAACATACTTATTTAGGGCTACAGCTGTGTGAAAAAGTCCTGCACGCTTTATGGTTTATGACATTTTTTATGACTAGACCATTGATTTTATGATATTTTATGCTAACTGCTATGCAAATATTGTTATATTTAAATAAATACTGGTGGTTTTTAAGTGAAAAACATAAGCAGTTTGCAATTTGGTGCTGAAAATTGTGAATTTTCTTGCATGCTTACAATACATGGTTACAATGACTATGAAAACAGATTAACTGATGCATATCCAGTGGCATATGTGTTGCAATTACTAAGGCCAATGCTAGTGTTTTGTTAACACTTATTGTTTGTGGCCCTTATGAGTATGCAAAAGCTACTTAGGACAAAACAAATTTCTGCAATAGCATAAATCAATGAGCGCAATGAATTATTATACCAAGAATGAGGATACTCTGTCCATATCCAAGTTCAATAGATGCACATTGTTTCCTCAGACAAAAATTTCTGATTTTATTCTAAAAGGATTTTTGGCTGGATCTGAAATTACATTCCCAAACAATTATATGAAATCAAGTAACAATTTCCCTTTTGAAATAAAAGAAAAATAAAAACAAAACAAGAGATAAGGAAATTTTTAGATACAATGCTGATTTCTGTTTTTTAAAATATTATTATATATTTGTCTCCAAACTAGTCGTTTTGGATACATTTTACTTTAATAACATAATTAGTTCCTGAAGGAGATATTTTGCTTCAGACTAATCAAATATACATAAGATTTCATTAGGAAACTGTCACACTTAAATAGGCAAAAAAGCAATTTGGGGCTATTTTGTCTTGCTATTTACTTTCTAGTATTTTTGGTAACACTTTTTCACATCTGTCTTCAAATACTCAGAGATTACAAACTTTCTTTTCTGTACTCATAGCATATTAAAAACTCCAAACTATGCAAATACCGTATTTTTCAGAGTATAAGATGCACCTTTTTCCCTCAAAAAAGAGGCTGGAAATCTGGCTGCATCTTAGAGTCTGAATACAGCATTTTTGGCCTCCTGAAATCCCACCCAAAATGGCCATGCACAGCTTTTAGGAGGCTTTCAGAGTGCTCCTGGGGGCCGGGGAGGGCAGAAATAAGCAAGAAAATGGCCCATTTTTTGCTCAATTTTGCTCCCCTCTAGCCCCCAGGGACACTCTAAAAACCTCCTAAAGGCTATCCATGCCCCGTTTTTTGACAAAAAATGGACTGTTTTTTGCTCATTTTTGGGTTGCCCACCTCCCAGCAGCAGTCCAGAAGCTTCCTAAAGGCTATTCATGCCCTTTTTTGAGAAAAAAGAGCCCATTTTCATGAAAAACAGGCCGTTTTTGGGAGGTTTGCAGAGTGCAAAACCATTTTTTTAACTTCCCTCTTCAAAACCTTGGTGCGTCTTATACTCCGAAAAACTTGGTAATATATGCCAAAAAGGCTATAGCATGTTAGAATGCAAAGATTAATGTCATTAATCAATAGCAACATACAATTCATTTTATCATTATTATCACATGAGTTAGAAGTATATTAAAATATATTTGGGTTGAATTGTTCTCAATATACACACGCACAACTTATTTGCACAAGCATAAAGCATTTACATTAGTTTCATATTAGTTCACACTTCTAGCATAGAATGTTTGCTTAAAGAAAAATCTGCAACTATAGAGCAAAAAAACTTGATAATTTGCTATTTCTTCTCTGCTTTTACAGATATACTGCATGCCTACAGCCTTGTTTGTTACACAGATAAAAATAACGACATTTGCTAACTGAAGAGGTGTTTAATGTGTTTGTACGATATATCATCAGCATTCACAATGAGATCTCTAAAATATCAGGAGCTTAACATTATTTATTAATACTAAATTTTACAAAAAGTTCCACTGGTAACTCAAACACTTCCACTGAGTTTTCCAAATTCAGAATATGCAAATTTCCATGTTCAGAATATGGAAATATGCCTAGAATTAAAACTTAACAATGAATAATATAATCACTTGCATTGAGATTCCACAACCATTCAAAAGTTCAGACAAAATGGGGATACTAAGACCATGGTCAAAATGTATCAGAGGGCTGAGCAATCCTCAGATAATGTCTTGGATCTGGAAGCAAGAAACGGGGAGAGCAGCTTGCAATGATTCTGGCAAGAAATCAAAGATGCTCAACATATAGGTAGTCTTCAACTTATGACTGGTCATCTACTAAAAAGTCTTCAGTATTGCAATCCTTATTATTGTTTGAACCTGGTATATAGAATTATTTAGAGAATTGCCAAATTTTTCTTGTTTGCTTTAATTCCAGAAATGTTGGAAGATAAAGATTTTCAATCTGTATCATTCTTTTTTTTCCCCCCAGCCCCGTTTCTCTCTTGATTGTACTGCATTAGGTATTATAGTATTTGATAATAAAGCATCAGCATGATCCACATCCTGCACACGAGCAGCAAACACACATAATCAATGTGAATATTATTTAAGCAATTAAAAAAGCATCACTCATTTCTATAAGAATAGCAAGTTTTAGTTAAATGAAAGATTTTCAGAAATGCTCAAACACAAAAAAGAACAGAATACTCTTGGTGATTTAAATTCCAATAGCAATATTTCAATGTAATATTTTTTGTAGCACACATGTATACACATATTCAAAATCCAGAACAAGCTGGAGCATCAGGATATTTTTCACATTCTTTTTGCTTAAACAGTTGAGCCAGGTTTCCCCCCCAAAATATAACAGAAAACCAAAGGTTCCCATATGGCAGGAGTCCACATGTTAAAACTGATAGGGGAAGATGCCAATGCTGCAGAAATGTTAGTCCCCGTTGGTTAGCCTTAGGAACCTCATGCTGATGATATAATACTCTACAGGATGAGAAACAGGGAAGAAAGGCAACCTGGGACCACTGCAGTCCTGTTAAGTCTGCAGTGTCCTCGAGACAGAGACAACAACTCTGAACGTCTCTCTGATGGAGATTGCTGGAGAACTAAAGAGGAAATTAATCCTAGGGAACGGAATGACAATCTCAAGACAATATCATCGAAGAAAGGGGCATTTCAACAAGAAAGATCAGAACTATTAAAACAATGGTCTTCCCAGGGATAATGCACAGCAATTAAATCTGGAAAGTGAGAAAGAGAAAGAACCCAAATGCTTTCCAATTATGCAGTTGTAAAATATTAGTAAGGATGTCATGCATTGCAAGAGCAAATCAATCTGTCCATAATCAAATAAAACCTGACTGTTCCCCTGAAGCAATGACCAGCAAGCAGAAACTCACATATTCAGGGCACATGATAAACTAGGAAAATAGATGTTTGGGAAAGGCTGAGGGAAAACAATGGAAAAAACTGCATAAAAGAGATAACTGAATGTGGTTTTTATCGATCTCATACTGCCATTTTAAATTAATTAAAATAGCCAACCCTCCCCTAGGACACCCTTGCTGTCCTTGGAACAGCTGTAAGTCAAGATATGAGTTCTGTTCAGTTACCAAAGCTGAACCAATTCAATGCAACTACCATAATCAATGTAATCCATCCACTTACTCTGATAAATTTATTCCGTATAAGAAGAGTTTTCACAGATTTTGTCAAAACAAAGTGGGTTCAAACTAATTATTTTATTTTGTGGAATTTCTTGTACATGGGGAATATAAACTGCTTTTACTTGTTCACCTAGTTTTCTGAGAAAATAAATCCATTACTTACACTTGATTAGCAACTACTGCATTTGTAGGGTCCAGTTATTTTTAAATGGGAATGGTTTTCACTTATAGGATGTATTGGTCTTTGGCTTTTCATGCATACTGCATGAACAGCTGGGCCTTCCTGACAGCCAGTCAGGTTTTGCCAATATTCTATTTTATGGTCAGATCTCTAGGAATTTCAAATGTGCCTTATAACAACACCAAAAGCTTCTCCGTTCCCTATTAAACAAACCCAGACAATACTAATATCAGTTTCTCTGAGACAGAAGTATTCTATTTCATCAGAAATTACCTGCTCCTCTGTACATGTATCTAATGCACAAAGTCCAAAAACAGGGGCAGAGAAATTCTGTTTACTGTTGTTCCACACCTTTTCACAATATAAGGTACATTTTCTCTGCACAAAAATGTGCATCAAAATTTAGACTATAAATGACATGAAAGCTATTCCATCAACAGTTTTATAATTCTCTAAAACAAACTATTTTTTTCCTTTAACAATAAAAATCTATCACTACCTCTTCTAAATGATATGCCTTCATTAATATTTATCTATAGTGGTAAAAAGTTTATGAACCTTTTGCATTGTCAATATTTAAAACATGATCTGTTCTCCACATAACTCCTAAAATGAGGAAAAGAGAATCCAGCTAAATGAAAGAGTCAAAAACGTTATTGATTTATTAAGGAAAATAACGCAAAACTTCTTATTTCTGTGTGGCAAAAGTATGTAAACCTCTAGGATCATCAGTTCATCTGAAGTAGAATTTAGAGTCAGGTGTTTCAATCAAGATGATACTTGATTGTGATGTGGGAAGTCCTGTCTTGTATAAAGAACAGAATTCTGAGGATCCACTATCAAAGTCTGTTTTACACAACTCAAGGATGTGGAAGTGTTTCATAGGTTGAACAAAGGAGATTTTTAGCGCCTCCAATTGAATACCATTACTATTGTTCCCAGGAGGAATTGACCAATCGAGATCATGCCAAGAGCAAAGCATGTTAATATTCTGGGAGATCTTACAGAACTGCTGTCTAATGCCTAAGGAACTAAAGGCCTCTCCTGCATTTGTGAATGTCAGCATTCATGAAACATTCATGAAACCACCATCAACTATGATATACATGGCAGGGTTGCAAGGAGAAAGTTACTATTCTCAAAAAAACCCAATGCTATCCATTTACAGATTGCAAAAGACCACATAGTTAAGCTAAAAGGATATCGAAAGAATGAGACCAAAATAGAATTTTTTGCCTTGAAAGAAAAGTGTTATGTTTGTTGTATGACCAAAGACTGGTTAAAGTAGACTAAAGTTGACATTTTTGAATGGCCAAGTTCAAATCCTAACCTAAACGCTACGAAAATGTTATGAAAGGACCTGAAGTGGGCAGTTCATTTAAGAAAGTCCACTGTTGAATTGAAGATATTCTGTAAGGAGGAGTGGTTTAAATTCTTCCAAGATGATTTGCAGGACTGATCAAGGGTTATCAGGAATGCTTAACTACACTTATTGCTACCCGGTTGGAGGGAGGGGAGGGACCAGTTACTGCCAGCAAAGATTCACATACTTTTGCCACATTCAAAAATGTAGCTTTCAATTGTTTTCCTCTATACATAAAGGAAGAAGGATAATGTTTTTGACTCATTTGTTTCCTTCGGCTTGCTTTATCTAGTTTTTTGATGTGTGGAACATAGATAACATTCAGGAAAGTTCAAGAGTTCACAAACTTTTAAGCACCACTATAACTCTAGCTGCCTTTAGAGGTAAAACAAATGAACAGAGACCAAATGGTTTCTTTCACAGTATATTAAAATATTTCACCCCATGCAGAAATGAAATTATGCTGCAAGTCACATACACCAAGATGAGCTTATAGAAAGTTTTCTGCTTCAACGCCTTGATGATATAGATTTGTTAAAACTACATGAATACAAGAAAAATGAGAAAATTTGTTATGTGATAGATCAGGGGTCTTCAACTCCCAGGCCACAGCTCACTATTGGGCCGTGACTTATTCAGAACCAGATTGTGCGAGAGGCAGGCCAGTGGGTACACACGCAGCTCCACTTACGTGAGCAGTGCCCCAAAGGCGTCTTTGTTGCATGAGTGGAGCTGCATGCAGAGTTCGGTCCCCTCTCCCCCACTCCCAGCTGGGTTGGCAAGCCGCCTGTCCCCGATGCTCCAAAAGCAGAGTGGTGAGAGCAGAGGCTGAGAGGGACGAGCGTGCCCTGTTCAGCTTCGCTGACTCACCATGGCAGGACATTGGATCCACTTTTGGAGCGCCTGGCAACCTTGGCAAGTCTGAAGAAGCATGAGACAAAGGCTTTTCTTCTCTGTACCAAAAATGTTTGCAAATGGATGAAAAGCTTTAAGGGAGCGATTTTGCCCCGCTTCAGGCCTTCTGCCCTTTGCAAAAGCTTTGGGTGTGGAGAAGACTAAAAGAGGGTGAAACCACGCTCCAAAGGCTTCTCTGGCTTTTCTTCTCTCTTGCGTGAGTGGAGCCGTGGCCCAGTCCCCCCTTCCCAACCAGCCAGGCCACCAAGTTGCAAAGGTTGAGGACCACTGTGACAGATAATGGGATCAAGGAATACATCATAGTATGCATCATGTGTCTGAGAGGTTGATGTATACAATTATGACATGAGGCTGCCATATTTGTTGATGAAACTCTTTTAAAGTCCCATGGGAAAAATCAAGGAATCTGCAATATGAGTTTTTAAAAGTATTTAAATTAATCTATACTATGATGAAAGTCAAGGTGATCGTTTTGATGCCATCAAGGTATCCCTGGGAATTGGATTCCCAAATGATGTAAGCACTCCTCCTAACTGTATCTTGAGTCTACTAGTGCAGATAGGTCAAGGGATGCCATCATACTACTAAAACTGAAAATCTTAGAAGGATTTTTCTCCATAATGACTAAACAAATTTATATATTCCTAAACTGTTAAGGGATAATCTGTTATGGTGTGATTACTGAGCCATTCAAAAAATGATTGAACAAGAACCTTCAGAAAAAAGCAAATGCACTCTTCTTTAAGATTAGTTTCATTAACTGTAAATCCAATCACATAAAAAAGTTGCTGTCTTTTTGATTAGTAGACTAATATATAATTTTTTCCTTTTTAACAGGAAACAAACGGATGGGAAAAACTGGAAAAAGGCAGCTTTGCTTTAAACCAACACACATATATAAAATGACAATGTAATTTGATTTTTGTTTTTTAAATTTTAATTAAAAATCTAGAATCCTTCAATTATTTTATAAATGAAAGGGAAAACTTTAACAATGCAAATATCAAGACCACAACATACAACTATAGGGGCTTGCACAATTTAATTCTTACAAGTCTACATTTGAAATCTATGCAGCCACGTTTAGGATGCTAAATTTAGGTTGCAACCTGACTTCATCTTAAGTTATACCACAGATACAACATGGTTCTCTCAATTTCTGGAATAGTAAAATGTGTTTCTGTCTGTCTGGTGCTTCCAATTGAGAGTACTTTTTTAAATGAAAGACTTGGCAACATTTGAGAACAACAGGTGAGAAAGTATTGACATTTAAAAAAAAATGTAGGAGGTATCTGTTTTTCCGCAATTTTGAGAGAGGGAACAATTAGCTTATCAAATTTGTTGGTCAGTTTGCTACACAATCCTAACACTATGTAATACACACACACACAAACACACACACATTAAATTAAAAGCAGTTCTACTTTTTGAAATGTCAATATTGGCTCATAAGTTCTGAAAAATTTCACTCATTTAGAAATAAAGAAAATGCTTCATATGTTCTTTTGATGAATACAAATGACATGAGATCTTGCCAATGTACTATTTTTATCAGTTACAGTTATTGTTATTACCAACATTACCTGTAAAGTAAGCTAAGGTTGCCACCTTGTGGTTTGGTAAATTACTACTATTTGCCTGGTAAATTACTACTACTTGCCTGGGAAAGTGACTCTTCTCCCGCTTACCTTTTAAATGAGAATATTGTACTGATTTTTTTTGAGAATGCAGAACAGAGACAAAATGTTTCTTGAAAACATTTCCTTGAAACTGAACTGGCATTGCTTAAATTCAGTCCAGCTGCCTTTGAGATAAAAACTGACTAAACACTGACGAAAGTAAATTACCCCTAAGGATAGCCCATTTATTATAGATGATCCTAAAGACAACAACATAAATTTAAGGAATGTTTTCAGCAGCACTAAAAAATAGCACACTCTGAAATTTATTTACTTAAAATGTTCTCTACCAAACTAATATGGCATTTCCAGCATTATCTCTATTACTAACGCTAGAAAACTTAACAAATTGAATTGAAAGGAGAAAAATGATAGAAGCGAATCACGGAAATGATGGCAACAAGGAATTCCTTTCTTTGGAAATGGACTTCCTCTACTGGCATTTGTGATACTGTCCCCATTCTATGTATAAATGTAATAAATAAGTTAAATGTATTTATATAAATATGGATATCAATCCATATTCAAATAATAATTATTATTATTGTAACAACAGATCAGAAATGATGGATTATTCCATCTCTTATTTTTGCAAAATTAGTGTAGTGACTTATATTAATTGTAAAGAATGAAAATAAGTTTTAAACAGCAAATATTAAGATAATATAAACAACATCTAACTTCACAAAGTCCTGTGAATAAAACTTGTCTGCAAATAAATGAAGAGTTTTGTCAGCGTATAAATTCTCAGGATTTATAGCACTCAAACAGGTATTTATTACCTTGAGACTATGCTAGATCCGTTGTAGAGATCACTTGCATAAGACAGTGTTGCCAAAGGTCGAACAGAATTGTAGCGAGTAAACTTAGACAGGCACTCTTGAAATTCATCCAGCTGGTTTGAAGTTCTACTATCATCTAGATGGGAAAAGCAGGGAGAAAAGAATGCAGTTTAAAAGTTTACAAGAAGGGGGAAATGGTAAAACATAACTTGAGTAACTGCCACTATACGTTTATAGATCAATTAAACACTTTTTTTTTCTCTATTCTGCGGGACTAGCATAGAAATGGTTACATATGTAGTCCATTATGATCCGAAATTATGTTCTGCACTACACAGCAAATACAGAATTTAAGCAGAATACCTGAAAGTCATATACAATCTTTCATCATCCTTTCCCAGCCTGACGCCTATCAGATGATATAGTAGGTACACACAGATGTCATCCCCCACAAGCATGTTTTGGGCATAACCAAGTACTTCTGTGGAAAATACATACAATGTAAAAGTAGTCTTCTATTAGTTTGCCTAATTCTAAATCTCTTAGTAAAAGTAGCAAATATAGTTTGAGAGGGAAAATAACTTTTCAACTATTTAAGACATGCGAAAAGCATCCCATCAAACTTGCTGCAACATAACTCCATGCCCATTTATATAATATGAATACAAATCCCAATGGAGGTTATAAATTATTCTATAATCGCTATTTGAAAAAGCCACTTATTACAAAGCTGGGATGTAATCAGTGTAAAACTTTGTTATGTTGAACATGATAGATCTAGGGAGAGACAAGGATATGTCATGAAAAATGTCTGCTGGATGATGAGAAGAACAGGCAATTTGAACAGTGGTTTGAGGAGGAATGTCCCATGATGTGAACTATAGAAGAATTGAATTACCCGTATTTATTCGAGTATAACGCGCACCCGTGTATAACGCGCACCCCCTAATTTTCGATTAAAAATCGGTATAAAATTTTTTTTTCACTTTTTCTCGGCTTAGACCAAGCATTGTAAGTGACAAACATTGTTGAACACGTAAAAATCATTTATTGACAATGTAAACTATGAACACAATACCGAAATAAAATTACCGGTAACAATATTTATTTAAATCCTTCAAAGTCAGATTCATCATCAGATACACTAAAGAGTTGTTCCCATTCTTCTCCAGTTTCTTCACTTTCTTCTGAGTCTGAATTCCACAGCAGGTCATCTTCTGTGCCGTCCATTTTATTGCTGATGCCTGTCTTTAAAAAACTCTTGATGATCATTTCTTTTGGCATGTCTTCCCATGATGTTTTAATCCAGGACGTCACGAGAGATAGGCCAGGTTTCTTGAGGTTTCCTTTTGCAGTCAATTCTTTGTTGTCGGATTTCATCCAGGTAATCCACTTTTCCCTGACTCTGTCTTTGAAGGGTTTGTTTAAAACAACATCTAGTGGCTGAAGAATAGAGGTTAGTCCACCTGGAATCACAGCTTGAAATGTTTTTAGACTTTTCAGTTTGTCCTTCACAGTGTCTGTCAAGTGTGAGCGGAACTGGTCCCATACAAGCATGGATTTCTTCAGTAGTGCGCCTGGTCTATTATTCCAAACTTTATTTAACCATAAAATGATGCCCTTCTCATCCATCCATCCTTTAGGATGACAATGGATCACGACACCTGGTGGAAATTTAACTCCTTTTGGAATAGTCTTTCTTTTAAAAATCACCATTGGTTTAAGTTTACAACCGTCTGCCATACAGGATAACACAACCGTAAAATGAGTTTTCTCATGGCCTGTGGTTTTAATCTGGACTGTGTGCTTCCCTTTGCTGTCAATTGTCCTGTTGCCTGGTAGGTCAAAACACATGGGGGTCTCATCCATATTGCCTATCTGTGAAAGTTCAAAATTATTCTGCTTGCGTTGGTTGATTATAAAGTTTTGGAATGAAGCGATCTTCTCTTCTAACTCATCTGGCAGCTTCTGTGTTATCTTTGTTCTCTGACGTATTGCAAGTCCATGCCTTTTCATAAACTTTTGTGTCCATCCAATAGAGGCTTTGAAGGTTGAATCTTTGCAAAACTTTTGGGCTTGAAGTCTAATGTGGAGTGATGTGACGATGTACCCACTACTTCTTTGGTCAATGATCCATTCATAAAGTTCCTTCTCCATGTCTGGATACATGGCTTGTCTCCCTCGTTGTGCTTTTTTGGTTTTCTTCATATCTTTCAGGACGACTTTCTGCTTTCTCCATTCTCTAACATTCGTCTCTGGTACAGTGAATTCTCGGCTAGCTGCTCGATTTCCGTGAATTTCAGCATGATCAACAACTTTGAGCTTGAATGAAGCGTCATATGCAGAACGTTTTTTCTTGATACCCTGAGCTGCCATCTAATGGGTACCAGTATATCAATAAAAATATGAGTGGGTGTGGGCGAGGCGAGGAAAGGAAATGGAGAGGCGACCAGCGGATAATAAGAATTCTCACGTACGCGACGAGGGGACGTTTTTTTCCTTCCCCCTTGCGTACAGTCGCGCCGCGCAAGACAATCGGCAGAGTCCCAGGAGGGTTTAGCGTGGGGCTGGCGGGAGAGCCACTAAAGCCAAGAGGGGAGAAGGCACCGGGGCTGAAGGACTGGAGCAAGCCGGGGTGGGGGCGGGTGGGAAAGAAGCAAGAGCCGCAAGGTGAAAGTAGAAGGAGAGGGGAGGGGAGATGCCATCCCGGAGCGTCCTCCCAGGCTCGGCGGCGAGGGGACGTTTTTTTTTCTTCCCCCTCGCATACAGTCGCGCCGCGCAAGACAATCGGCAGAGTCCCAGGAGGGTTTAGCGTGGGGGTGGCGGGAGAGCCACTAAAGCCAAGAGGGGAGAAGGGACCGGGGCTGAAGGACTGGAGCAAGCCGGGGTGGGGGCGGGTGGGAAAGAAGCAAGAGCCGCAGGCGAAAGTAGCAGGAGAGGAGAGGGGAGATGCCATCCCGGGGCGTCCTCCCAGGCTCGGCGGCGAGGGGACGTTTTTTTCCTTCCCCCTCGCATACAGTCGCGCCGCGCAAGACAATCGGCAGAGTCCCAGGAGGGTTTAGCGTGGGGGTGGCGGGAGAGCCACTAAAGCCAAGAGGGGAGAAGGGACCGGGGCTGAAGGACTGGAGCAAGCGGGGTGGGGGCGGGTGGGAAAGAAGCAAGAGCCGCAAGGTGAAAGTAGAAGGAGAGGAGAGGGAAGATGCCATCCCGGAGCGTCCTCCCAGGCTCGGCGGCGAGGGGACGTTTTTTTTTCTTCCCCCTCGCATACAGTCGCGCCGCGCAAGACAATCGGCAGAGTCCCAGGAGGGTTTAGCGTGGGGGTGGCGGGAGAGCCACTAAAGCCAAGAGGGGAGAAGGGACCGGGGCTGAAGGACTGGAGCAAGCCGGGGTGGGGGCGGGTGGGAAAGAAGCAAGAGCCGCAGGCGAAAGTAGCAGGAGAGGAGAGGGGAGATGCCATCCCGGGGCGTCCTCCCAGGCTCGGCGGCGAGGGGACGTTTTTTTCCTTCCCCCTCGCATACAGTCGCGCCGCGCAAGACAATCGGCAGAGTCCCAGGAGGGTTTAGCGTGGGGGTGGCGGGAGAGCCACTAAAGCCAAGAGGGGAGAAGGCACCGGGGCTGAAGGACTGGAGCAAGTCGGGGTGGGGGCGGGTGGGAAAGAAGCAAGAGCCGCAAGGTGAAAGTAGAAGGAGAGGAGAGGGGAGATGCCATCCCGGGGCGTCCTCCCAGGCTCGGCGGCGAGGGGACGTTTTTTTTTCTTCCCCCTTGCATACAGTCGCGCCGTGCAAGACAATCGGCAGAGTCCCAGGAGGGTTTAGCGTGGGGGTGGCGGGAGAGCCACTAAAGCCAAGAGGGGAGAAGGGACCGGGGCTGAAGGACTGGAGCAAGCCGGGGTGGGGGCGGGTGGGAAAGAAGCAAGAGCCGCAGGCGAAAGTAGCAGGAGAGGAGAGGGGAGATGCCATCCCGGGGCGTCCTCCCAGGCTCGGCGGCGAGGGGACGTTTTTTTTCCTTCCCCCTCGCATACAGTCGCGCCGCGCAAGACAATCGGCAGAGTCCCAGGAGGGTTTAGCGTGGGGGTGGCGGGAGAGCCACTAAAGCCAAGAGGGGAGAAGGCACCGGGGCTGAAGGACTGGAGCAAGTCGGGGTGGGGGCGGGTGGGAAAGAAGCAAGAGCCGCAAGGTGAAAGTAGCAGGAGAGGAGAGGGGAGATGCCATCCCGGGGCCTCCTCCCAGGCTCGGCGGCGAGGGGACGTTTTTTTTTCTTCCCCCTCGCATACAGTCGCGCCGCGCAAGACAATCGGCAGAGTCCCAGGAGGGTTTAGCGTGGGGGTGGCGGGAGAGCCACTAAAGCCAAGAGGGGAGAAGGCTCCGGGGCTGAAGGACTGGAGCAAGCCGGGGTGGGGGCGGGTGGGAAAGAAGCAAGAGCCGCAGGCGAAAGTAGCAGGAGAGGAGAGGGGAGATGCCATCCCGGGGCGTCCTCCCAGGCTCGGCGGCGAGGGGACGTTTTTTTCCTTCCCCCTCGCATACAGTCGCGCCGCGCAAGACAATCGGCAGAGTCCCAGGAGGGTTTAGCGTGGGGGTGGCGGGAGAGCCACTAAAGCCAAGAGGGGAGAAGGCACCGGGGCTGAAGGACTGGAGCAAGTCGGGGTGGGGGCGGGTGGGAAAGAAGCAAGAGCCGCAAGGTGAAAGTAGAAGGAGAGGAGAGGGGAGATGCCATCCCGGGGCGTCCTCCCAGGCTCGGCGGCGAGGGGACGTTTTTTTTTCTTCCCCCTTGCATACAGTCGCGCCGTGCAAGACAATCGGCAGAGTCCCAGGAGGGTTTAGCGTGGGGGTGGCGGGAGAGCCACTAAAGCCAAGAGGGGAGAAGGGACCGGGGCTGAAGGACTGGAGCAAGCCGGGGTGGGGGCGGGTGGGAAAGAAGCAAGAGCCGCAGGCGAAAGTAGCAGGAGAGGAGAGGGGAGATGCCATCCCGGGGCGTCCTCCCAGGCTCGGCGGCGAGGGGACGTTTTTTTTTCCTTCCCCCTCGCATACAGTCGCGCCGCGCAAGACAATCGGCAGAGTCCCAGGAGGGTTTAGCGTGGGGGTGGCGGGAGAGCCACTAAAGCCAAGAGGGGAGAAGGCACCGGGGCTGAAGGACTGGAGCAAGTCGGGGTGGGGGCGGGTGGGAAAGAAGCAAGAGCCGCAAGGTGAAAGTAGCAGGAGAGGAGAGGGGAGATGCCATCCCGGGGCCTCCTCCCAGGCTCGGCGGCGAGGGGACGTTTTTTTTTCTTCCCCCTCGCATACAGTCGCGCCGCGCAAGACAATCGGCAGAGTCCCAGGAGGGTTTAGCGTGGGGGTGGCGGGAGAGCCACTAAAGCCAAGAGGGGAGAAGGCTCCGGGGCTGAAGGACTGGAGCAAGCCGGGGTGGGGGCGGGTGGGAAAGAAGCAAGAGCCGCAGGCGAAAGTAGCAGGAGAGGAGAGGGGAGATGCCATCCCGGGGCGTCCTCCCAGGCTCGGCGGCGAGGGGGCGTTTTTTTTTCTTCCCCCTCGCATACAGTCGCGCCGCGCAAGACAATCGGCAGAGTCCCAGGAGGGTTTAGCGTGGGGGTGGCGGGAGAGCCACTAAAGCCGAGAGGGGAGAAGGGACCGGGGCTGAAGGACTGGAGCAAGCCGGGGTGGGGGCGGGTGGGAAAGAAGCAAGAGCCGCAAGGTGAAAGTAGCAGGAGAGGAGAGGGGAGATGCCATCGCGGGGCGTCCTCCCAGGCTCGGCGGCGAGGGGACGTTTTTTTTCCTTCCCCCTCGCATACAGTCGCGCCGCGCAAGACAATCGGCAGAGTCCCAGGAGGGTTTAGCATGGGGGTGGCGGGAGAGCCACTAAAGCCAAGAGGGGAGAAGGGACCGGGGCTGAAGGACTGGAGCAAGCGGGGTGGGGGCGGGTGGGAAAGAAGCAAGAGCCGCAAGGTGAAAGTAGCAGGAGAGGAGAGGGGAGATGCCATCCCGGGGCGTCCTCCCAGGCTCGGCGACGGCTGCAGCCATGGCAGCGGCGTGAAAGGCGAACCGCTGCTGAAGGACAGGGCAGAGGGCCATGGAGTTGTTCCCAGGTGAGTGGGAGGACGGTGGGTGGGTGAGTGGGGGACAGCTGGACCCGCACGGGAGAAACGCCCAACTCCGTTCAGGAGCCTCGCGTTGGCTCTACTAAGGCTCCTGCCTGCCTCTTCTCCCCGAAGGCTTGGCGGGCCCGCCCTCCCTCACCTCACCCCAGCCCTCGTTTATAACGCGCACACGTGTATAACGCGCACACTCGTTTATAACGCGCACCCTAAATTTGAGTCCTTTTTTTGGTACAAAATTTTGCGCGTTATACTCGAATAAATACGGTATACTGTAGTGGAAATCTAACCATATGGAAGAAGACTGAAATGTGACACTGGTCTCCAGGATAATACATATATAAGTAGTCCTCAACTTACAACAGTACATTTAGTGACTGTTCAAAGTTACAACAACAATGAAAAAAGTGACTTATGGCCATTTTTCACAGTTATGATCTTTGCAGCTTCTGACAAGCAAAGTCAATGGGGAAGCCCTATTCATTTAACAACCAGGTTAGTAACTCATCAATTGCAACGATTCCCTTAACAACTGTGGCAAGAAAGGTCATAAAATGGGGTAAAACCCACTTAGCATATGTCTCACTTAACAACAAAAGTTTTGGGCTCAATTATGATCGTAAGTCAAGTACTACCTGTCACACCTATGAACAAGAGCTCCAACATTCCAGAAAAAAAATATAACCCTGAGATTTATACAGAAAAAAATAGAAGGGGAACAGGGCTCTGGGCCTATCATTGGGACCAGAGGTTTAATCTTCTGACTTGTGCTGGAACCCATCCTCAGAGAACTTCTCTCTCACCAGGATGTGTCGCTTAGAGATAAGAAACATCATTTTGAAGTAAACAATATTAGGAATATAGGAAAGGTCTGAATCATACAATAGTATTATGGCTGCAGATGTCTATTATCCTGCCCTGTCCTATCCCAACCATAGCAAATTACTATGCAGAACAGAAGGATGATGTTGGGAGGCACAATAAACCACTTTATTCAGAAGCTAACAGACATTCTACCTGATAGACGAGTCATCCTGGTAGAAAAGTAGCATTGTTCCAAATCTTCAAAATGAGCTGTAAGTCTCTTTCTCCTTGAAGCTAAAGTACTATTATACCATGGCTGTTTCTTAGTCTGAATGAAGGAAAAATAAAAATTATGTTCATAAATCAAACTCAGTCCAACTATTTTGAATATACTCATCATTTTATAAATTGTACTTAAGATATTTCAAATAGATATTTATCTATTTTTTAAATTAAGTAATGCACAGGTGAAGGGAGAAGTTCAACAGATTTACAGTTATACATCTAAGTTTCAAAAAACAATAACAAAATCAAATGTCACAGTATTAACTGTACCCTCTCTTAAGTTATTCTCACACCAATATGGTTTGGACACTACAAACTAAAAAAAATGTTGAACCTAGATCTGGAAGGTTACGAAAGAGGCAGATTATGAAAATAAACATTAGCACCATCAATGTATCTTGTTCCAAAGATTTACGATCTGTTGTCAGGGGAAATATTCCCATATAACTCAGTACATAATATATAAAATGGGTAACCAAATTTGATAATTAAACAACCAAGAGGGTTCTGCCCTCAACTGGAGCTGGGGAAAAGGCCAATCTTAACAACTTTTCTAAAGGCAAGCAGAGTTGAATATGGCACTGTATTTTTTGGAGTATCAGAAGCGCTTTTTTTCCTCTAAAAAGAGGCTGAAAATCTGGGTGTGTCCTATACATCGAATACAGCATTTTTTTGCCCCCTGAAACTCCGCCCCCTCACCAAAATGGCCACGCGCATACCCTTATGGAGGCTTCCAGAGAGCTGGGTGATTTTGCCCCCCCCTCCCCAGTTCCCAGCAGCACTCCATAAGCCTCCATAAGGCTATGCATGCAATTTTTTTGAGCAAAAAACGGCCCGTTTTTGCGATAAATGTGCCTTTTTTGCTCGTTTTTTTACCACCACCACCCACTCCCCCAGGAGCACTCTGCAAGCCCCACCAAGGCTATTCATGCCTTTTATTTGGAAAAAAAACGGGCCCATTTTCGTGAAAATCTGTGCCTGCAGAAACAAAGATTTATTCCAAAGGTGGTCAGTGATATCCTTCTCCAGTACATGGATAAATACACCTGGAAACACCTACCTACCTACCTACCTACCTACCTACCCTCTCTCTCTCTCTCCCTATCTACTGTATTTCTCTCTCTCTCTCTCTCTCTTTCTCTCTCTCTCTCTATATATATATATATCCCTCTACCTACCTATCTACACTCTCTCTCTTCCTACCTATCTACTGTATTTCTCTCCCCCCTCTATATACCTACCTACCTACTCTCTTTCTCCCCCACCTATCTACTGTATTTCTCTATTTCTCTCTATCCCTCTACCTACTTATCTACGCTCTCTCTCTCTCCCTACTTACCTACTGTATTTCTCTCTCTCTCTCTCTCTCCCTCCCTCTACCTACCTACCTACTTCTCTCTCTCTCCCTACCTACCTACTGCATTTCTCTCTCTTTCTCTCCCTCTCTATCCCTCTATCTACCTACCTTTTAAAAAAAAATTGCCTCTTCAAAACCTGGGTGTGTCTTATACTCCAGTGCGTCTTATACTCCGAAAAATACGGTATATTGTGGGGACATATTCCAAAGAACTGAAGCAACCACCAAGAAAGCATGCATTCAGACATAAGATGTTTATCTTTAAAAGAGAGTTCCTCCTATGACTGTGTGTAGCAGGTGGAGTTTCTTGGGAGATGGCAATTACACAAGTCACCCGATTCTATCTCATGTAGAGCTATAAAGAAGGTAACTGGGCCCTTTATAGTGCTCCATTCATAACACCAGGGAATCTACCCTGTTTCCATGAAAATAAGACCTCCCTGAATAATAAACCCAATTGGGCTTTTGAGCACATGTGCTAAAATGAGCCCTCCCCCCAAAATAAGTTGTCTCTAAAACTATTACAACAAAGCAGCAGCCATGAGGTGACCATGCTCGCTGCCTCCTGCACCTTAAAAATAATAAGACCTCCCTGAAAATAAGGCCAGGTGCTTATTTTGAAGGTCAACGGGAAACACAGTATTTAGGGAGTTAATGCACAACTCTGCAGAGTTGTAGTGCCACATGGGCATAATAAATAGCACCTATGAACTACCTAAACCACTGCATTTTGCCGAAAGTTCTTGACAAGACTGTTTTTTTTTTACTCTCAAATTTATTTTGAGGTCAAATACTACAGAAAAGCAAGTTTTAGGTTAGGTTAATGATACAAAACACTCAAACATGTAATTTCACTGGCAAGTGAATACTAAATGTGCAGTTAAAATATTGATATTTTAAAAAATGTAATCCACTGTAGGAAAAAGCAGAATAGTCTTTACTTCACAGACTAATATTAAAAAGCTCCTCGTTTCCCTGAGAGTAAATTACATTTTTATCTCAATGACATTTTTTTTATTGCAAATTCAAACAAATTGAGGAAGTCCTCCCATATAGCAATAAATCAGATCAGATTTTTTTGCTCCACTTTCAATGATGACTTAAAAAATATGGCATAGGGGTGAAGGTGACCTTATTACCTATTCAGAAATATGATAAACAGATACCCTTAGGGCAGTAGTGGGCAAACTCATTAGTCAACAGAGCCAAATATCAACAGTACAACGATTGAAATTTCTTTTGAGAGCCAAAAGAATGTGTGGCCTGTTTTGTGGGAGTGGCTCAGCAGTCACATGACCATGTGGGTGTGGCCAACTTGGAAAATGTGGTGAAACTCACTTAATGACGCTATTGTTTAGCAACCAAAATGTTGGGCTCAACTGTAGTCATAAGTTCTCTTTCTTTCTTTCTTTCTTTCTTTCTTTCTTTCTTTCTTTCTTTTTCTTTCTTTCTTTCCTTCCTTCTTTCCTTCCTTCATCTCTCTCTCCCACTTTCTTTTTTTTTTCTTTTTTTCTCTTTCTTTCTGTTTCTGTGTCTGTCTGTCTATCTCTCTCTCCCTCCCTGTCCCCCTGTCATTCTGTCTCTCTCTTTCTCTCTCTCTCTCTCTCTCTGTATCTCTCTCCTTCCTCCCCCATCTCTGTGTGTCTGTCTCTCACTCATTTCCTCTGTGTGTGTCTCTCTGTGTGTCTCTGTCTCTCTCCCCTCCCTTCCTCTCTGTATGTGTGTGTCTGTCTCTCACTCACTCACTCACTTAATCACTCACTCTGTGTCTCTCTCTGTCTTCTCTCCTTCCCTCCCTCTCTGTCTCTCTCTCTCTCTCTGTGCCTGTCTCTGTCTGTCTGCATTTCTTGTCTTTCAGCCACGGGCCCACTCTGTTGAAAATATAGGCGCGTGCACACCACGCAATTACAGCCTGGAGCAGCAAAGTCACTCTCCCAACTGGCCCTTCCTCCCTCGGAGGGCTTTGGAGGGTTCCCACCGTTACGAAGTCTCCAAGGCTGTAATTGCATGGGCTGTGCTCACGCGCCTATGGTTTCCACGGTGTGGAGCAACGGTGAGGCTCTGTGCGGCCAGAGTCCGGCTGCATAGAGCCTCGACACTGCTCCATGCCGTGCAAAACATAGGCACACATAGCCCATACAATCACAGCCTCAGAGACTTCGTAACAGCGGGAACTTGTTCTCACTCGCCTGGCTTCTGCAGTAGCTTCCCTCAGAAGCCCTCCGAGCGAGGAAGGGCCAATTGGGAGAGGGGCTTTGGTCCTGCTCCGGGCTGCAATTATGCGGCGTGCACACCTATGTTTTCCACGGAGTGGGGCCGCGGCTGGAAGACAAGGAACATGAGATGGCGCAGCAGTGGCGGAAGAGCCACACTTAAGGAGCCAAAGAGGCACATGTGGTTCGCGAGCCATAGTTTGCCGACCACTGGCTTAGGGCATGCAGAAACAACTTCCTCAAGAATGAAAATGATACTGACTGGTCAATATACGAACAATGACAAGACAAAAGTTAATACATGTACATCAGGGATTATTTGCATCATAGAGCAACAGAAAAAAAAAAGTCTACAAATAATTAAGCATTAATATATTGGAAGAGTTTAGCTGCTTTGATTTAATTACTGAAAAATAGAATAAATCTTTCACTGAAAATATTCTGAACGTTCCAGATTCAAAAAGGTTATCTGCAACGTTTATCAGCATCTCTGAGTATATGAAGATTACTCTCATACCTGGGAACTGCCACTAAATCCAGAAGGTTGGCTATATTCTGTAGAATCAATAATGCTACTGTAGAAATAAAAAAAAACAATATGCATGAACAATAATAGTTAATAACAATAAAAAAATTAATTTTAATTTATCTAATAATACAACTATGAAAAGGTTTTATTGGAAGTTCTAAGGAGGAAAATTTCCTAGTGAGCCACAGTGGCGCAGTGCAGTACTGCAAGCTACTTCTGCAGACTGTCAGCTGCCTGCAATTTGGCAATTCAAATCTCACCGGGCTCAATTTGACTCAGCCTTCCATCCTTCCGAGGTGGGTAAAACAAGGACCCAAATTGTTGGGGGCAATATGCTGTCTCTGTAAACCACTTAAGAGAGGGCTGGAAAGCACTATGAAAGCACTATATAAGTCTAAGTGCTATTGCTAGTCTTTTTGAAGAGGAGATTGGAATAATAGGTAGTCCTCAACTTACAACCATAATTGGGTGCAAAATTTCTGTTGCTAAGCAAGGCAGTTGTTAGATGAGTTTTGACCCATTTACGACCTTTTTGCCACAGTTGTCAAGAAAATCACTGCAGTTCTTTAGTGAATCATGTAGTCGTTAAGTGAATCTGGCTTCCCCATTAACTCTGCTTATCAGAAGATGGCTGGGAAGTTACAAATGCTGATCACATGACTCTGGGACAATGCAATTGTCATAAATCGACCGTTGACTTACCTGAACGGTCCTTCTATGTGTGCTGCGAAGGGGAATCCAAAGCATGGGTTAAACCAGCCCTCTAGCCTAGACTCTGAGTTATTAAAACTGTAGACCACCCCTCCTCTGTCTGGGCATGCTCAGTTTTTTTGCACGAAGGGAAGCCGTCTAGAACTCAGAATTCCGACCGGAAACAGAACACGTTCGGTGACAGTCACAATCAAGACAGGTAAAGGTCAAGGATCCTGAACAACCGAAGCTGAACGGGCGGGGTTGGATTCCCCTTCGCAGCACACATAGAAGGACCGTTCAGGTAAGTCAACGGCCATTCTCCTGTGTGCTGCTTTGGGGAATCCAAAGCATGGGACATGCCAAAGCAGTAACCTTCAGGGGCGGGAGCGAGGCTGGTCAGGAGCTGCAGTTGTGGTGGCAACTCTCTGAAGCACTCTCCGCCCAAAGGCAGCCTCCGCTGAGGCGTAAGAGTCAATCCGGTAGTGACGTATGAAAGGCGACGGAGACGACCATGTCGCAGCTCTACAAATGCCCTCCACTGACGCCAGGGTTGCCCAGGCCGCCGACGTGGCAGCACTTCTGGTCAAATGAGAGACGATCCTTATAGAAGGCGGTCTCGAGCGGCTGTCGTTAAGCAAGGGCTATACACGCCTTCAACCAGCGCCCAATCGAGTTGGAGGATACCTTCAGGCCCATGGATGCAGGTTGAAATGATACAACAGAGCCTCCGATCTCCGGAAAGAGGCCGTCCTCTTGATATAACGACGGAGAACCCTGCGAACATCCAGGTTGTGCCACTGACGCTCCTGAGGCCGAGAGGGGCGAGGGCAGAAGTCCGGCAGGATTAGCTCCTGCGCCCTATGAAACATGGTGTTGACCTTTGGCAGGAAGGCAGGGTCAAGACGAAGAATGACTCTGTTGGGAGAAAATACAGAGATCCTCCCGAACTGACAAGGCAGCCAGTTCCGACACCTGCCGGGCAGACGTAATTGCCACTAAAAACACCGGTTTCAAAGTCAACAATCGAAGGCTAAGAGTCCGAATCGGTTCAAATGGAGTCAAGATGAGAGACTGAAGAACGAGGGACAAGTCCCACGTCGGATAACGGTGCACCACTGGCGGGCTGATGTTAGTAGCCCCTTTCAGGAAGGAACGCACCCTGGGATGACGAGCCAGTGAGCGGGAACGACTGCATGGTACAACTGTAGAGAGAACTGCAAGCTGGCGTCGCAGTGTGTTAGGCGTGAACCCCTTGTCTAGGCCCATCTGTAAGAAATCCAGGGCCTGTGGCACAGACACCCGCAAGGGATTCATGGCCGACGCGTGGCACCAGGTGCAAAATGCGCGCCAAGAGGCCTCATAAATGCGATTGTCGATGGTCGGCGGGCTGCCTGAATTGTATCGATGACCTTGTCCGAAAAATGTTGCTCTAATAGGAACGCCCGCTCACACGCCATACGGCTAGCTGCAGGAGCTGTGGATTCGGATGAACGAGGGGCCCTTGCGACAGAAAGATCCAGTCGTCCGGGATGCACCATGGGTGAGACACGGACAGATGTATCAGGTCCGCATACCATGGACGTCTGGGCCACATTGGTGCCACAAGCAAGACCTCGTCCCTCTCCACTATGATCGTCTGGATGACGATTGGGACCAGCGGAAGCGGTGGAAACGCATAGAGGAGACCCTCCGGCCAGGGACTGCGGAGCGCGCCTGTGCCTTCTGCTCCCGGAGTCAGGAATCTGGTGAAGTATCGTGCCAGCTGCGCGTTGTGTGGCTGAGCGAAGAGGTCCACCTGGGTTGACCGAACCGGTGAACCAGTTCCTGGAACAGGGGTGGGTGGAGTCGCCACTCCGCCTGATCTACCGTGGCCCTGCTCAGCCAATCCGCCTGAACATTGGAGATCCCCGATATGTGTTCTGCCCGGAGCGACAGTAGATGCCTCTTCGCCCAATGATGGAGATGCTCCGCCTCCTGCATCAGGGCCCTGGACCGCATGCCCCCCTGGCGGTTCACATTCGCCTTGGAGGCCACATTGTCTGTGAGGATGAGAACGTGCGCCGCACATATCACAGGGTGAAATTCTCGAAGGGCCAGACGAATGGCTCGAAGCTCCAACCAGTTCATGCTGTTCCGCAGCTCCTGAGGAGTCCACCTGCCCTGCGCCACGCGACCTTCGGAGTGGGCGCCCCATCCGAACAGGCTCGCATCTGTCGTCACCACGATACGGTCCGGCTCCGTGAACAGGCATCCCTTGAGTAGGCTGGATGACGTCCACTACCTGAGGGATTGTAACACTTTCGGGGGCAGACGAGTCTTGGCCTGCGAATGGCTGGTGTGGTTCCGTTGGAAGGGAAGCAGGAACCATTGGAGCGGACGGGCATGGAATCGCGCCCAGGGAACTACGTCGATGCACCATATCATCTTCCCGAGCAACTGGGAAAGGATGGCTAGGGAAGACAACCTCTGCCGGAGCACTTGTTTTGCCAGGCGTTGTATGCTTTGACGCCTCTCCTGCGAAATGGACACGATGCAGCTGTCCGAGTTGATGACCATCCCCAAATGCAGAAGGGATCTGGTGGGACGAAGATGGCTCTTCGGGAAGTTCAAAACAAAGCTGTGAACCTGGAGGGCGTTGATGGTGAGCTGCAGGTCACGGAAGGCTTGGTCCCGGGAAGACGAAAGCAGCAAGATGTCGATCAGATAACAATTGACCCGTACGGGCACTGCTCTCAGGGAAGCTGCAACAACTGCCAGAAGTTTGGTGAAAGTTTGCGGGCCGACGACAGGCCGAACGGGAGGGCCCGGTACTGGTAGTCGCGGCCGGCGAAGTGAAAGCGCAGGAACCTTCGGTGTGCCTGGTGGATAGGCACATGGAGGCAGGCCTCCTTTATGTCGATAGAGGTCAGAAAGTCGCCCTGGCGGATGGAATAGCGCGCAATCTCCCCGAGTTCTTGGGAACTAGGAACAGGATGGAATAGAAACCTAGCCCTGCCTGCCCTTGAGGAACTTCCTCGATAGCAGGGATGTCCAAAAGGTGATTGATCTCGGCATCCATAAGACGCCGCTTGGTTTGGCATCTTGGCACTGGGCATCTGATGAAGCGTCTCGGGGGCATGGAGAGAAATTCTAGAACTAGGCCCTGGCTCACGTTTTGTAGGGCCCAGGCGTCTGAGGTGGTGAAGGCCCATTGGTGGGCGAACGACGCTAGACATCCGCCAATAGGGCCCGACCCGTGCGAGTCATCGGTACCTGCGAAAGGACCGATTTCCAGAGCCTCGAAATGGCCGCCTAGCCTGGGATTGGTGCCTATTCCTGTCCCTACTAGCGGCACGGTCCTGACCCCTGTCCTGCATAGGCACGTATGGTCTGGTGTAGTGCTGGGCAGAAGGCACCGCGGTAACCCCGGAGTCTCCCGTCCAAAAGGACTGCCTACGAAAATAGGGCTGGGCCCTCCGGTCCGAACGCCTATGTACCGAAGAGAGTACCTTCCTCTTATCCCTAGTTTCAATCAAAATGGGATCTAGCACCAAAAAGAGAACCCCCTTTGAAAGGGGTGGAAGCCAGGCGCCACTTAGAACGCACATCCACCTGCCACTGGCGGAGCCAAAGTAGGCGTCGGGAGGCCACATTAGATGCCACCGCCCGGGAAGCGAACTTGGCCGCTGTGAGCGTGACATCCGCTGAAAATTCCAGAGCCGCCACCAGCTTGGTAACATCCTGGTGAAGACGGAGGTCCCCAGGGGCCAATCTAGCCTGCAATTGCTTCAACCAGAGCAAGGAGGTCCTATTGAAAAAGGATGCTGCCGTGGCAGCCCTCAAAGCCCAGGCGGAGGCCTGGTGTGTCTTACGAATGACCAGCTCCGCCTTGCGGTCCTCAGCCTTGAGACCCTCCGAAATCTCAGAAGGAATTAAGGCCGGAGAAGCCAAAGCTGCCACTGGTGGATCAACAGTTGGAAATTGCAAAAGAGTGTCCAAGTCGGATGTGGAAGCATACAGCGTCCTGTCCCCGTTGCTGGGCGGAGAAAAAGCGGTGGGCTGTTCCCAGTGCTTCTGGACCATATCCATAAACAACTTGGGACAAGGGATGAGATCCTGTTCCCTGATCTGTTCTGCAAAGAGGCGGTTAGTAGCCTCTAACCCCACATCTGTGCTTGCCTGGGCAGAGGCCCCTACCCATGTTGGTGGAGGCCTTGGCCTCAAACAAAAGAGACTTAAAGGGGCCGGGAGCAAATAATCCAGTATGCAGGGAAGATCCCTGATCCAGGCCTTCATCATCAGAAAGTTCAAGGTCAGGTATCTCCCCCTCCTCAATCAGCTCGAGACCATCACTGTAGTCAGAGTGAGCAGGTGAGGCCTGGTCTGCAAGAGAAACCGAAAGTTCCCTGGTCATGGCCAAAGGTGCAGGGCGAGGGGCCCTGCGTTGCATTTCTGCATCTACTCCCTGGGAAATAGCAGCAGCTATCATGCTGCGTATGCTGGGGGAAAGGGCCTCCCCCGACTCCTCCTCAGGCCTAAGCCCTGCAGCTGTAGGAGTGAAGGTGGCTGATACTCCAGGCCTCAAAGGCCTGGGGCGTGAGATGGTTGCAGCTAGGCCCGAAGGATCCTGAGCCTGGGAAACCACCCCCGCAGACTGATCTCCTATCTCCATGGCAACATCAGGAGACCACCCACGCACCTGGGGCAATATCTCGGGTAAAACTGGGGGGGGAGCTCAGGTTGCAGCACAGGGGGGGGCCTGGGGGCCATGCGGGCCGCAGCACTAGCCTGCCCTTTATCTCCCTTCTTTGTGGCCTTCCCCACAGCCGCAGACGAATCATGCGGTGGGAGGGAGGAGGCCCTGGTGGCCGATCTACTCGCCCTCGAAGAAGGTGGAGGAGGGAGGGAGGAGGGGCCAGTGCCCTCATTAACTGCCTGTTGCTCCGACATACGGAGAGATTTGAAAAGGCTCAACCCAGAAATGAATAGAAAAACCTGCTAGAAATAGCCAGCCGAAGCAAGGCCTACAGATTCTCAGTGCAGAGACAGAGGAGGCGAACCGTCCACTTCTACCACAGGCGAGACAAGGTGGCTCCACGAGGGGAAAAGCCCAGATCGCGCCTGCGCAGGAAAAACCTGGCGCAAAAAGCCCCTGCCAATAGCTGCCTCCAGCAGCAGAAACAAGGGAGATTCAAAAACGCGACCCAAAATGGCCGCTCCCAAAGCGCGCGCCCCCTCCGGAGCAGAGAAAAGGCAGCCTCACCAGAAAAGGCTCTCCCAGCCTTAGAAGCAATTCCAAACGCCGCACAGCAGAAACGGAGACCGGTAAGGGGGGGGGGGGGGGAGCTAGGGAGAAGCTCGAAGGCACGGAGCCCAAAAGGCTCCCTGCTGCTTTAAATACAAACGCACGCGGCAGATCCCAAAAGGCCCCCTGCTGCTTTGAATAACAAAAGCGGCTGGCTCCCTGCTATTCAGGCGGCGAACCAGCCTTAATTCAAGGGAGGAACTTGCAGGCAGACGAACCGGCCTGGTCAGAAACAACTGCAAAACGCCAACTCCCTGGGCCACGAAAGCCTCGAGGAGGGAAAACAAATGCAAAACTTACAGTGGAGAATCTCAGAAGTCTCCAAACTCTTCATAAAATAAACGAAGGTTTTTAACACAAACTCAAAGAAATAAGAAATAAATAGAAAATAAATAATTAAACCCATTGTTGTCAAGTTTTCCTGGAGAGGAAAATTGTGAGTCTTTAGGCTGAGCTAAGTTATAAAAAACTGAGCATGCCCAGACAGAGGAGGCGTGGTCTACAGTTTTAATAACTCAGAGTCTTCCGGTGCCATTATAACTTCGAACAGTAACTAAATGAATGGTTGTAAATCGAGGAGTACCTGTATAGCAATTCAAATTGCTATTAAATATGGTTGTGAGCAATACAACCACCTGTAATTTTGTAGAGGCAGAATTTGACTGCTGAAGGTAATGGAGTCTTTTTGCTAGTGGAGGCTCTGTTCATCTTACTCCCTGCTACACACTCTCAATCCATTTGCAAATATTACCTTATAACATAATACTATCACTTTCTCAGTATAGGTAAAAATAGTAATCTTTTTAAACAATACATTTAATCTATATAAATAAAAATGTAAAATAGTTTGTACGAATCCACTAATCTCAAAAACTATTGGACCAATTTACCTCAATTTTTCACACAATGTTCACAAGGACTTCCGATAATAGAATACCAACTCATTTTGTGCCTAGCACACGTGTGTCATGTGCAAGGTACACAAATGTAAAATGTACCCACTGATCATGTTTTCAACTCCCTGTAGCCCTGCCCATCAGACTGCTTTTCAACTGTCAGTGTTGGAAGAGGCCTCATATGGAGGCCTCTTAGGGCCAAAAAGGCACAGAGGATAGCAAACTCCCAGGTGGCCCATAGAGAGAGAGGGGGGGAGAAATACAGTTTAATAAAAGAAGGACTAGGGGAGACATGATAGCAACCTTCCAATATCTTAGGGGTTACCCCAAAGAAGAGGGAATCAAGCTATTCTCCAAGGCACCTGAGGGCAGAACAAGAAGCAATGGGTGGAAACTAATCAAGGAGAGAAGCAACTTAGAACTGAGGAGAAATTTCCTGACAGTTAGAACAATTAATCAGTGGAACAGAAGTTGCCTCCAGAAGTTGTGAATGCCCCAACACTGCAAGTCTTTAAGAAGATGTGGGATAGGCATTTGTCTGAAACGGTATAGGGAGTGATGGCTAACCTTTTTTGGCTCGCGTGCCAAAAGCAGTGGGAGTGCAGGGGCGATGTGCACAGGTGTGCCACATTCATAATGCTATGTGCATGACCCCCTGCATTTGGCATGCTTTTTACGTCCTCCCCAGGCTCCAGAGGCTTTATAGGAGCCTAGGGAGGGTGAAAACAGCCTTCCCCCACCTCCAGAGGGCAAAAAACGGCCTCAAAAGAAGGCCTAAATCAGCTGGGCAGGGCACACATACACACTGAAGCTGACATGGCAATGCCTCGCATGCCCTAAGAAATGGTTCCATGTGCCACCTGTGGCACCCGTGGCCATCATGGGTATAGGGCTTCCTGCCTAGGCAGGGAGTTGGACTAGATGACCTCCAAGGTCCCTTCCAACTCTGCTATTGTATTATTGTATTACAGTAGGTAGATAGATAGAGGGATAGATAGATAGGGAGAAATACTGTAGGGAGGTAGGGAGGTAGGTGGATAGATAGGGAGAAATACAGTAGGTAGGTAGGTGGATAGAGAGAAATAAGGTAGGTAGGTAGGTAGGTGGAAAGATAGATAGGGAGAAATACAGTAGGTAGGTAGGTAGGTAGATAGGGAGAAATAAGGTAGGTAGGTAGGTAGGTAGGTAGGTAGGTAGGTAGGTAGGTAGGTAGGTAGATAGATAGATAGATAGATAGATAGATAGATAGATAGATAGATAGATAGATAGATAGATAGATAGATAGATAGATAGATAGATAGATAGATAGATAGATAGATAGATAGATAGATAGATAGAGATAGATAGATAGATAGATATAAAGAAATTAGGTAGGTAGGATGATAGAGAGGGAGAAATACAGTAGGTAGGTAGGTATGTATGTATGTATGTATGTAGGTAGGTAGGTAGGTAGGTAGGTAGGTAGGTATGTAGGTAGGTAGCTAGGTAGGTAGGTAGGTAGGTAGAAATAACGGTAGGTAGGTAGGTAGGTAGGTAGGTAGGTAGGTAGGTAGGTAGGTAGGTAGGTAGGTAGATAGATAGATAGATAGATAGATAGATAGATAGATAGATAGATAGATAGATAGATAGATAGATAGATAGATAGATAGATAGATAGATAGATAGATAGATAGATAGATAGATAGATAGATAGATAGATAGATAGATAGAAATACAGTGGATAGGTAGGTAGGTAGGTAGGGGGATAGATAGATAGAAATACAGTAGGTAGGTAGGTAGAGGGATAGATAGAGATGGAGAAATACAGTAGGTAGGTAGGTTGGGGGTTATATTGTGGTTGTGTGTATGTGTGCAGGTGTAGATCTACACACAGATTGGTTGGCCATTTAACCAGACTGGGCCACAGCAACACGTGGCCGGATATAGCTAATAAACATTAAAAACAATACTCTAACAAAGATAGATGCCTGGAAGAATGTTGTGGCCCGTCAGCTGCCAGCAGAGCTAGTTGCAGAGTCAGACAAGGAGGAGGTGACGGGAGAGCCTGGGCCAGCTTCGGAGCCTTTGGAGGGTTCTGATAAGGAAACAGCATCAGAGGCTGAGGCAGGGCCTTGACACTGCTCCACGCCGTGGAAAACATAGGCGCGCACAGCCCATACAATCACAGCCTTAGACACTTCGTAACAGCAGGAACTTGCTCTCACTCGCCCGGGCTTCTGCAGAAGCTTCCCTCTGAAGCCTTCCGAGCAAGGAACTGTACACATTTTTCTATCCAATGTACTGCATAGCCCTAGAGACAGTTATTTTGCTAATCACACAGGATACCTTTTAACTGAGGTGATCTCTAATTTGTGAAGAAAATGAATTAAAGATGACATTAAAGTACCCACTCAAGCAATAAAATCTCCTGCTTTGTAGCTTTTGCATACAGACTAGCAATAGCCTATGGTGAACATCTCAGACTTTATAGATTTAAAATATCTACAGTGTTATAGATTTATCACCTTTGTATTAAGTAATTGCTATCAATGTTTGCTTCTACATAAACTATGCTTTAAGACAGGTTAATATGGAGTACAAGAAGGATGGAAAGAGTGGGGAAAAGATGTAAAGTGGTTTTCACTGTATTTTTTATGGATTCTGTACAAACTTCAAAAATGGTTTGAAATATTAGAATTGGACTGAGTACAAGCACACCACTTGCCACCATTAAAGCAGACAATTTGTCAGGGACCCTCATAAATCATTAAAAGAATGTGTAAAGCAAGAGGATCTTTTTTCAGGTTTGCATGCCTGGTTTAATAAACAGCAGAAGGTGCAGGCATTCATTTTTTAAAATCATTTGAAAAACATAGTATGTACATCTAATTTAACTGAAATCTGGTTACCTGTGTGAAGGAGATGGCGCTTCAAACTGAGGCACAGTGCTGTCTTCACTGACTGGTGAATACAAGCCACTCATTTCCTGGAATACAGAGCCACGCACAAATAAATAATTTGATATTTATATCCTTTTGATAATTTTATATGTTTATCAAAGTATTTTGTGAAGTTTCCAAAAGATGCCCTAAGTAAATGACGAGAGACAAAGTTAAAAAAAAATCCAGTCATTTATTAAGAGCAACATTTTGGCATTTTTTTCTGCTGCAGAGCCAAATCTAAATCTGATTTCCATTTAATGGCATCTGAACTTTACCTCCATGTCTCCCCTCCCCTCAGTCTGTGTTATAAATCAATCTACCAACGAGGTACTGCAGCAGGCCGTGAACTTTCGTCCTCAAATGTCTGCTGTAGAAATCTGAGATCCAACTCTGGTTGAAGACATGCATGGAGTCCTTCCTCCCGTCCATGTCAACTTGATAATAGCCATGGAAACGCTTTACAAGATGACATATTTGTTATTACTTGCCATCAACTCATTTTTACCCCTAGTTGATAAACTTCTCATGGTATGCCACTCACCATTATAATTTGACCCCTCCACCTGGCTATTCTTTTTCCTTCCACCTTTACCAGCTTTAAAGCTTTTTCCAGGTGTCTTTGCATGAAGACTCTAAAATCAAAACATACTCATTTTTATTGTAGCTATTTTTTTCCCAAAGGTGCTTTTTCAAGAGGCAACTCTGTTTTTCTTTGAAGACGTTTAGCTTCTCATCCAAGAAGCTTCTTCAGCTCTGACTGGATGATAGGGATTTATATTCCTTGCAGACAGCTGGTCATTTACATTCTTTTAGTGTTATTGAGGCCAATTAGAGGTTTATCTGTTCCTCAGGGCACTGAGTAGTGCAAATGGATGTGGAGTCTTCTTGGATGGAAGGATGTTTTTTGCTAGATATTCATTCACTGTTGAACAGAGGCGCAGGTGGTTGGAGATGAGTCTGTGTGGTCTGTGACCCGGAGAACACAGATAAATCTGCAAATGGCTTCAACGACTCTGTAGGAGGAGGCAGATGACCATGCAAGGAATATAAATTTTCCCATTCCCACCATCCAATCAGGGCTGAAGTAGCTTCTTGGGTGTGAAATATCTTCAAAGAAAAACAAGAAAGTCCAGTTGCCTGTTGAAAAAACATCTTCGGGACAATTGTGGCCTGGATGACTGAGAATCTCCATAGACATTTAGTTATTTTCTCCTTTTATATTTAACAGAGCAATATTTAAAATTACTGTGCTTCCTTCAGAATTTACTGAAAAGGAGGCCAGAAAAGCTCCCATTTGAGTTGTTTAAAACCAATAAAATAAGCCATGTTGGCTATTACCATTTCAAATGCAGAAATGTTAATCCATGAATATATTTATAATTAATAATAATAATAATCTTTATTGTCATTGTAATAATATTGTAATAGAATATTAATGTTAATGCAAAAATTATAATTAAATGTTATCAGAAAATAAAGAGCTGTGCTGAAATTTATAGGATTAGAGTTAGGCCTAACTGAATGAACACTTAGCACTCTTACATTGGAAGAGTCACAAACTGAATTCACACCAATGACGCTATTTCCTCTTCTTTGCTATACATCTCAGTGTACCTTTCAAATAACTCTAAAACGGGTGTCAAACTCACGATGATGTACCGTCACATGAAGTATCACAACTTTTTCCCCCTTTGTTAAAACAGGGGTGGGCATGGCTAGACATGACACATGTGGCCGGCGGGCTGTGAGACACCCGTTCCAAAGCTATCCAATACACAAGTCCAGATTTCAGCCCAATGGAACACTACAAATGGAGGAGTTCATTCTGCTATTGAACCACAATATTGTCATCAAAGAAAAACTTCTGAATAAAATCTGAATTAGAATTATTGCTCTTATTTTTTAAAAGAAGGTAAAATGCCACATATAGTTAGGAAACCTTAATTAGATGCGTTATATCTCTCTCACTGGAAAAAAGTGTTCCTCGGTTAATTCACGTTTAACGTGTGTCTATAATTATAACGTTTTTGTGATATAATTTTATACGGCTGTGTTTTGTATTTAGATATTCATACCATGTATGCAAGACCAATCACAAAGGTCTTTCCAACTAAGACCCTATGACTTTTTGATGTTTCAATCATATGGGGTCATGTAATGTTGATAGAATATCATACCACTGCGGGTACATAGAGAAGACTGAGGTTACATACAGGTACTCCTCAACTTACAACTGTGATGGAGCCTGCCCATCACAATCCCAAGTTGTGACGGTTGTAAAACTGATCAGTCATGTGATCAACCCGAGCTTACAAACTTTTTTGTGATGGTTGTTAAATGACCTGAAAGTGCCAGTCTTCAGCAAAAACATTGTAAAACATGATCACACAACTGTGATACTCTGAAAATGGATGTAAATGCAGCCATTTTGCTAAGGTCATGAAGTTTAGTCATGTGGCTGCAGAGGTGTGGGAAACCATTGGAACTTTGCATCTGGATTGTAAGTAGTCCAAAGGTGGGTCTGCCATAAGTTGCACCAGTCATAAGTTATAACTGTACAAAAGGCATTTATGCTATCATTTTAAAGCTTTCAAATAATCCATTAAACTACAAGTAGTCCTCAATTGATTATTCAATACAGGGGTATCAAACTCATGTCATCATGGCAGCGTCATGTGTCATATCAGGACTGTTTCCTTCATCATTAAACTGGACATAGCCAGTGTGTGATGCATTGTGGCTGCAAGTTTGACAGCCCTGATTTAATGCATTAATTTTACAACCATTGCAGAGTCCTCACGGTTATAGAATCAAAATTCAAACTGGCATGGATTTACAGCTGCAGTGTCTCAGGGTCATTTGATTGCCATTAGCAATCTCCCCAGAGGCCTTCCAACAAGCAAAGTCAGTGGGGAGAGTTGGATTTATTTAATGACATGATTCACTTAATGACCATGATTCATTTAATAACAATAACTGTAATCAAATACGACATGACTTATTTAGCCACTGTATCACCTAACAACAGATGTTCAAGTCCCAATTGTGGTCATAAGTTTAAAACTAGTCCCCGACACATGACCACAATTGGGACTGGAATTTCAGTTGCTAAGCAATGCAGTTTTAAGCAAGTCATAACATGCCGGACTTGATTTTACAACCATTTTTGCTGCAGTAGTTGTGAATCATATGGTTGCTAAGTGAATCACATGGTTGTTAAGTTTCTCCAATTGACTTTGCTTGCCGGAAGCCAGCTGAAAAGGTTGCAAATTATAATCATGTGACCGCAAGATGCTGCCACCGTCATAAATATGAGCCAGATGTCAAGCACCCAAATTGCAATTACTTGAGATAAAGCTTTATAGTTGACAGCATTATTTGTGGGTGTATGGTAAACTCATAAAAAGTTAATTCTCCACCTTTATACCTGCCATCAAGCATGATCCAATCAATTTGATACCTATTAAAATAAAAACCTGCTTGTTGCAATGATTGTAGAGAGCTTTACCTCTACTCGTTTAATATCTTCTTCCAAAACACTCAGCTCCTTCTGGATTTGCTCTAACTGCTGTAGATTAAAAGAAAGATTTTAAAAATATGTTAAACCGGCAGGACTATCATAAATTACTTGTGACAGAAAAAGAGATCGTGGGCACAATAAAAAAAAAACCAAAATAAAATAATAAACAAGAGTAAAAATAAAATAACAAAATGCAGTAATGTATTTTAGGTATGCATTCTACTAGTAGACTGATAGCAATATCGAAATGATGAAATATTATCAAAAAGTACGTTCTTCACCATCAGTTACAAGCATGCTCAAAGTAAATAAATAAAATTTGCTTAACAGTCATTTAAAAAAAACACAAGTCTTGAAAGAGGCGGTAGTGAGGCCCCTCCTCAAGAAGCCGTCCCTGGACCCAGCATTATTAGAGAACTATCGTCCGGTCTCCAACCTTCACTTTTTGGTGAAGGTTGTTGAGAGTGTGGTAGCCCAACAGTTTCCGCGACACCTGGAGGAAGTTGATTATCTAGACCCGCGCCAGTCCGGCTTCCGACCCGGTCACAGCACCGAGACGGCATTGGTCGCGTTGGTTGATGATCTCTGGAGGGCGCGGGATAGAGGTTATTCCTCTATCCTAGTCCTATTAGACCTCTCGGCGGCTTTTGATACCATCGACCATGGTATCCTATTGCACCGACTGGGGGGGTTGGGGCTGGGAGGCACCGTTCTGCGGTGGTTCTCGTCCTACCTCTCTGGTCGGTCGCAATATGTGTTGACGGTAGGGCAGAGGTCGACCTCGAGGCCTCTCTTATGTGGGGTTCCTCAGGGGCCGGTCCTCTCGCCCCTCCTTTTCAACACATATATGAAGCCGCTGGGTGAGATCATCCGTGGTTTTGGGGTAGAGTACCACTTCTACGCTGACGACACGCAGTTGTATATATCTACCCCAAACCACCCCAACGATGCCGTAGCGGTGATGTGCCAGTGCCTGGAAGCCATGCGGGCCTGGATGGGAAGTAACAGACTCAGACTCAACCCATCCAAGACCGAGTGGCTGTGGTTTCCGGCTGCCCGATTCAACCAGTTGATGCCATCTCTGGCCATAGGGGGCGAACATCTTGCCCCTGTGGATGGGGCGCGCAACTTGGGTGTCCTCCTGGATACCCGGCTGTCCATGGAAGATCAAGTGACAGCCGTGGCCAGGAGGGCGTTTTACCAGGTTCGCCTGGTACGCCAGTTGCGCCCCTTATTGGATCGGGATGCCCTTTGCACAGTCACTCATGCCCTCGTGACATCCCGACTGGACTATTGTAACTCTCTCTACATGGGGCTCCCCCTGAGGTGCACCCGAAGACTTCAGCTGGTCCAGAATGCAGCCGCGCGAGCAATAATGGGGACCTCTAGGTTCACCCATATAACACCACTCTTGCGCGAGCTGCACTGGCTGCCTGTCGTCTTTCGGGTGCGCTTCAAGGTGCTAGTTGTCATCTTTAAAGCGCTCCATGGCACGGGACCTAGCTATCTGTGGGATCGGATCCTGCCCCACACATCCTCCCAGCCGATTCGCTCCCACAGAGAGGGACTTCTCCGGGTGCCGTCCACTAGACTTTGTCAGCGGGCGACGCCCAGGGGAAGGGCCTTCTCTGTGGCGGGCCCAGCCCTCTGGAACGACCTTCCCCCCGACATCAGAACAACTACGGACCTCCGCTCCTTCCGCCAAAAACTCAAAACATACTTTTTCTGCTTGGCCGGCCTAGGTTAGTCTCTACCTTTGGGGTGTTAGGGAATTTTAGTGTTATAACTTAGGGATTTTAGCGCAGGGATAATTCTAATTTAATTCGTTTTTATTCACTGTATTTATTCTATGTATGTATTTTTTATAGTTTTTTAATTTTCTCCCTGTGCACCGCTCCGAGTCCCCTTGGGGAGAGGATGCGGTATACAAAATAAATTTATTATTATTATTATTATTAAAATAGGTTCTCTTTTGGCATTTATACAAATTGATAAAACTTGCAATTTGTAAGCTATATCCCTTCTTGCACATTAAATCAATTTTGACAATTATAGGGAAATTCTGCATGTTCCCCAGTTAATTAATCATTATTTCATCATACTCCTCTTTTGTAAACACTAATTCAGAATGAAGTACTCAAAAATATCACCAAAATCTACAGGCATATGTACTTGCAACAGACCTTTGAAATTAAATTTTAAATAGCCTTCACCAGAGACACAGTAACAATTGGTATAAAGCTACACAAAGTTCAGGCCAGCTACAATTTGTTTCAACAATTTGTTATAGCTTACAACAAATAACTTTAACAATTTTTTCTCCTCAAATGTATGACAAATAAAGCAAAACAATCACGCAATTCAATTCAAAAGAAGTAAAGTCAAAACCTCTATAACTGATGTGGTCTAAAATTCCTCAGGTTTATGTGTTTGAAATAAACTGTAACAGATTGCCACTACCCACACTTCTTAAAAAGTGATAAGCCAATCTGTATTATTTAAGAGAGTAATAGAAATATGTTTTTAATAATAATAAAGCAAAGTAGGTCATGTTACCTCTCTCTTATTTCTCCTGGCAACCTTGAGGAATTCCATCAAAATCTGTAGCTGGGCAGCATGGGACTCCTGTAACAATAAGTTGTGATAAACAGATGGAAAAAGGAAATTGGTAAGCAAAGAGGCATTTAAGACACTGGCATTCTATGTACAATATTTAAGTATGGATATATACATATTTGGATATATACTGCTAACTGTAGTGACATTGAGAAAACAAACTTAAAATCCATTTCAAATCATAGTTTCATATCTTGTATTATGAAGTAATCATGTTTGTGGAGATTCTGCTCTAAGGAATTTAAAACACAAGGGAAGAAGCTCATATTCCCCTAATTGGTTCTTACCAATACTAGAGGCAATAAGAAAAAACACCAAGAAAAACAGAAAATAATATTCTGTACTAGCCAAAAACTTTATACATTGTGCAAAATTATTAGGCAAGTGAGTATTTTGACCATATCATCCTTTCTATGCATTATTTCCCAACTCCAAGCTATATAAGTCTGAATGCTTAATGGATATAAGCAGATGAGTTGATGTGTATTTGAGTAATGAGGGAGGATGTGGCCTAAGGAGATCAACACTCTATATCAAGGTGTGCATAATTATTAGGCAACTTCTTTTCCTCAGGCAAAATGGGGCAAAAAGAGATTTAACTGACTCTAAAAAGCCAAAAATTGTAAAAGGTCTTTCAGAGGGATACAGCACAATTGAAATTGCTAAGAAGTTGGGTTGTGATCACAGAACCATCCAACATTTTGTTGCAATTAGTCAACAGGGTCACAAGAAACATGTTGAGAAAAAAAGATTAACTGTCAAAGATTTGAGAAGAATCAAATGTGAAGCTACCAGGAACCCATTATCCTCCAGTGCTGTCATATTCCAGAACTGCAATCTATCTGGAGTGCCCAGAAGTACAAGGTTTTCATTGGTCAGAAACATGGCCAAAATAAGGACAGTTGAAACCCAACCACTACAGAACAAGACTCTTAAGTTTAAACCACAAGACTGCGCCAAAAATTATCTGAAGACAGAATTTTCAAAGGTTTTATGGACTGATGAGATGAGAGCGACTCTTGACGGACCAGATGGAGAAGCCTATGGCTGGATCAGTAACTGGCATAGAGCTCCACTTTGACTCAGATGCCAGCAAGATGGAAGTGGGTTCTGGTATGGGCTGGTATTATTGAAGATGAACTAGTTGGATCTTTTCAAGTTGAAGAGGACTCAAAATGAATTCCCAAACCTACTGCCAGTTTTTAGAAACACTTTCTTCAAGCAATGGTACAGGAAAAAGTCTGCATCTTTCAAGAGGACCATGATTTTTATGCAGGACAATGCTCCTTCGCATGCATCGAAGTACTCCTCTGTGTGGCTAGCCAGCAAAGGCGTTAAAGATGAAAGAATAATAACATGCCCCCCTTCCAAACCTGATTAAGCTTTATTGAGAATTTGTTCCCTTTTTAAATGGGAGAGTTACGGTGAAGGAAAACAGTGCACCTCTCTGAGCAGTGTCTGGGAGCTGTGGTTGCTACTGCACAAAAAGTTGATCGGCAACAGATCAAGGAACTGACAGACTCCATGAATGAAAAGCTTATGACGTATGACTAAAACAAGGGTGGCTATATTGGTCACTGTTGTTTTTTTTAATGTCAGAAATGTTTATATGTAGATTTTTAGTTTAGTTTAGTTGCATAATAAATTCAGCACACTAATAGTTACCCAATAATTGTGCACACATTCATATTCTCCTAAGAAAGCCAAAACCTCATTAACATTTCGGATTGAGAGCACTGTAGTTGTTCAATAATAAAACCAATCCTCCAAAATACAACTTGCCTAATAATTGTGTACTCAATGTATTTTGAGAAAATGCCATTCCCTCAAAATGTTGCAATGAAATTTATGGCATAATATTTATTTCATACCATTTTCTTCTTCTGTGGAACAAAAAAGGAAACACAAGCCATATACAGACAAGTATAAATTCATTTGGATATTGTTCAAGGAATCCATTCCAGGATTTGCTAATATATAACATACCGTAACACAAGCAGCATGGGAAAGCTGGGAATGTACTCAACAATTTTGGGAGATCTATAGATAAAGGAGCCCTTCTGCTCAATATGTTGATAATACAATATATGCTTTAAATTATTTGTTCAAGTATTTTTATCATTTGAAACCTAGGGAAATAATGCATTTGCTACATATCTAAAATATTTTATGAAAGCCAACAGATTATGATTTCATTTAAAACTGAATAATGAAGGGGATGTTAACTTTTCTCAGCCATGTCACAATCTTGTATGATGGACTAGAGAACATCCTGCTACTTTAAAAAATCTCACATAAGGCCATCAAAATCGCATAATGCATTTTTTAATAAAGTAAAGCATTTTATTCTGATGATGGTAGGACCATCCACTGGGTAATCAAGGACCATTTAGGGCCTTTAGATGCTAAGTTTCTGATCTGTACAGTGGTCCATCAATCTGGCAAAAAGGGTAATAAATTTCATTAAAATAAATATATTGTTTTATAATATATGTCTACTAAAAGATTAGAAAAAAGCTTACTGCCTCCAGTTGTTTTTTCTTCTGCACCAGAAGCTCCAACATTAAATTAACATTGGCCAAATCAAGATTGTCTTGGTCTGTTCCTAACAAATCTTGAAATATTTGCCACCTGTGCCCATTCTAAAGAGAGGTAGAAAGAAGCAAACAAATAATAATGACATGTTTCAGAGCCTTAAGTCAATATATCTTAGACATTTCATAATAACGCAATCACAGTAATCTAATGAAACATATCATTTTGAGAAAAATGGTAAGAAAAGGATAATTTGTAGACCGCTCCCTCTCCCCGAAGGGACTCGGGGCGGTGCACAGGGGAGTTAAAAACGTACAAACATAGATACATCATAAATATATAAAATCTTTTATATACAGGCTACTTTTTTCTTTTTCACTATTTGCAGAAGCAATGTCCAATCTCCTTGAGGTGAGTCAGGACATACATTATTGGGATTATGCAGAATCCCACACTTTGCTATAGAAATGAGCCCTGAATAATATAATCCCAAACTTATATCACCTTCTTCCTTCACTCCCATATCCTCAAAACATTCTTTGGAACACTCAACTCTTATTAGAGCTTCAGTTATCCAATTCAGATCCAGAGAGGACTCCAGAGTCATGCACGTCTGACAGATTCTCTTATGTCTCCAGTTTCACTTGCCATCCCATACAAAATACTATGCTTAAACTCCCAGATGCAGCTAGATTGATGAATGGGCATGAACAGCTACAAACTGAAGAAGGGGGAAAAGCCCAGAGGCGTGTGCAGAATGTTCTATAGATTATTTAGGTAACTTATTTCAGTTTCAATTTTATTCAATTTATATACCGCCCTTCTCCCTTTCGGGACTCAGGGCAGTGCACAGCCATAATAAAAATGGGTAATACAAAAGCTAAAATAGTATGTTAAAATGAATTAAATGTAATTGGCCTGCGTTTAAAAACCCCGTACTAAAATCACTTTAAAACTATGACAGGCCGGCAGCACAAAATAAGTGTGTCTTCAGGGCCTGATGGAAGAGATGTAAGTCTGTGATCGTCCGTAGTTCAGGGGGAAGGTCATTCCAGAGGGTAACTTATTTGGGTAATTAGATATGTAGTAGAAATTGTGATATTTCAGATGAAATGTTAATGTACCTTTCTGTTTCAACATGTAGGGAAACAAAAGAATGTGGCCTCTTGTTCCAAAGAAAAGTTTAACAGAAACTGTATATATGTTTACTTTAATATGAAAGTAAAACCTTTTAGCCAAACTATTTCAATTTCTTGTGTAAGTACAATGTTAACAGTCCAAATACAATAATGTTAGCATTAGTCCATAGCTATACAGTTACATTTAGCATCTGTTTATGATTATCACCTCAATTTCAACAAAAATTGTTCACATATTTACATTTTGAAAAACTATTTCAATAATATATTCGATGTGCTTAAAAGCTATGATCTCATGATAGATTTATTCAGTATGGCCCCAACTTGCTGGCTTTTTATAAGTCCTTAAAGACCTAGCTCTGTGTCAAGGCTCGGGGCTGCAAATGTGTGCAGACCCATTTTAGGGTTAATGCAGTTATTATAATGAGTGATTTATTCTTGGCTCCTACATATTTTTTTAATATTATTAGTCACTAATAATTATTAGTCACTTGGTGAGATAGGTAGCCAAATTAAATGAATATACAATAAATGTTACTTGGGAGAACCTTAGAATCTATCTGAATGGCATAAGCATACCACATTCACCTAAGTTCTCAAAAGAAAGATATAGATATTGTGTTATGATATGTCCCCATGCATTAAGCTGCATGTGATTTCCCTTGTTATACATGTTATAATGACTGATGTTTTCAGTTACACTGGCCACCATGATGCCGCATGGGACTTCTCAGACATATACCACCAGATATTTCCTATCAGTATCAGAGCTTAACCAGGAATTTAACTCATGGACCATTTTATATAAAGGTCTGAACTGGAATGGTCCAAGACTTCAATCTCCTGTAGAAAACTTCAATTTCACAAAAAAAGATCTGACTATGTAAATGAGTATGTAGTATCAGTTTTAATATCACTGATATTATTAGCTAAGTCTTGTAAAGCTTAACTTTCACAATTATCTCATCGTCATAACTTGTAGTAATTACAAACTGCACTGGAAAATACAGAACATTTTGAATCTATATTCACAAATCTATCAAAACCATTATTACCGTATATTAAAAAGTAAAGTTACATTATATAATAATCCCAAATAACCCTTTGCTTACACAGATTAATTGAGTTGTCTGCCAAAGAAATAGACATTCTCAAATGCTTAGAACATAGGAATACCATCCACTCCCTCCCTCAACCCCCAAAATAAGAAAATGAAAGAAAGAAGATTGGGACATACGGTGCTACTCACTGAATGGTCCAATTTGAATCTCTTTTCCTCAAATCTTTGCTTCTGTTTAAGGATGAGCTCATTTACTACAGGGCAAAAAACATCTAAGTAGTATATTTTAAGATGATAGATGAAAGTGTCTTAGAAATAAATGCATACTAATAAGGTCAAAGGAGTAAATTTCAATTTAATTCAGTAAGATTAAACACAACAGAGCAACAAATATTATTACTCACTTGCCAATCAGAATAAAAAGATTTCCATTTTTTCCCTATAAAATGTATACGGTACATACAGTATTTTTAATTTATACAGCAGTATTGATGAACACAATACTGTGTTTTATTTCAGAAAACTATAAAGTACATCAAAATAAGATGCATCTTCACCATCCTGTAACTGGTTTATCAAATGCAACCATTAAATGCATTCAGATTTGTGGGTGTCCAGCCTCCTCTAACATATTAATGACCTAAACATCATAGTTCTAGCGCATTTAAATAAAAAATATTTGGTGAAAATAAATCACACCATTATTATCACATTTTGGGATTACTGTAAGCATTCTACCTGGGTTTCACTTAAACACAATCCAAAGCTACCATTGGTAAAAAATGTGGCATCCATTATGCAAGTGTAACTCTTGCCCTTTATTCACTACACTGGTTGTCAGTTGGTTTCAAAGTGCTGCTTTTGACTAAGTGATTTGATTCCAGGGAGTTATCAACCCTCCTCCCCCTCCCCCCAAAGGCAGAGGAGTGGATGCTGTGGAGAGGATGCTGAGAATCTCATACCTATAAATATTCAAAGGGACATGGGCCCTAAGGCTCTTCCTTGGTAGCCTCCATCATATTTGGTACCCCAGATTATTAGCTTTCAAGAAGGCCACTGAAGCAATCTTGTTTTAATAAGCACAATCAAAAGGAAGAATAAGCTCTAATTCAGTTTTATTTTTTCCTACTTCCAATTTATCATTACATGAAACATAATTGTTTAAAATAAATCATTGATTAGCAATCTGGGGGCTTGCAAGATCACTCGCAAACAGTCCAAGATCAGAAAAAACTATTATCAAACCACTATACAAATGCCACTATTTCCAAGAAACGAGCAGAAAAAGGTTTGTAAACCCATCTTGGCAGGAGAATTGAGTCATAGGCACTATGTCTTAAGAAGATTGTTTGGCGAGTATACAAATCATTTAGCATAAGGCCTATTTTGATCTTCACTCTTCACATCTCAAAATGAAATATAACTAAGAATTATTAAATTGTTTGATTACTAATAGTTTTCAATTTGTTGCTTTCACAATCACAGCCCACCACAAGACTCTCTCAACTTCATCACTTATTGTTTTGCAAAGCTAGTGTGATTGTTATATCACTGAATACCTGATAGATATTCAGATATTACATGTCCAGGAATGCAGTCTATGTTGTACAAAATCAACAGAAGCATGTGAAACATAATAAAGAAATAAACATCCAACAATAAAAGTTCAGTTATTGAGAAAGCTACCAAGATACGATTGAAGCCTCTATTAGTGAACATTAAAACTTACCTAAAAAGTTGGGATATAGATGATCAATGTTATCCACAACATAATTACATTTGGGACATCTGTTGTTATCTTCCAGGCTTTGATGAATACATTTGTAACTGTTCAAGAAAAGTAACAGAATAGTGAAAACTATTGCAGAAATTTATTAAGATATGCTTTTGAATATGATACATTACATTCTGTTTGTTAGTTGAGGAATTGGAGTTGTGGTACCAGGTGGTTGGGTACTAAAGTTAGATCAAATCAATGAAGCATCTTCAAGTTCTGGGCAATGTTTTTTGTAACTAATATTACTTTGTTGCCAAAGTAATGTTAATAGGCAGTTTTAAAATATTATTACTTGGAGATTTACCATCTTCAAAGATATTTCATAACATACAAAAGTGGAGAAAGAATTGTCTGCATCCAAACTTTCGATGAAACACATCACTTCAAAAAAATAAGCTTTTAATAGTAAGAATTTTGAAAACCATTATGGCTTTGAAGAATTCACAGTCACTTATAAGCATGTCGTGTCCTGCTTCATCCACCAAATTGTTTTTATATATTTTAATAATTATTTGTTTAAAGCTATGTCAGTACTATCATTCAGAAATAGAAAATATTGTATGTTATCCCAGGTAATCTCCAATGAAGATATTGAGTTAGAAAGGTGCATTTAACAAAATAACTTTAGTTCACACATTTTCATTTTATAACTAAATCTCACTTGCTAAACAGTTTTATCAAGCAACCTTACCAAAAACTGTGTCCGCATTTTGTCATGTAAGCTTCTTCAATCATATCAAAGCAGATGGGGCTTGAAAGGGAAAGAAAAGCATATAAATATCTATGAAATCTTTTAAACAAACATCATTTTTTTAGTGGTAAAAAAGAGGTAGAGGGAAGGGAATAAACCCAACAGTTGATAAAACTCTTGTTACACACCACCAGCATTGAGAAGCCTTTGTTAATCTCTTATTAATAAAACGCCCAGAGACCAAACGTTAATAATAATAATAATAATAATAATAATAATTTTAATTTTAATTTTATATCCCGCTCTCTCTCCCCAAAGGGACTCGAGGCGGGGCACAGGCAATTAAAAATACAGATAAAACCACAGACAGAATACAAAATTAAAAATGAATTAAATTAGTCCTGCGCTAAAAACCCATAAACTAAACTAAAACTACCCCTAAAACCCCTAACCTTAGAAGAGACTACCCAAGGCCGGCCAGGCGAAAAAGATGTGTCTTTAATTTTAAACAGAAGGAGCGGAGGTCCGTAGTTGTCCTAATATCGGGGGGAAGGTCGTTCCAGAGGGCTGGGCCCGCCACAGAGAAGGCCCTTCCCCTGGGCGTCGCCCGCTGACAAAGTCTAGTGGACGGCACCCGGAGAAGTCCCTCTCTGTGGGAGCGAATCGGCCGTGAGGATGTATGGGGCAGGATCCGATCCCGCAGATAGCTAGGTCCCGAGCCATGGAGCGCTTTGAAGATGATGACTAACACCTTGAAGCGCACCCGAAAGACGACAGGTAGCCAGTGCAGCTCGCGCAAGAGCGGTGTTACGTGGGTAAACCTAGAGGTTCCCATTATTGCTCGCGCGGCTGCGTTCTGGACCAACTGAAGCCTCCGGGTGCACCTCAAGGGGAGCCCCATGTAGAGAGAGTTACAATAGTCTAGTCGGGATGTCACGAGAGCATGAGTGACTGTGCAAAGGGCGTCCCGATCCAATAGGGGGCGCAACTGGCGTACCAGGCGAACCTGGTAAAACGCCCTCCTGGCCACGGCTGTCACTTGATCTTCCATGGACAGCCGGGTATCCAGGAGGACACCCAAGTTGCGCGCCCCATCCACAGGGGCAAGATGTTCGCCCCCTATGGCCAGAGATGGCATCAACTGGTTGAATCGGGCAGCCGGAAACCACAGCCACTCGGTCTTGGTCGGGTTGAGCCTGAGTCCGTTACTTCCCATCCAGATCCGCACGGCTTCCAGGCACTGGCACATCACCGCTACGGCATCGTTGGGGTGGTTTGGGGTAGATATATACAGCTGAGTACCATCAGCGTAGAGATGATACTCTACCCCAAAACCATGGATGATCTCGCCCAGCGGCTTCATATATGTGTTGAACAGGAGAGGCGAGAGGACCAACCCGTGAGGCACCCCACATGTGAGGGGTCTCGAGGTCGACCTCTGCTCTCCCGTCAACACAAATTGCGATCGGCCAGAGAGGTAGGAGGAGAACCACCGTAAAACGGTGCCTCCCACCCCCAACCCTCCCAGCCGATGCAATAAGATACCATGGTCGATGGTATCAAAAGCCGCCGAGAGGTCTAATAGAACCAGGATGGAGGAACAGCCCCCATCTCTGGCCCTCCAGAAATCATCCACCAACGCGACCAATGCCGTCTCGGTGCTATGCCCGGGCCGAAAGCCGGACTGGTGCGGGTCTAGATAATCAACTTCCTCCAGGTGACGGGGAAACTGTTGTGCCACCACACTCTCAACAACCTTCGCCAAAAAGGGAAGGTTGGAGACAGGACGATAGTTAGATAATAAAGCTGGATCCAAAGAGGGCTTCTTGAGGAGGGGTCTCACCATGGCCTCTTTTAGGGAAGCAGGCAAGGAACCCTCACTCAAGGATGCGTTGACAACCTCTTGGAGCCAGCCTCGTGTCACCTCCCAGGATGCCAGTACAAGCCAGGAGGGACACGGGTCCAGTAAACATGTGGTGGCTCGCAGTCGCCCACGAAGCCTGTCCATATCATCGGAAGTAACGGAGTCAAACTCCTCCCAAACAAGATCCGCCTCGTGGCATTCCACTGGGCCATTAATGGGGGCTAGCTCGTTCTGTATCTGAGCGATTTTCTCCTGCAGATAAGACACAAATTCCTCTGCTCTGCCCTGTAAGGGGGCTTCCCGCACCCTCTGTTGAAAGAGGGAGCGGGTCACCCTAAACAGGGCGGCAGGGCGGTTATCTGCGGATGCTATGAGAGTGGCACAATGGTGGCGTTTGGCCACTCTCAGCGCCACCATGTAAGTCCGTAAATGGGCTCTTACCTCTGTCCGGTCAGATTCAGATCGGCTAGACCTCCATCTTCTCTCTAGGCGTCTCTTGTGGCGTTTCATCACCCTCAGCTCCTCAGTAAACCAAGGAGCCAGGGTGGCTCGGCGCCGCAAGAGAGGCCGCAAGGGCGCGACCCGATCCAAGGCTCCCGTGGTCACAGTATTCCATGCGGCCACGAGGTCCTCCATCGGGGCGCGGGTCAGGGGCACAGGAAGTGGCCCAAGCGCCGTCTGGAACCCATCAGGGTCCATCAAGCGCCTGGGGCGGAACCAGATTGGTGATTCAGGTTCCGCCTCCCCGCGGAGGGGAGTAGCGGTCGGAAAGTCGAGCCGGAGAAGTGAGTGGTCTGACCATGACAAGGGCGTGATGGCTATATCCCCTATACCCAGATCACTCTTCCATTGGCCAGAGACAAAGATGAGATCCGGTGTATGTCCACCCTCGTGGGTGGGGCCTTGAATTAATTGGGTCAGGTCCATGGCCGTCATGGAAGCCATGAACTCCCGAGCTACCACGGATGATTCGCCTACCGATGGCAGATTAAAGTCCCCCATGACTAAAAGTCTGGGGGTCTCAACTGCCACCGTAGCGATCACCTCCAGGAGCTCGGGCAGAGCTGCTGCTACATAGCGGGGAGCCAGGTATACAACCAGCAAGCCCAACTGCCTCCCTAGGCCCCACTTCACGCAGAGGGACTCACAACCGGTGGTCTGTGGCACAATGGTCTCTCTCGGCTAAAGACCTTCCTTTACTATGACCGCCACCCCACCACCCCTGCCTAGGGCCCGGGGCTGATGAAAAGCGCGGTAACCTGGTGGGCACATTTCAACGAGGGGAAGTCCCCCCTCGTGGCCCAACCAGGTCTCCGCAATTCCTGCCAGGTCCGGCTCCCCCTCTGACACAAGGTCATGGATGAGGGGGGCTTTGTTGACAACGGACCTGGCGTTGCAAAACATCAGCCGCAGGCCCTGGCTCTGTACACCCTGACCACCTAGTCTGCGGGGGTTGTGGCACTTCACCGTTTGTAGCCAACGGTTAGTCATTTATACAACTAAAAATCTAAAAAAAATCTAGAAAAATAGGCCGAGACATAAAAGATGCAATACAAAAGGCATTCAAATACACATCCAAGTTACTTCTTCATGTATATATCTGGAAAAACTAATTGATACCGTGTTTCCCTGAAACTACTAAAATTTAAGAATATTAAAATACAACCCACCTATGCTAAAATTCCCTAAAGTCTAATATCCATATACGTATTTGGCAGATGTTATATTAAGAAAGTCAAAACTGTTACGCAAGACCAGCTTGCTGAAAGAAATAGGTTTTAAGTGAGCGGCGAAAGAGGGGAAGGTCCGTGATAGTGCGAAGTTCGGGGGGTAGGTCGTTCCAGAGGGCCGGCCCTGCCACAGAGAAGGCCCTACCCCTGGGCACCGCTAGCCGGCACTGACCGGCGGTTGGTACCCTCAGTAGGCCCTCTCTGTGGGAGCGTATTGGACGCAGGGAGGTTTGTGGCAGGAGACGGTCCCGCAAGTAGCTAGGCCCCGAGCCATGGAGCGATTTGAAGATGGTAACAAGCACCTTGAAGCGCACCCGGAAGGCCACCGGTAGCCAGTGCAGCTCGCGCAGGAGAGGTGTTATGTGGGAGTAACGAGAAGCTCCCAGAATCCCCCGCGCGGCCGCATTCTGAACCAACTGGAGCCTCCGGGTGCACCTCAAGGGGAGCCCCATGTAGAGAGCGTTACAATAGTCTAAGCGAGACGTCACGAGTGCCTGAGTGACAATGCGGAGGGCATCTCGGTCCAGAAAGGGACGCAACTGGCGTACCAGGCGGACCTGGTAGAATGCCCCCCTGGTCACGGCCATCACATGGTTGTCTAGGGACAGCCGGGAATCCAGGAGGACGCCCAAGTTGCGAGCCCTTTCCGCGGGGGCCAATGACTCGCCCCCGATAACCAGCGATGGAGTAAGCTGGCTATGCCGAGATGCCAGAAACCACAGCCACTCGGTCTTGGACGGGTTGAGCCGAAGTTTGTTACTTCCCATCCAGAGCCGCACGGCTTCTAAACACCGGGACATCACTTCGACGGCATCGTTGGGGTGGTTGGGGGTAGATATGTACAGCTGGGTATCATCAGCGTACAGATGGTACTCTACCCCACAACCACGGATGATCTCACCCAGCGGCTTCATGTAGATGTTAAACAGGAGGGGTGAGAGGAGGTTGCTTGTATTTAGTAATAAATTAGATGAAATAAATGAAATATAATCCAGAGGAGATGGAAGTGATGGCTCCATTGTTAACTTCTAGATAGGTTCTATGAATTACACCCAAAGCTTTCAGGTGTCCCATGTTGCCCTAAAGCCTACATCCCTTTTTAAAGATCCAAAGTTGTTTAACTTCACATAAGGTCATGAAACTACCAGATCACTATGCACTTAAGAAGGCTTTAAGGTTAACAGATTGACTTCTTTAAGACATCTTTATCTCAAAGACCCAATGCTCACAAATAATAAAGAGGGACTTCCTCTGTATTAATTTCCAACTATAAAACATGCTCCTTCAGTAATTGGATTTAACTTCTATTTTTCCATCTTTAGAATAGGAACTTTCCTTTTCAACCTTTCTGATGTGATGGACATTACCACATGTTGCATAGTACATTCCTTACATGCACTTTTTGAATCTCCTCTAATTTACTGGATGGTAGTATACTGCAATACTATATTCTAGACTTATGAGAGAAAGAAGAGTTTCTACTTCTTCATACTGTACTAAATTTATAAAATATGTCTTTTAAAAAAAAATCTAATTTGACAATATACAAGTATACCCTCAAGAACAAGTAACATTGTTTTTTTAATTATTCAAGGTTTATATTGAACATTTTCTTAAAGCATTGTATAAAAATACTTATTTCAGAAATATAAAATTAAACAATGCCAGCGGGCGACGCCCAGGGGAAGGGCCTTCTCTGTGGCGGGCCCAGCTCTATGGAACGACCTACCCCCCCGACCTCAGAACAACCACGGACCTCCGCGCCTTCCGACAAAAGTTCAAGACTTATCTTTTCCAACAGGCCGGCCTGGCCTAACCTACCTTCCAGCCTTTTTAGTCTGAACATCTAAATTGTTTTAATTGGGTTTTCAAGGGGTTAGTTTTTAGGATTTTAGCTTTTTAGCGCAGGGATAAATTGTTTAATTTGATTTTATATATTTATGATGTATCTATGTTTGTACGTTTTTAACTCCCCTGTGCACCGCCCCAAGTCCCTTCGAGGAGAGGGAGCGGTCTACAAATTAAATTTATTTATATTATTATTATTACTAATTATATATAGATTTTTTTAATTAGATTTTATTATATTTATATCCCGCACCTATCTCCTACAAAAGGACCCAGGGCAGCGCACAGGAATTTAAAACACAATATACAATACAAAATACATAACATCCTAAAAAGTCATGTATTAAATTTAAAAATAAGAAACTTCATATTTATTTTACAGGGAGGAAAGAAGACGGGTAGCTAGCAACTGTACTTGTACAATAAACATATCAGCCCTTTGAGGTGGATCAGATCATGAAAATCTCTCTATAGGACGGCTAAAACTAGACTTTATTGAGAGAGGCTGTAATTACACAATTTTGTAAGTCTGTGTTTCTCCTCCCATCCTTCTTATACCCTAGTGAATCAATCTCTTCTCAACAGGATCTCCCTTCCCAAAACTTAAATGAATGTTTTGGTCCACTTGGTTTACAAAATAGCTTATGAATCTTTGTTTTAAGATTCATTTCATTGAAATTATTTAGATTAAAAATAAATAGATAAAAGCTAATAGTTCAAAATTACACATTGCTGCAATATTGCGTTAGTTAATTGTTCTAAGAAAACAAAAATATAAAAGTTTAACATGGAAGTGTAAGGTGAAAACCCACGGGTGATCCTTGTTCTCCCGATATAGCATGACAAAAACACCACAAAGCTACAAATACACATTCCCTGTGGTACTAAATCAACAAGTTATTATCTAGTTTAAAATGAAATTTAATCTGAAACAAAATGAGAATGACAGTTATATCTTAAACAATGGCTTCATTTAAATTTATTGTGACTGAAAAATTAATACACCTTCAAAGTAGAAAGGAATCATTAATCAAAACCAGAAGACCTTTCCTTAAGATTGACATCTTTGCCTAAGAAATTTTAACTTTAAGGAATGGCTTGAAGAAAGAAGTTAAAAATAAATAACTGGTTTTTTAAATCTCTCTTCTAGGTAAGTTTGTAGAAAACATTACTAAATGTAAAGTAATTAAACACATTGAACATATAAAACAAAGAGTCTTCTTAAGGAATATTTTTTTTCTGCAAAACAAGTTACATTTATTGTAAAGTTCTTTGCTAAGATCAGCAAGCATGTGATAAGTAGGGATATTCTTCTTTCTAGACTCTGAAGGATTCACATACCAAAGATCCCTGAGAAAAATTAAAGGCATACAGAGATTCTCTTATGTTTAGATAGTGTCTGAATGTCACTGGAGGATGACAGCCACGTTAGTCTGAAACTAGTTTCTAAACCTTATGCCTTTAAAAATGTGTCAGTTGGAAAAAGTGCTGCCAGATTCTTTCTGATAGTCTGAAGAATAGTAAACCATATGTGAGCAAAAGGGTCTTTGAAAACCCACATACTTAACATGTTAAATGCAAGAAATAAGGCAGGCAATAACTTGCATGACAAAAATTGTTTAGAACAATAAGCAAAAGATTCCAGAATACAGAATAACAGAGTTGAAAAGGTCTTCTAGTCCAATCCCCTACTCAAGGAGACCCCCTTTGTCCATGATGGCAAACCTATGGCACACGTGCTGGAAGTGCATACAGAGCCATCTCTCCGGACATGTGAGCTTTTGCCCATTGCTCTTCTGGCGCATGCATGCGCACCAGCCAGCTGGTCTTAACACGCAGAAGACCTGCTAGCCAGTATGCGTGTGCGCGCCAGAAACCAAAAGATCATCTTCACATAAGGTCATGGAACTACCAGTTCACTATGCACTTAAGAAGGCTTTCCACACACAAAGAGGCTGCTCTTTTGGTTTCCAGCACGCACATGCACACTGGCCAGTTGGTCTTCATGCACCAGAAACTGGAAGACTAGGTGGTCAGTGCGCATGCGTGCTCTGGAAACCAGAACATAATACATACCGGGCAGCTGCTCTTCCAGTTTCAGGCACAAGCATGTGCTCCCATTTCGGCACTTGGTACCAAAAAGGTTTGCCAACATTGATTAATAGTAGATCCAAATTAGAGGAACAGGAACTAAGATGAAATGCAAGTAAGGATAAAGACTTTCACATTAGAGCAAAACATCTTAAACCTTCTACAATTGATAGTGTCTGATCCGTGATGGCTAATCAGAAAAAAGATATTAGGTTTGTGGTAGATGATTTGATGCAGATGACAGTACAGGTACTATTATGTAAATGTTTTTGTAGATTATTGCAAAATAAACCTATAATAAATTTTGTAACATCATATTATAATTCCATGATTCAACATTAATATTGTTTACAGCTTTGGTTACACAACTTCCAAAATACTATGACGAAATAGATCCAGAAAGGGCCAACTTAGTTGTTTAGACCTAGGTGGGACAACTATGCAAGAAAGAAAATAAATGGGGGGGAAAAAGAGACTCAGCATATAGATACACGAATCATGCATGTTGAAGAGAAATTGAATAATCCCCAGAAGGCAGTAAGTATGTTTGCCAATCAGGCACTTGGGGACCTAACTTAAAATGTCTACTCTATGAATTAAAAGACTTCTTTAAAAATAACGTATCAAATTTATATTGTCCAACTTACAGATACTGTTTTAGAAAGGCAGATGTTTGAGGCACTTTCTTTGCACAAGCATCTTCTGTAAGAAATGTGGATTAAGGTCTCTTTTGTCTGGGGTAGTTAAAGAAGTCCTGTTGACTGGTTCTGCTGGAATAGTGCTCCAAGGTAAACACACTGAATTAATTAGTGAAGCCCTATGAACCCACAATCCGATTCTATGCCAATTTCAGAAAAGAGAATGGAAAATTGAAATGCTCAAAAACACAATTTTTCTTCCTGTCACTCAGTAGTCAAAACAGAATCCTGCTGCCAAAGGATATTTCAATCCTGGTTTATTGGTAATAATCTGAGTTTAGGCAAATGCAGGGCAGCTTACCATCTACTTTTCTGAGGAGCCTGTAGAATTACTGCAGTAGTAAACCCCCCTTACCTCCACAGAGCTTACTCTTAAGTCATAGGCGTGAACGTGTGTGAGAGAAAATCACAAGCTACCAAATCCACAGGTTAAATCTTACAGTCAGCCGTGAGTTCGCCGAGGGGTCATGCCCTTCCATGCCCAACGCTTTGATGCGGCCGCAGTTCCCAGGCACTTAGGTGAGCTAACGCTCCTCCTAGCATGCCAGCAACAGTCCTAGGCTATAAGGCGCAACCGGAGGGCGGCATAATGAACCAGGGGGAGTGTTGCGCTTGGAAGAGCGACGTTGAGAGATGCCTAGGTCTGCACCAGCCTAACCCTAATCCCCGATGCCCCCAGCCACCCCCCAGCCCTGCCCCCAAACACACGGGAATTGTAGCAGCCCCTTCCCCATCGGCCCAGCGCCAACTCACCAGACGAAATCGTTGCTTTTGTCCTCGTAGGAATTCAGAAGGCCGTTGCAAAGCGGAGTCAGAAGCGGCCTCTTCCTGGTGCCGCTGCCGCCTGCGCCACTGCCGCTCCCGACTCGGGTCCCCGCCAGGCGAGAAAGGCCCTGGCCGCAGGAGGAGCCGGACGCGGCGGCCGCCACCAACACGGGTCGCGAGGGGACGGCTGAGGAGCCCGTCGCCATCGCGGTGCCCGTCGCCATCGCGGTGCCCAAGCAGGCCGAAGTGGTGACCGAGGTCGAGGAAGAGCCCGGAGGGCCCGCAGCACCCGGCCCGGCCGGAGGGTGCTGAGGCGATGGCCTGCTTCCGGACATGGCCGAGGCCTGTCTGAGCCAGCTACGGCGGCGAATTAATGCATCGCTTCCCCCTCACCGAAGCACCGACCAACTGCGGGCAGAGAGAAACAATAAGGCTTCTACGGAGAAAATAAAAACTCTCCCTGTCGTCCCGCCTCAGGAAGCCAGTACGTCGCATCTGATTGGTTCCCGGGCTCACGCTGGCTCTCCTCCTCCCATCCGAAGGCAAAAGGGGCGGGGAAATGCCTTCCGCTTGTCTAACTTTACTGACACACATCCTGCACTCCGAAGGCGGGGCTAATAACGACGCATGCGCCGCTTGAACAACCTCCTCGCTCCCTCTAAGGGGCTGCGCGAGGAAAGCTGGAGGGTCGCGCGCATGTGAGGCAAACTGTCAGAACGGTTGAATCGACGCTCTTGGGAGGGCTCGCCTTCCTTGCACGACACCGACTTGCGAGGAAAGACAAACTCATCGGCACACACCTCCGTTTCCAAAGCCCTAGTCTTGGTGCTGTGGCTGCGTTCAACTATTGCTTTCATTAGACGGAGCAGGGCTCTATTCCTGAGGTTTTTTTATTTCTTTCATAAAATGGGACTCCTAAACAAGTCGGCAGTCTTTCCCTTTGGAGATCAGTTAGATTTTTGCACATCCATTGGAAGGTCACCTGTCTCAACGAGAGACCTTGATTATTAAACTGGGCAGATTTTGCAGTTTCAGTGTGCAAGAGCCCTTGCCATGGCATTATCCGCTAGTTATATATTTGCCCGTTCTTGCAAGAGCTGAAACCTTTGGTTCCAGCACTGACTTCCTCGACTGGGAGCAAGACACCTTTGCCTTCAGACACTTCAGCTTCTTTCAGCCAGATACCTATGGAATAATTCAGAGCCTGTGAGCGTGAATAATGAAGGGGTTTTTTTTAATTGCTTGTACATGTGTCCCTAAATTCAAATATAAAATTTGAGGCTCTCCTGGTGGAGAATAAGAGACGGACAAACTTTTCAGAAGGAAGGCTTCTCACCGTGTCAAAACTTGTTCAGTCTGTTGCATTCCTTCCTGAGGAGAACAGTCCTGTGGTCCAAAGATTAAGGGGTTGTGGTGTTGAAACAGCAACTGGTCCTCCACAACAATATTCACACTGTTGAGGTATTTGAATTTAAGGAGCCAGTGATTTGCAGTTGACACAATCACAGCTTGATGTCAGCTGCTCACGTGTGTCATGACTAGCCACCAGAGGCGTAGCGTGGGGGGTGCAGGGGGGGCCGGCCACACCGGGTGCAACATCTGGGGGGGCGCCGTCGGATCTTCCTGCACCCCTCCTCTCCCCCCTTCCCGTTTCTCGCTTCCCCGCCGCTCCGCATGCTGCGCCCTCCCCGTCCTCGATGCCGCTGCTTCCCCCCGGGGGAGGGCTAGAAAGGCGCCGAGAAGGATGAGCGAAGGGGTCGCCTCGCCGCCGGGTGCCGCAGCCGCTGCCGAGGAGGGGGCAGCGGGCGGGGGCCCTGCGGCGGGCGATGGAGGGCCCGAGGCAGCGGGGCGGGAGGTGCGCTGCGGCGACTGCCTAGTGTGGAACCGACAGCAGACGTGGCTCTGCGTCGTGCCCCTCTTCATCGGCTTCGTGGGCCTGGGGCTCAGCCTGATGCTGCTCAAGTGGATCGTGGTGGGGTCCGTGCAAGAGTACCTGCCCACCGAGCTCATGGATTCCAAAGGCATCGAGCAGGACCCCTTCTTCCTTTCCAAGCAGCCCAAGAGCAGGGAGCTCACCACCCCGCCCGGCACGGCCGCCGCCGCCGCTGCCGCCGCTTCTCAGACGCCCAACCAGATCAGTACCCGGCTCACCACCACGACCAAGGCACCTACCTGCTTTCCGGCCACCCGGGGCGCCGTCCAGGTCGTCCCGCCGCGCTCCACCAGGGGGCGCAAATTACTTGCCTTGCCCCGGGTGCTGACAACCCACGCTACGCCACTGCTAGCCACCACTGTTCTTAGTGAAAGGAGGTCTCCATGGCAGATGACCTTGTTACATTCTGTTGCCATACTCTGGATTATGATTTACTGCAGCATTTGTTTTTTTCCTAAAAGTTAACTTCTGACCCCTCAAATTTCTCGAAGTCTCAAAAAGAACCATCCAGAAGCTTCTCCAGCACCACTCTTGAGTCTGCTACTCCGTTTCTCTTACTCTCCCTTTTTTGGATCTTTATGTTGTTTTAGTTTATTCTTCCCGGCAACCGCCTTTGTCTCTGCTTCCTGGTTGTTGCTGCTTCTCTTAACATTAAGACTTTTTATTCCTAATATTTATGTCGTCATGCCATGTCCTATACTCTGAAACAATAGAGAATAGGTCTTGATTTTTTAAGATATATTTTTCCTTCAGGTATTTGAAAATTATTATTGTGTCTCCCTCCATTTCATCATTTTTTTAAAGTCTAAATTTATTCAACTTTTTAAAATTCTAAGAATGTGGAACCATGGTTTGGAATCAATGCTGCTAATGTAGGCTAAAATTACATTTTGCCTTGTTTGGTACCACATCATCTACACGGTCCCTTCCAACATCCACATTGCGGGGAGAATGGACTGTGATGGACTGTGATCGCACCCTCTCAGTCTAGGAATGGGCAACGTTGATGCAGGAGATGGTTCTGGACAAAGCCAGCTACCAACAACTACCACTTATACCTCGGCAACAGGGAACCTAAATTGCACCTCGAGCAATAGTTGTGAGTCCAGAGAGATTCCAAGTTGCACAGAGCAGTCTCTCGGGGAACGCTTACCCCACAGAGAGTCAGGGTTGAGGTGGGTGGACCCCGTTCCTCCCTAGGCTGAAATTCAAAGCCTCCAAGCCCTGTGCAAGCATATGAATAGCATGGTCTGAGTGTCCAGGGTTTGTTGCTGCTCCTTCTTAATGCCAACAGTAGATGAAGCCATTAGAAGAGGTCATTTGGCAGGAGGGGGTGTAGTACAGTATTATGTGGCTCTTTGCGAGCTCTTTTCTTTCAGCTTAACCTAGAATGGAAAGAACGGGAGGCTTTCTTTGCTGATGACCAAATACTAGCTGTCTGCTGCAGAATCAATCAGCAAGCCAGCCCAGAACTCCGGTTTCTAAAATAGGGTCTTGGGAGGAAGGCTGCTCCTGGCATGGAGATGATGTGCTCCATTTCACGTGGGGAGAGCAGAGCCTGGGTTCTTCCCTCATAGACCAAGTGGCAAGGGGTTCTTGCTCCTCCTCTCCAGCATCTTTGCTCAGACAGGAAGGTCACTGGGCAGAAAAACAAGGAAAGCTTCCTCTCCTTGGCATGTGCCACAGTGTGTCTTGATGGTTTGGTAGTGCTGTAGACTGCTTTGGGCTGCCCTCGCAAGGACGGACCCATTCTCGTGGTCTGCCCCAGATACCTTACAGATACAGTTGATTTCCAGTGAGAGCCTGGTTTGCCAGAGATCCTGGCCTCTTGGCACAATTGCTTCTGAATAGTAAGTTTGTTTAGGTATCTCCTTTGTTTGATTGTAAAGTTACTTTGTTATTGAAAGTAACTAAATCTAATATGATAAATCCGATATGTTTATGGGTCTCTGTGTGTGTGTTTTTCACCAAGTATCAGGCAATGGCTCAGGGGCTGGATAAATGGCTCTTTGGGAATCCAAACACAAGGAACACACCGGTTAATGAGGAGATTTCAGGATTTATTAAGTACCTGGAAAAGGCAAATTAAATAGAAGAACCAATCAAGTATTAGAAGACGTTTCCCTTCTCATCCAAGAAGGTTCTTCAGCCCTGATTGGATGGTGGGAATGGAAGGATTGATATTCCTTGCAGACGCCTGGTCATTTGTATTCTTTTAGAGAGTGGTTGAGACCACTTGGAGGTTTGCCTAATCCTCAGGGTCACCTGAGTAGTGCAAATGGGTGTGCAGTCTTTTTGCAATTGCAGAAAGGATTCCTGTAGTCTGCAATTTTTCTGGAAATCCATTCATACTGCCACACCATCTCTGGCTGGCTGCTGGGAACCCCATTTCAGGTAAGGGTGATACTCTAAGGCCCTGGGTGTATAGCCCAGACCATGGACCAGGCCATGGTCCGTCACTGTCTGACGGGCATGAAAGTCTTGAGAAGTTTCCTGATAATGAACCTCTTCCCTTCCCCATAAGTTTAATTGTTATGCTAGCCATGCTGCACTCAGGAGAGCACTCCTGATTTTGGTTGATTCTTTTTCACTTTGAAAGCTTTGTCTGTGCTCTACCATTGTCTATCCATTCTTGGCATTTTGACATAAATCGTACTTGTTGTTTGGCCCTTATTTCCTTTCCTTCCTCCATATCAATCTCCCCTTCTTTCCTTTTTCCTTTCACTCTCTTTCTTTTATCCTCCCACCCAACTTAAGGCAGCCTCTAGATAATCACAATTTTGATGACAATTGTTCATTGGTTATGAAGCTCATGTTGAAATGCCACAGTCCATTAGGAAAACAGTATGCCACTCACTCCAAAAAGGCCCAAGAAGTTCTTAAAAACCAAAGCAATAAATACTTGCTGATAGGTTTCCAGTTTGTTCATTTTGTCAACTTAATCCCAGACCTCATGCTACTCCTCATATTGCTCGATTTCTTCAGGACATTTTCTTAGATTCTAGAGCCATTCTTCAGGATTGTTTCTGACTATTTCTCATCTGAGTTTTTTCAGAGATGTTTGTAGCCATGCTTGCATATCTGTTTTGGATGCGGTAGAACCATGCTTTCTGAAACTTGCTAAAGATGTTTCAAACCATCCATCCATCCTTAAGCTTCTTTCAGAGCAAACAGGTTCTACCCAAATCCCTCTCCTTCCTCTTTCCCAGGATTGTTTTTCATTCCTTAGATTATTTGAGATCCTGGATGCCCTTAATAGATGCTTCAAGCTATTCCCGAGGACCTAGATGGGATGCTTCACGTCCTTCCTCTTTGAAGCTGTTTACAGATATTTCAAGCCATTTTTAGCATCTTGTTTGTATGTTTCAGGACCTTTTCCAAGTTTTTCAGGGATTGCTGAGGCCATTTTTCAAGAAATGGTATAGGTTCTTCAAAAAATGCAAAGCTTTCTAAGGATCCTTGAAGCCACTGTAATATATTTTCCACGGTTCCTTCAGAACATTGCTTCTTGGGGTTCCCTATTGATTTTTCAAGCCATCTCTTCCTTAAAGCCTAAGGCTCTGGCTGGACTTTTGTCGCCAAAAAACAAGTAGATAAAAAAGGGGGAAGAAAAAGACGGCCTTTCAGAAGTTGTTTTCCTTTCACTTTCTTTCTCTTCTTCTCAGGCCTGACTTTCCTTTTTTTTTCCAAATCAACTTTTTTTTCTTCCAAGGTCCTTTCCAACCATATAATAATGTAGTATCTTCTTTGGCCAGTAGATGGCATCCTCTGTTCACACACCACTCCAGTTTTTTTGCCCCAGCTTTGTTCCAGTCATAATGGCTGTCTCTCTTCTCCATCGGTCGGGGTGGAGGGCTCCTTGAATCAAGTGGGAGAGCTGCCTATCTCCCGGAATCCACAAGTAATCCCTTTCTTCGTCACCTCTCCAGGGTGACTTTGGACCCTACGGACCTCCTATCGGAGAATAATCAGCCAGGATATGTGGAACGCTGCTATTTCCGACGGTGTCTCCATGACACCAAAATGGAAGTCCACAATAATCAAAAATGTTGACAAGGGTTCATTGGTTGTGAAGAACATGTTATAATACCGTAGTCCATTAGGAAAACAGTACGTCGCCCATTCCAAAAAGGCCATTCACATATTGCTTGGATTCTTCAGGGCATTTTCTATGGATTCCTAGAGCCATTCCTCCAGATAGTTTTTGGCTTCTTCTGGGGATTCTCAATGGTTCCTTCAGAACATTGCTTCTTGAGGTTCTCTGTTGATTTTTCCAACTTTCTCATCTAGACTTTTGTAGATCCCGAATGCTTTTAACAGAGGCTTCAAGGCATTCCTGAGTATCTAGGAGTGGCATTTTAGGTCCTTCTTCCTAAAGATTCTTTATAGCTATTTCAAGCCATTTGTTGGCATCTTGTTTAGATACTTCAGGACCTTCCTCTTGCAGGTTTTTCATGGATTGTTGAAAACATTTTCAAGAACTGGTCTAGGTTCTTTAGAAAGTGACAGGCTTTCTAAGGATCCTCGAAGTCATTCTAACATATTCACCACAGATCCTTCAGGACATTGCTTCTTGGGGTTTTTCTATTGATTTTTCAAGCCATACCTTTTCCCCCCAGCTTCGAGACTCTGACTTGAACTTTTCTAGATGTTGAATGCCTATAATAGAAGCTTTGAGCCATCCCTCCACAACTAACTCCCAAGTTTCTGTCCCTTTTTCCTGGAGATGATTTATCGATGTTTCTAGCCAACCATTCACATCCTCCCTGGATGCCTCAGCACATTCCTTTGGGAGGTTGGTGGTGGATGCTTTAAGCCATTCTGGCAGACTGAGTTTCGACCGTTCAGAGGAATCCTCTTTCAGGAGTTTCAAAGATTTCTGCAGTCAGGTGATTATCTTTGGTGCGGGTTCCTTAGATTTTTTTACTTTGTCTACCGAAGCTTTAAGCCATTTCTGTTTCAATTCCATAATTTGAGGCTTCCTTTTGACTTGAGCTTCTGTCTTGTCTTCCACTTGGTCTCTGCAAGTCAATAAGGGGCAGCAGCCCTTCCACAGTTGTATCTCTCTGGGAAAAACAATCAGAATGTTAGCTGTAAATCTGGACCAACAACAAAGTATTCTTAGTTAAAAATAATGGGAACTGTTTGATGTCGAAGCGCAAACATAGGGGTTTTTTGTCCAAATGTTTAATTCGTCTTTTAAGGGGTTCCAGGGTGGGGGGAAGGTCTAATCAGTCAGTAGGGGGTCTGGGCTCAGGGCCGGCCAGCGAAATTAGGATTAGGATTAAGGATTGGTCTAACGAGGAGGGGGGGGTCGTTCCTATGGAGGGATTTCCCATCCATACGGTCCTGGGGAGGGGTGGTGGGAGACAGGGTGTCCATCTTAAGTTGGGGGATCGTGGCCGCTGGTTACAAGTGGTCACTCGCCCCAACCCCCTGTGCTCCCTTCGGGGACTAGGCGGTCAAGGTTTACAGAGCCAGGGCCCCAGGCTGATGCTCTGCAACGCCAGGTCCGTGGTAAATAAAGCCCCCCTCATAAATGACCTAGTGTCAAAGGGGGACCCGGACCTGGTGGGAATTATGGAAACCTGGTTGGACTCTGAGGGGGGTTTACCCCTCGTGGAAATGTGCCCACCGGGATACCAAGCATTTCATCAGCCTAGGCAGGGGTGTAGGAGTGGCGATTATTATTAAGGAGAGTCTAGAGCCGAGGGGGATCACTGTACCTCAGACTACCAGCTGTGAGTCCCTCTTTGTGAAATGGAGCCTAGGGAGGCAATTGGGCTTGCTGATTATATACCTGACTCCCCGCTATGTAACAACAGCCCTGCCCGAGCTCCTTGAGTTGGTCACCGGGATGGTAGTGGAGACCCCTAGACTTCTAGTCATGGGGGACTTTAACTTGCCATCGGCGGGCGAGGCTTCTGAGGCAGCTCGGGAGTTCATGGCTTCCATGACGGCCATGGACCTGACCCAATTAGTTCAGGCCCCCACTCACAATGGAGGACACACGCTGGATCTTATTTTCGTCTCTGGCCAGTGGAGAAGTGATCTTGGAACTGGGGACTTAGTCATCTCACCCTTGTCATGGACAGATCACTCTCTCCTTCGGCTCATCTCACCGCGGGGAGGCGGAGCCAGAGACACCCAGATGGTTCCGCCCCAGGCACCTGATGGACCCTGAAAAGTTCCAGAAGGAGCTTGGGACAATACCTGTATCCTTGACTCGTGCCACGGCTGAGGACCTAGTGGCAGCATGGTATAGGGCGGCCACGGGGGCATTAGACCGCGTCGCGCCTTTGCGGCCTCTCACGCAGCGTCATCTCACCCGGGCTCCTTGGTTTTCCGAGGAGCTGAGGGAGATGAAACGCCGCAAGAGATGCCTAGAGAGTAGGTGGAGATTCTCTCGATCTGAATCTGATCGAACACTGGTAAGAGCCCATTTGAGGACTTATTTAGTGGCAATAAGGGTGGCAAACGCGAGTATTGTGCCACCCTCATCGCATCCGCAGAGAATCGCCCGGCTGCCCTGTTTGGGGTGACCCGCTCCCTCCTTCAACAGAGGCCGCGAGAGTCCTCCTTGCAGGGCCAAGCTGAGGAATTTGGAGAATATCTGTAGGATAAAATCACTCAGATTCGGAACGAGTTGCCCTCCACAGATAGTGGTCCGGAGGAAGTATCCGATGCAGGCCTTGAGACAATTTTATGGGAAGACTTTGACTTTGTTACCGCCAAGGACATGGACAGGTTGGTGAGGAGACTAAAGGCCACCACATGTTTATTAGACCCTTGTCCCTCCTGGCTTGTACTGGCATCCTGGGAGGAGACACGAGGCTGGCTCCAGGCCATTGTGAATGCTTCTTTGGGTGAGGGGTTCTTACCTACCGTCTTGAAAGAGGTGGTGGTGAGACCCCTCCTCAAGAAGCCTTCCCTGGACCCAACATTATTGGCTAATTACCGTCCGGTCGCCAACCTTCACTTAGCGAAGGTTGTAGAGAGTAGATTTGTAGATTTTATTCAATTTATATCCCACCCTTCTCCAAAAGGACCCAGGGCGGCTGACTAGAGTGTGGTTGAACAGCAGTTTCCCTGTCACCTGGAGGAAACTGATTATCTAGACCCGCGCCAGTCCGGCTTTCGGCCCGGTCATAGCACCGAGACGGCATTGGTCGCGTTGGTAGATGATCTCTGGAGGGCCCGGGATAGGGGTTGTTCCTCTATCCTGGTCTTGTTAGATCTCTCAGCAGCTTTTGATACCATCGAACATGGTATCCTTTTGCACCGACTGGAGGGGTTGGGGGTGGGAGGCACCGTTTTGCGGTGGTTCTCCTCCTTCCTCTCCGATCGGTTGCAATACGTGTTGACGGGGGGGCAGAGATCGACTTCTAAGCCCCTCTCATATGGGGTGCCGCAGGGGTCGGTCCTCTCGCCACTCCTATTCACGTATATGAAGCCGCTAGGTGAGATCATCTGTGGTTTTGGGGTAGAATACCATCTGTACGCTGATAATACCCAGTTGTACTTCTCTACCCCAGGCCACCCCAACGATGCCGTTGAGGTGATGTCCCGGTGTTTAGAGGCCGTACGGATCTGGATGGGCAGTAACAAACTCAAACTCCACCCGTCCAAGACCGAGTGGCTGTGGTTCCCGGCTTCCCGATTTAGCCAGTTGACATCATCACTGGCCATGGTGGGTGAAAATTTGGCCCCCGTGGATAAAGTGCGCAATTTAGGAGTCCTCCTGGATTCCCGGTTGTCCCTAGAGGACCAGGTGGCAGCCGTGGCCAGGGGGGCATTTTACCAGGTCCGCCTGGTCCACCAATTGCACCCCTTACTGGACCGGGAGGCCCTTCGCACAGTCACTCAAGCATTCGTGACTTCTCGTCTGGACTACTGTAACTCAAGCTCAACCCGTCCAAGACTGAGTGGCTGTGGCTTCCGGCGCCCCGGTTCAGCCAGATTATTCCAACTCTGGCCATTGGGGGCGAAACACCGGCTCCCGTGGAGAGGGCGCGCAATTTGGGTGTCCTCCTGGATTCCCAGCTGTCTATGGAAGAACATGTGACAGCCGTGGCCAGGGGGGCATTTCATCAGGTACGCCTGATGCGCCAATTGCGCCCCTTACTGGACCGGGGTGCCTTACGCACAGTCACTCAAGCACTCGTCACCTCTCGACTCGACTACTGTAATGCTCTCTACATGGGGCTCCCCTTGAGGTGCACCCGAAAGCTGCAGCTAGTCCAGAACGCAGCCGCGTGGGTGATTACGGGAGCGCCTAGACACTCCCACATAACACATCCTGCGCGAGCTGCAGTGGCTTCCTGTAGTCTTTCGGGTGCGCTTCAAGGTTTTAACGACCATCTTTAAAGCGCTCCATGGCTCGGGGCCTAGTTATATGCGAGACCGCCTCCTGCCCCATACCTCCCTCAGACCGATACGCTCCCACAGAGAGGGCCTCCTCAGGGTGCAGTCGGCTGGACAATGCCGACTGGCGACACCCAGGGGGAGAGCCTTCTCTGTGGCGGGCCCAGCCCTCTGGAACGACTTACCCCCTGAACTCCGCACCATCTCCGACCTCCGCCTCTTCCGCAAGTGTCTGAAGACACATCTATTTCACCTAGCCGGCCTAGCGTAACCTCCATACTGACTATTAGATAGTTTTTAAACTTGGGATTTTTAATTCGGTTTTTAGCGCAGGTTTTATTTATTAGAATAAGTATTTTAAATTTTATATATTTTATATATTTTGTATGTATTTTAACATCCCTGTGCGCCGCCCTGGGTGTTAACAAGGAGAATGGCGGGGTATAAATTTAATAAAATAAATAAATAAAAATAACGCTCTCTACATGGGGCTCCCTTTGAGATGCACTCGGAGGTTGCAGTTGGTTCAGAATGCAGCCGCGCGGGTGATCATGGGAATCTCAAGACATCCCCACATAACACCACTCCTGCGCGAGCTGCACTGACTACCTGTGACCTACCGGGTGCTTTACAAGGTTTTGATGACCATCTTCAAGGTGCTCCATGGCATGGGGCCTAGCTACCTACGAGACCGTCTACTACCCCATACATCCCTACGACCGACTCGCTCCCAGGGAGAGGGTCTTCTCCGGGTGCCGTCGACCGGGCAATGCCGGTTGGCGGCTCCCAGGGGAAGGGCCTTCTCTGTGGTAGGCCCTACCCTCTGGAATGGCCTACCTCCCGATCTCCGTACCATCTCAGACCTCCGCTTGTTCCGTCGGCACTTAAAAACTTACTATTTTCATCTGGCCGGCCTAGCATGAGCTACTCCGCACTCTACTGTTTTAGAATCAAATCAAAGTTTTAATTTATAGGTTTTAAATTTAAATTTATTTTAAGCAGGGTATTGATTTAATTTAGTTATTATTTAGTAATATTTTATATTTATGTATATTTATCTTAATTCTCTGTTCGCCTCCCCGAGTCCCTTGTGGTGAGATGGGTGCGGGTTACAAATGTGAATAATAATAATAATAATAATAATAATAATAATAATAATAATAATAATAATAATAATAATAATAATAATAATAATAATAATAATAATAATAATAATAATAATGTCAGGAAACCCTCACTCTGAAAGTATATGAATATTGTTGGGCAGCAGAGAATGGAGGTTGTAAGGTCTCTCCTACACCTAGACCCTCATATGAAATTCTGGAAGAAGTTTGTGGTGGCTATCTTAAAATTTCTCACCTGCACAGCATTTCATCGTAACCTCTGCAGAGCTCCTCATTCTTATCAGTTAATTCTATGCTGACTGTTGTTGTTAGTGGATTGATTGGCTGTGCAGCTGTATCATGATTGGTAGATTGATGCTGATTGGTCTTATTTGTATTTTTCTCTTTATTTTGAATTTCAACGGCTTGGGTGGAGGATGGGGCTCGTCTGTTGGTCAGTCTGGTAGGCAGGAGGTGTCATCACGTTTGTTCATATTGTTAGGTTGCTTCTCTATTTCGATAGCTTCTCTGATTGAGAATACTCAGTCAAGCACTCCACACCCTCCACCAAGATTTAAGGAAGGACGACGCCTTCGTAATCGCAGACCGAAGCCTGAGGATGGCAAGTGAGATCTTGCCGAAACGTTGCACTAACAATTTCATGCTATATACACGGGAAAATACCCGAAGACAGCAATACCAGCATATATATATATGCTGGTATTGCTGTCTTCGGGTATTTTCCCGTGTATATAGCATGAAATTGTTAGTGCAATATAATATATATATGAATGGAATACTTCTTTTATCCAGTATATCTGGCCCAGTGGTGGGTTTCTGCAGGTTCGCACCTACTCGCGAGAGCGGGTTGGTGAAATTTAGAGAACCGGTGAGAGGGGGTTCCACCAGCGTACCTGGAAGTAAATCTGGCCCGCCGCTGCCAGTGACCCAACGGAAAGGAAAGGAAAGGAAGGAAGGAAGAAAAGAAAGAAAGAAAGAAAGAAAGAAAGAAAGAAAGAAAGAAAGAAAGAAAGAAAGAAAGAAAGAAAGAAAGAAAGAAAGAAAGAAAGAAAGAAAAAGAATTTATCATCACAATTGAGTCCAAAATTTTTGTTGCTAAGCAAGAGCGTTGTTAAATGAGTTTCACCACATTTTAAAAGGTGGTCACTCCCACCATGTCACATGACTGCCAAGCCACGCCCACAAAATAGGCCACACCTACAGAGTAGGTTCTAAAAAATTTGAAACCCACCACTGATCTGGCCTAAGGGATCTAATAAATAAATCTGAATTCCAAAGAAAAAGTCAAATCACTATCTAAATATTTCTCACCAATAAAGTTCTTCTTTAAGCTCATTAGTCTCTCAGAGGAGCTCTCCTGCTTGCTTCTGAACCTTGCAGCTGAGTTTCTGAATTTCTCTCCTCAGTTTCTCCAGCTGCCCAAGCTCCTCTAAACTAATTTTTCTATAAAATATCAAGAACACAGTGTAATTAGCCCCCTTAGGTTTTTTTTATTTGAATTATAAAACTTGTTTAAAATTAAAAGTAATTGAAATAGCTGAGAAAGGAAGAGAAAGTCCAGGTTGCTATCTAAAATTTTCTCACCTGCTCATCTTGTCTTCATACTCTTCGCAGAGCTCCTCTTTTTCTTTGGCGAGTTTTATATTTTTATTTATAAGCTGCTGAATTGTTACTTCTAGCTCCTCTTTTTCAGCCAGCAATTTTGAGATTTCCATTGTCTTTCTGCAAATTATGAAAACCAGAGAAAAAGTAGTGCCTTTAGGGTTTTTTTACTTGAATTATCAACCTTTTTATTCAATTATAACACATTAAAAATACCCGTCCCCCTCTCTGTTTAAATACACAGGAAATAATGCTTTAACCATTTATTTTTCTTTTCTTTTATATACACTCCACAAAGGCACAAACAAATTCAAAATGATTTTAAGAAGCAAAGTAAAGTTATGGGTGTAGAATATGGGGAAAGTTCTCACTTCTCAAAAATTCCTCACTGTCAACATATCCCAACAAATTGCTTCCTCCGTGATTGAGGCAGTACCTTGCTTATGAGGGAGCATGAGATAACAAGGCAGTCATTATGAGAGGTTTTCTTTAAAAAACAACTTCAACTCTTGCTACTCCCACCTTATTTTCCAAGCTTGACTAGAATATAATTTTCATCACTTGTTTGATAAAATGGCCAGTCCCATTGCCAATGTGGAAATTATGAATGTTGTATTGAAAATGTGAACTTAGTAGGGTTATGCAAAGATTTGATGAACTATGCCAAGACTTACATATATCTCTGGTCCCTCACTCTCTTCAGATCGTCTTCTAGCCTGTGGGTTTTTGTCTGAACAATCTAGAGAAGCCAAAATACATCACAAGTCAGGAATATATTTCCATATCAGCCCACTCACTACCTCCCACCACCCCATCACTCACACTGGGCTTCTTCATCTCTTCTTATGACACAAACTACTTCTCGGTAATGCACACTCAAAAGATTCCTCACATGCTTAGATTGCTTACCTGATGGGAACGCATGTTTATGCTGACATCCTGGCCCCTGTGTATTTCTGGACGCCTGGAAACCTGGCAGTTCCATAAAGAATGAAAAAACATAAAATGAATTTTAGAAGTTTACTTGATAATTTTCCCTTATTTCATGGTCATGAGAAGAATTACATGAATTTGTTTTCCATCAATTCTCTGTCATGTCAGTGTAAAGAAGATATTACACTGAAACATCCTCTTTTGGAAAAGAGTCTGGGGTATAGACAAGCATATTTGTGCATATTAAAATCATGCATGTCAAGATGAGCACAAATATGTGCAACTCCCAATTTATTGCTGTAGATAGGCAATACAGGCAATAAAGATTATTCATGCTGGAATAGAAAAATAAAGATCTAGTTTTAGTTAATTTGCTTAGGAAATGTAAAACACGGTGGTTCAAACAAAATATGAAGTATCTACATTTTCTTTCACTGCCATTGGGATTGTATGTGGCCAAAGAAACTAGCTAATGTAGCAAAGAAAGAAGCAACCAAGAATGAGCATGAACTCTGATAATTGCCATTCTTTAACAGAAATTACAAATAAACTAGTTTGCATTGACTAGATGTGTGTGTATGGATTTAATATATGTAATAGAAGTATAAAGTGAACATATATACTCTATAAAATATGCTGCACAAGCATTATTCACAATTACCAATTGTGAAAAAATCATTTTTTTTCTTCTCATAAATATATTCTAAGGTGAGCTACAAGTATCCATTATTGTATATATACCTCAGCACGTCTCCGTTCTTCGGTGGTAGATGACAGAAGAGGAAGTCTTTCTTCCTGCGATGACAAAATACCCTATTTTAAAAAAAAACCAAATTGACAGTGATTAAAGACACTAATTTTTCTAACAAGAGCTCTATGTGATTTGGGTTGATGTTAAACATAGTTTCATCTTCAAATCAGAGGTGCCAACTGTATCTCTGGCATCTAATCTTTGCACCCTTGCCTGAAATTTACACTACTGAATAAAATAAGATTCTGGTAACGGAGGATAAATAGAAACCACAGTTAATATTCTGTCTGTCTGTCTGTCTTTTGGTCGATCGGTCTGTCTGTCTGTCTTTCTCCAATTTCTATACGCTACATCGTATACTGAGACAACCTATGAACAAATATTTTCTCTTACCTCTTTTTGGAGACGTTTCATGTTTTCTCTTAATTTTCTCAACAGATCGTTTTCCATTGCAAAATCAGTGATGGAAACTGGAAGGTAAAGTAATAGGTGACAATGCAGAATAGCTTTGACCTTTTTATTTCAAAAATTGGAATGTAAACTTGAGAGACAAAGTCTAGAGTAGCACACAATTTCTTAATTATATTTGCCAGGATTTTACAGATATCCACCAAGGTGTCTGCCCCCCAATTTCACTGTTAAAAACTAAATACTGAAAGCAAACGTGTCATCAAGGCTTGGTGCAAGGTAGGCAATGACATCTCAGTGCTTTCTCTAGAAGTGTGACCTATGACCCACTGGGTCATCATTCCAGAAGTGTGTCCTTACCAGGATTCTCAGGTCCTCCACACGTTAGCACCTCCGCACTTCAGCTCCTCAGCACTTCAGCACCTCAGCACTTCAGCACCTCCGCACCTCAGCTCCTCAGCACTTCAGTGCCTCAGCACCTCAGCACTTCAGTGCCTCAGCACCTCAGCACTTCAGTGCCTTAGCACTTCAGCACCTCAGAACCTCAGCACTTCAGCACCTCCGCACTTCAGCACCTCAGAACCTCCGCACTTCAGCACCTCAGAACCTCCGCACTTCAGAACCTCCGCACTTCAGCACCTTAGCTCCTCAACACCTCTGCACTTCAGCACCTCAGCACTTCAGCACCTCCGTACCTCAGCTCCTCAGCACTTCAGTGCCTGAGCACCTCAGCACCTCAGAACCTCCGCACTTCAGAACCTCAGAACCTCTGCACTTCAGCACCTTAACTTCTCAACACTTCCGCAATTCAGCACCTCAGCTCCTACGCAACTCAACACCTCAACTCCTCAACACAACGCCTCAGCACAAGCATTAGGATCCTGGATATATATATGTGTAGCTGTCAAAGTCATCACAATCAGTGTTTCATGACACGGCCTTAATATTTTATCTAGCTCTGGATAGGTGCTAGGGGTGAACCTTATATGGCCCACACGAAATGGGCACCTTTGAATATGAAGGGGGACTATGGGTACCTTCTTGCCACCAAAATAAGGATATCATAGTTCTAATACCAAAGGCAAATGGCAAACCTTTCCTCTAAAATCCCCATGGTTCCTCATATACGTGGTGATCTCATCTCCTTTTTTGTATTTTTACACTAGAAGCAGCAGAAACAAGAGAAAAGTCTACATGATGGTTTTTCTGGGAAAATTGTATCCACCTCTGCATCCCCTTTAGCCAAAGAATTCAATTTAATTCAATATTTTATCATCAAAGAACATCATCAACTTGCCACATAGGAAACACCTAGAAAATACTCCCCCCCCCCATTTTTAAATTTGCAAGATGAGATCTAATCAAAGAGAATATTTGTAGCTCAGGGTTGAAATGTAGAGTCCTTGGTGCTCTCTGAGCTTGGTTCATTGCTTGCAGACATTTTGTTACCCAACATCATCATCACCATCAGTATGAGAGTTTGATCCCTATTCATATACAATACAGGTAGTCCTTCACTTATAACCATTTGTTTAATGGCCAAAGTTATAACAGAACTGGAAAAAAGTGATTTATAATCAATACACTTACAACCATTGCATTATTACCATGGTGATGTGATCAAAATGATGCGTTGATGCGTTGCAGCAGCAGGAGGGGGGGTGATTGAGGGGGATCCTAAAAGAGCTCAGGGGACTGGAGAGAAATTCAATGGAGAGTCCTGACCTAATGGTGGATCAAACCCACGCATCAGACGAAGATGACTCCCAATGGTCGGCAAAATATGCCAAGCGTCCCCTGATGGGGGGGTAGCTGGGCCTAGAATTAGTTCTTGTGGTAGGAGCGCCCGCCTCCTCCTCCTCCTCCCCCTCTCCCTCGAAAGGGACGCTTCTGCTGCCTGTCCCTAATGGGACCCTAACAGGATTGACACAAGCAAAGAAGTAAGGCAAGGGTCGTTTTAGCCCCATTACTATTTAATTTATACATAAATGATTTGCCAGGATTAATGAAAAACCTTATGATGCACATGCCAACGATCTTAAATAGATATTGTAACACCTTGCTCTATGGTGATATGATCCTATTATAGTATTCACAAGCGGAGGTAGTATTCAGCAAGTTCGGACCAGTTCGGGCAAACTGTTAGTAGAAATTTTTAGTAGTTTGGAGAACTGGCAAATGCTACCTCTGGCTGGCCCCACCCCCAGCCGGCCACTCACCCAGCCCACTTTGCCCCACCCAGTCATTCCTCATCTCGCCTCCCCAGCATAGCACACTGTGGCTCCTTAGGTGCGTTGACCAGTCTCTGCGGCTTGCCTGCCTCCCCACACGGTGCCTGTGGCCCCACTGAATGACCCTGATTTGCCTGCCTGGTATGTAAGCCTGTGAGTCACGGCCTAGCTAGCTTCTCCCCCACGTCCTTACCTGCCTTTCCTACTCCCTTCCACATAGCACATGTCCTCGCCATGCTTGCCTGCTTTCTTTGCAGGGAAGGGAAGCAGCTGGGCTGCCACTGCCTTTCATTGGAATGCATGTTTAAAGGTAGCTTCTATCCATGGGCTGTGAGACTTTTAAATTCAACTGCAATCACTCCATGCACATGCTAGTTTTTTCTTTTCTTTTCTCTTTTTTGTTTCTGTTATAATTTTGCACCAGTGAAGTTAAAACCAATTTCATTGTAATTTTTACAATGACAATAAAGATTATTATTATTATTATTATTATTATTATTATTATTATTATTATTATTATTATTATGTAGTGAGATGGAGCTCCTCCTGTTGTCTCTTCTCTTCCCCCTTCTCTTCTCTTTCTGGGCAGAAGAGGTTTCCCACCCACCACCTCTCAGCTGCCCTTGCTTTCTCCAAATTCTCCAAGCATTTCTTTGCCTACCTGATTTCCAGCTCCATTGTGTTTCCCGCCATTGAGTGCAGGGAAACGAAAGTTTGTGTGGGGCTAAAAAAAAAATCAATTCCAACTTCCCATGAAAGAAAAAGATCTTGTGAAGTTGGACATCTTAGTTAACGAGTTTGATCTTCAGAAGGGGAGTTTTTACTTTTTCTGTACTCATTATATGCCCTCTTCAGTTGTATACAATCTCGATCAAACCACTTATTGTTTATAACCTGCTTTCTGGACTGAGGCAGCGTTCCATTGGTGAGAACTTAAAAGTTTCTAAGAAGGATCTAGATATGATCCTTGAAATTTACTTTCTAGGATATTTGCATACAATTCTGGTATTTCTGAGTCTTGCATCCATTTAGTGACTGTAATTGCATTTTTCTCAGTCCATTTAATTCTCACCTGGGTATTATAGTTATCAAGCTTTGATGGACAGATTGAGTTATTGTAGCTCTGAGAATTTGTCAGTGGAATGTCAGAATAATGGAAAGTGGTCAATTTTTAGTCATGAGTCTACCTCCATCTTCCGTTCAAAATTATCAAATGATACTATCCAGTAATCAATTGTAGATTTTCTTCCTGCATTCCAATATGGTAGTTATATTCTGTTGGATCCCTGTTTATGGCGCCATTAAGAATACATAGGTCCAGACGTGCAATCATTTCTCTTGCATATAGACCTGCCCAGTTAGCTTTTAGGTTTTTAAATTCTTTAGTATACAAGGTTTTCTCTAGTATGTTCTCCTCCTAATTGATCTTAAATTGGTTAAATGGTGCGTGGTCATTTTATCCCATGCTAGCATTTAAAACCTCATCTATAATTATTGCAGCTTTGAGATATTTATCTAAACAGCTACGGATAAAATTTTCTATGTGCTCCTAAATATTGTTACGATTGTTCTTGAGAGGGGGAATATAAATGTTAAAAAGCAAAATATCCAGCTATTTGGGTGAGAACAAGGCTGTAGAGAAGGCAATGAGATACATTTGAATTGCAAGGCTCTGCTAGCTAGGGTCACAATACAGCCTTTGGATCTCCCACGCTCCTTGTTTGGGGCAGCCAGGATAAGAATTCACTCAGTAGCCATCTAACTCCACCTCTGAAGAGACCCAGGATTCTTGTATGAAGAGTACATTCAAATTGTGATATAGTTATAACGACTTGTGTCTTTTGATGGGACTGACCAGCCAGTGATATTCCAGATTAGAAGGCAAAATGGAGTCTTTTGAGGCCTTTCAGCAGGTGTGGTTTTGACAAGAGGAAGCTGAGGTTATTACGTTGGGCAGGGAGGTCGTCAGCAGCCATAACAGCCTCCTCCAAGGGATGACTTGACTCATATAAGTCCTACACCAGCTCTTGTTCTGAATGGATGACATTGACACCATTTAACAACAATTGCCTTGTGGGAGGGTCTCCTCCAGAGGCGCTGGGCAGAGATGTTAGATCATGCTGCATTTGACTCTGTACCATTGATACAAGATCTATAAGCGGCTTGGTTGTGGTGATTGTGACCAAGGTTTTCTTCAGATTTTCTTGATTTAGCACTGTATTGTTTTGTTCTTCTCATGCTGAAGAGCCAAAAGCATTAATGAGGCCAGCTTCTGAAGTCTTGAGAAATCTTCTCAAGTAAGGCTGACAGACTCACACACTCTTGCTCTCTTAAGATTGGGAGTGAAGAAGCAGCAACCTTGGGAATTATCATGTTAGTGGGTTTAATGTAGACTGCTCAAAGGACAAGACTATCCGCTTCCAATTTGGAGCATCTGGGAGCCATTCAACAGTACACAGATCTATCTGCCCAAACGGGCAGTGAAGAAATTAACCTAAGGATGCTAGAATTGGCAAGTATCACACTTGCTGTAGAAACTGGTACATGCATGTAAGAAGGGAAGAAACAAACTTTTCAGAAGTGCACTCACATTTCATTATATAACGTGTAAAGCTTTATTTACTTAAGAGTCTTTCTAAACATTTATTCTAAGTACTTAAATATTCCAGAAAACAGGCAGCAAAGAACTCTCATTAGGAAAGTGTCAACTTTATTACGAAACATTTTCAGTCAAAATATAGTAATTTTTAATGAAGATTTAGCACACATACATAACCAGACTGATTAAATATGTAGTCCATTATTTATCGCTATATCATTAGGTTTTTGCTAAAAAAAATTAAAGTCTTTGAATTGACCAAAGAACCTTTCATGAAGTGACACAAACCTATACTCTCCACAATGTAGTGTTAATATCTAAAATGGTTTTATTATTTATTAAATTTCTCGATTGCCCAACTCTATAAAAATTAGCTTCACAAAGAAGGCTATTGCAATCTATATTTTGTATTAATATTTGCTATTTATAGCAGCAATTGTAGAAAATCTCAATGTTGCTACCAGTTTGTTTAGCAGGAAAAAACAGATCCAGTTTTGACTGTACAGTATATGCCATGAGGATTGCTGGAGTGCTGTAAGACTAAGTTATTAGATCCTTGTCAGACCTTACTCCATGTTTTCCTCTTTGCTTTGCATACAACCCCAATAGCTGAGTTAATATGTACATGTGACAATGGGGAAGTTGAAGATATATCACATCTTATGTGCTAGGCACATTTTACAGGGACATCCATGTACATTCTCCCCCTAATAAAGTGATTTCTAGGGAAATCAAATAATTTATTTGCAAACCATCTTCTTCAGTATTTGAATCCATGTACTACTCGTGCAATAGCAAAATTTTGTGCTGCTGCAATGATAAGGAAAAACTGGTTAAAGCACTAAAGATCCTTATTGTTATTAATATTTTGCTTAGTTATTTTTTGGCAATTTTTAGAGTGCATGTATTTTAATATATAGTTTTATTATACAGGTAGTCCTTAACATATGACCACAATGGAGCCCCAAATTTATGTTGCTAAGTGAATTTTGTCCCATTTTATGTCTTTCCCCCCCACATTTGTTAAGTGACTCACGGTAGTAATTAAATTAGTAGCACGGTTGTTAAGTGAATCTGGCTTCCCCAGTGACTTTGCTTATGAGAAAGTTACAAAGGGTGATCACATGACCACAGGATACTGCAACTGTCATTAGTATGAATCAGTTGCCAAGCATTCAAAATTTTGATCAGGTGACCATGGGTATGCTGCAACAGACATAAGTGAAAAACAATCTTAAGTCACTTTTTTCAGTGCCATTGTAATTTTGAACGGTCAGTAAAGTGGAGGACTACCTGTATTACTTTTCCTTTATAATAAAGGAAAATATTTGTAGCTCAGGATTGAAATGAGGGCTCCTTGGTGCTCCATGAGCTTCCTTGTTTTCTTGCAGATGTTTCATTACCCTAAGTAGGTAACATTATCAGTGCTAGACTGATGATACCTAGTTAAGATAATGAAATGTCTGCAAGAAAACAAGGAACCTTAGGGAGCACCAAGTACCCCTCACTTTTACCAGTGTTAGATAAACGGGGTATTATTGTGATAAGGTTTTTATAGAGTATATCATATTTGATTTCTTTTAGAATTGCTAATATATAATGCATCTATTTTTCTTTCTTGATCCTGATTGTATTTCCTTTTCCTGTTTCTCATTAATCTCATAAATTTCTCATAAACCTGAAGGAAGTCTTTGGTTGTCTGGTAGTGATAGTCTAACTGAACAAACTGAAGAGGCTTGTGTTTTTGGATTGATGTAATTATAATTTTTTGAAAACATACATACCATATTACATAGCTACAGACGATTTTCAAAGGAGAAAAACAGTCTATCATTGAATTGACACAGGCTTACATCTTACATAATTTTGTAGCCAAAGCAGAAACTTACAGAATCTACGGTTACAAGTTGTTTTTTTAAATGCAGTTTTGTGAAATGGAGTAAGACAGAATTATTCTTAGGCTATAGGAAACCTGGTCTCAACTTCAACTTTGTAGTCCATTAAACTTCAAGCAGAAAGATAGAATCTAGTACTATAATTCCTTACCTTGTTGCCCACATTCACAGTATTTTCCAAAAGGATTTTGATGCTTTAAAAAGTTCATATTACACAAAGTTGGGTGGGCCCAAGCAACAAAGTATTTTCCCCTTAGTATAGAATCTTGATTTCCAATAAATCACTAGAATTGTGTTAAAGGTCTAAAAGTTCTTATAGATTACCAGCTTCCTTATAAAGGAGAAATCTTATTGAATGACCCATAACTTCAGTAATTCTGATTAGTAAATTGCAATTTTCTCATTATATAAACATTAACAGCTTTATACATGTTGTGTTGCAACGTGTTTTCTTCTTGCTCCCTTGCCTTAAGTTATTTCATCTGCAAGCATTTCTCCTGAGGGAGGAAATTTTCTGGCCATATAGGTAAGACTAGGTGAGCTATGCGACTCCACAAACCACTCAACTTATCTGTATCCATGTAATTATAAGACTTTGGTGTGTCTGTGTTAGTAAATTTAGCCCAGAGGAAATCTTTCACTCTCTCCTCAACTTCCAACAAGGAAAAGCTCTTATTCAGGGACTCCCCATCCAGAAGAACAGTTAATAGTAAAGCCACATCTTTAAATGCTGCATTTTCATGGTCACAGTACTTGTAAAAAATCAGGGTGGAACCTGCGGGTAATGAGTCAAACCGATGGACTACCGCTGCTTTGTTACCATTCTCAAAACCAGAGCTCAGCTTTTCATCAACAGTAAGTTTGACAACATCACTATCTTGAGCTCTTGTGCTGGCCCCATCAATTTTAATTGTAAGCGCACCTTGAGAAGATGAGAAAGCATCAGCAATCTGGTTGCTTAAACACGTCAACACATCTTCAGCTTCTTTTGTAGCAGTGAGTAATAAGATAGCTGGTTCCAAATGAGGGTGAGAAGAATTTAGACGTTTCTCAAAAGTACCTTGGATTCTGTTCCACACTATTGTGTCTTGACTTGGGTAGGTGTTCCTGAGCACTTTCATTTGGTTTTTAAATGCTTGTAGAACTTTATAATCAATTTCCGAAACATGAATTGATGAATGCCAAAATATATACCATCCACCAGCAGCAATGCAAGTTGCCACAAATATCACAATTGCTGTAAGTGAGTATCTTCTTTCAGGTTTAGAAACTGGTACATACATGTAAGAAGAGAAGGAGGGAAAAATCAGCAATGCACTCATATTTTATTATATTAAGTGTATATCCTTACTTACTTGAGTCTTTCTAAACATTTACCCGAAGAACTTAAGAACTCAAGTGTTCCAAAAACATATTGCAAAGAACTCTTAACTCATTATGAAAGTGTCAACTAAACATTTCAATCAAAATAATAAAATATATATATATATTAACTGAATATTTTAATATACTCTACACAAATAACAAAACTGATTTAGAATGCAACCCATTATTCATCACTATATATTAGGTTGTTGCTAATAAATTGACCAAAGAACCTCTGTCATGAAGTGACTCAAACCTATACCCTCCACAATCGTTGTACAATATTAATATATGAAAATACAGTTTTACTATTTATTAAATTTCTAGATTGCCCAATCTTATAAACAAAGTGGCTTCACAAAGTTAAAATAACAACTCCATAAAAGCAACATTCATAAAATAGCTACCCAAGAGAACAAAATCATCTCTCTTCAGTTCAAAAGGGCCTACCAATCCCTCTTAACCCAAGGCCTAGGAAAAAGCTCGGATTTTAAAGAACACTTGAAAATGGGATGATGGAGAACATATCGATCTCAAGAGAGGGAGAGATGTTATCCCACAGCCTAAATGGAGCAACAAAAAAAATTGTCAGTTTCCTGTTAGTGACACTGCTTGGCAATGGGACCTGAAGCAGGTTAATGCTGTTGGAGCACACAAAGCAGATGGACACTACAGGCAATCAGGCAGGCCCTCCCTTAGGGTGTATACCATTAAATGGCTTCATAGGTGATAACTACCCAAAATTACATCCAGAAGCCAAGTAAGGGGTAACTGTAAATTGCATTCTTTTATGCTCCTTGCTGTCTCATATGTACTTCATTTTTGTCACTAGTTGCTTCTCTCTGGCAGTTGTTAGTTATTAGGTTGTATCTCGAGCCTTCAAAATAGAAAAAGGAAGTTGCCATTCTGTATAATTGAGCACATCGGAATTTGTCTCATTACAAAGAGTTCCAAATTCCTCAGATATTTCAGACATGAGTGCATGTATAGTAGACTATATTGGTTACCTCCATACATAATTCTAAAGGATTAAAAATGAGTCTTACTTTTTAAAGGAGTCTGTAGTTTCTTCTTCTGTAGAGCACTGAGCTTCTCACGATTTGTGATTCTGTGATCCCCTAATATTATGTCATCCTTTGCTAATAATTCGGGATTTGGGTAGAGCAAGAGATAAATACATCACTTTCAATTACTTTTTAATTTATATATCAAAATGATGGAACTTTGCAACTTTATACAGTAAAAGCTTTTCATTGGAAACAAGCAATAGTAACTTTAATTTGAAGCAATTTGAGTTCATTTTTACATAATTTGTAAAATCTGTGTTTTAATTCTTAGACAGACACTTATACTTATACATATATTTTGTGCTAATATTTGCTCTTTATGGCAGCAATTTTAGAAAACCCAAATTTTGCTGCCACTTTGTCTAGCAGGAAAGAAACTATCCAGTTTTGACTGTACATGCCACGAGGGTTGCTGGACTTCTGTAAGACTGTGCTAGATCCCTATCAGACCTTATCCCATGTTTTCCTCTCTGCTTTACATAAATAATCCAACAGTCAACATGATCTGGCTATGACAGGGTTCCAGTTTGTGAGACAAAGAAGAATCACTGAAAGAACTTGCTGCGATGGTTATCAACTTTTCCAAAGAAAGTGGGGAGGGGTTTGGGCTTCATTTGCCCAGGCAGAGAGGAAAGGAATAGTATAGAAGCTGGAACCCTCTAAAACTGTATTCTGAACTTTCCAATTTGCTTAAACAGGCCAACAGCTATTTATCCAAGTATGTTAGGTAGTAATCCTGATAGAACTGTGGCTTTACATGCACAGGTATCTCCCACCTTCTCAATTGTGGTCCCTTTCTCAAATTGTGTTTCTTTAAGGAGTTGAAATAGGTGCCAAATTTTGAAGCAGATGAAAAAGTTTTTAAGACTTATTATAATCCAACTATTCTAAAATCAAATCCCATTATCTTAATTAAAAAGAGGCTTGTTTGAAATGCTATATATCTTAGATCTAGTAGAGTAGTTTAACAAAGAAATCTCCCAAATGCTGCTAGCTAGCTGGTGCAAAACTCTGTGGTGTATCATGGATGGAGCACATGCATAAAAAAATCAAACTAGCAATCTTAGGCTGCCAGAACTACTTTAAAAAGCATTGTTGACTTCCATGGCTATATATGCCATATGCTTAAAAAAAACCTGAAGAAATTATACATCTTTTTAGATGCTCAATAAAACGGAACATTTAAGTTAATGCAAAAGGGTATTTGCATTTTTTAAATGTAAAAAATAAAGCTATAGTTTTAGTTAATCAATTTCAAATATAAATGGTATTTACATTTTTTTAATTTAAAAAATAAAGCTATAGTTTTAGTTATTCAATTCCAAAAATAAGTAAAACAGAAGAACCAATAGAGGGCCTGTTTTCTATTATCATTTAAAAACCAGTAACCTATTCTCTCATTTTCTCCTAATTTTCCAATTTTCTCATGGGAAAAAACACTAAGCAAAGAAAATTTTTAAGTAATGACATTTTATCTGATAATGCTGTACTAATGAAATATGACATTTTTGTCATTCTTATCTTTTTCACATTAATTCTTCTTTCAAGAGTAGGAAAGAGTGCAATTCCAATTCCCCAATGCCAAAATGGTAACCTACAGCTGAATTCCTTCCAAATGTGAGTTAATAAGAGACTATATTTGCCTATCACACTAAAGCAAAACCATACTACTAGTACAATGTTGTGTTCAACCAATAAAAAGCAAATTGTACCTTTCAATACATATCATTTAAAAAGACACTTATAAAAGTACAGTAATAATCTTTCTAAGCTATTGGCAGACCTATAGTACTCTCAATCAGAACTATATATCTGCTATCATTTATAGTGGCAGATCATAAAACAACACACAGTTAATATATGAAATATTAAACCAAATAACAGACTTCTACATATGGCAGAGCACAACATTAATAAATACCTTGTTTTCTGTGCCTTAATTCTTCCAAATTCTGCACTGAATCTGAAAAAGAACAAATGATCATATTAGAGATATAATCCAAAAAGTCCCATCTCTTCATTACTACAGTATGTCTAAATGCAAGAAGATACTGATTAAAACATATTTATTCACCAATTACAAAATTCCATCCAAAATTAATTCAGTAATTAATTAAACCAGAAAAAATAAGACAAAACACAACAACCATGTAGTTAAAAGCGCTTTCTTAAGATATGAAAAATATCTTTATATAATAAGCATTTAACTTTTATTTTATTTATTTTATTTAAATTTATATCCCGCCCTTCTCCACAGAGGACCCAGGGCCACAATTAATAATGTTGTTATAATTCCCTCACATCTTAGTTAGCTATATTTGTTGCAAGAAAAAGTATGTGAACCCCTTGGGATTATGTGGAGTTTTGCATGAATTGGTCATAAAATGTGCTCTGAACTTCATCTAAGTCACAATAACAAAACACAGTCTGCTTAAAATAATACTACACAAACATTAGATGTTGCCATGGTTTAATTGAACATAACATGTAAACATTCACAGTGCAGGGAGGAAAAAGTATGTGAACCCCTAGCCCAGCGTTTCTCAAATAGTGGGGCTCCGTAAGGGGGGGCGCGGAGCCGCACACCCGGAAAGACCGATACCACCGTTGCATTCTCCGCATGGCCCGAGCGCCTGTTCCTTAGCAGCTCCCAGCGCGCCGCCCGGCTCAGCAGCTCCCAGCGCGCCGCCCGACTTGCCCGCTCACGGCTCTTGCCCGCTGCCCGCCTGGACGCGGCCAGTCGAAAGCCGGGAGGGAGGCGACCCCCTTCCACGGCGTGGAAAAGCGGCCTCCCTCCCGGCTTTCGACTGGCTGCGTTGGGAGCACTGGGAGCTGCTGAGACCATCGCAGTAAGGAACAGGCGCTCGGGCCATGCAGAGAAGGCAACGGCGGCACCAAGGAGAATAAATATCCTTGGCTCGGAAGGAGGCGAGGGAAAGAAGGGAGGGGGCAGCCCCGGGGCTGGGGGGGGCGCTTCCCGGGGCTGGGGGGGCGCTTTCCGGGGCTGGGGGGGCGCGAAATGTTTTCTTCTTCCTAGGGGGGGCCTGACAGAAAATAACTGAGAACCACTGCCCTAGCCTAATGACTTCTCCACAAGCTAATTGGAACCAGGAGTGAGCCAACCTTGACTCCAATCAATGTGATGATATTGGATGTGTTGCTGACAGCTGTCCTGCCCTTTAAAAACACACACCTGGTTTGGGTTTACTGGTTTCAAGAAGCACTGTCTGATGTGAACCATGCCTCGCAGAAAAGAGCTCTCAGAAGACCTACGATCAAGAATTGTTGACTTGCATGAAGCTGGAAAGGGTTACAAAAGTATCTCCAAAAGCCTTGATATTCATATATCCACGGTAAGACAGACTGTCTACAAATGGAGAAAGTTTAGCACTGTTGCTACTCTCCCTAGGTGTGGTCGTCCTGTAAAAATGACTGCAAGAGCACAGCGCAGAATGCTTCATGAGGTAAAGAAGAATCCTAGAGTGTCAGCTAAAGACCTACAGAAGTCCCTGGCACATGCTAACATTTTTGTTGACACAGCTACAATAAGGAAAACATTAAACAAGAATGGAGTACATGGGAGGACACCACAGAGGAAGCCATTGCTGTCCCCAAAAAAATATTGCAGCATGTTTGAAGTTTGTAAAAGAGCACCTGGATGTTCTACAGCACTACTGGCAAAATATACTGTGGACAGATGAAACCAAAATTGAGTTGTTTGGGAAGAACACACAACACTATGTGTGGAGAAAAAAAGGCACAGCACACCAACAGCAAAACCTCATCCCCACTGTAAAACATGGCAGAGGGAGCATCATGCTTTGGGGCTGCTTTGCTGCCTCAGGGCCTGGACGGATTGTTGTCATTGATGGGAACATGAATTCCAGAGTTTATCAAGACATTTTGCAGGAAAACGAACGACCATCTGTCCGCCAACTGAAGCTCCGCAGAGGATGGGTGATGCAACAGGACAATGACCCAAAGCATACAAGTAATTCAACAAAAAAATGACTTCAACAGCACAGAATACACCTTCTGTAGTGGCCCAGTCAGAGTCCTGACCTCAACCAGATTGAAATGCTGTGGCATGACCTTAAGAGAACGATTTACACCAGACATCCCAAGAATATTGCTACACTGAAACAGTTTTGTGAAGAGGAGTGGTCCAAAATTACTCCAGATCGTTGTGCAGGTCTGATCTGCAACTACAGGAACCGTTTGGTTGAGGTTATTGCTGCCAAAGGAGGGTCAACCAGGTATTAAGTCCACAGGTTCACATACTTTTTCCTCCCTGCACTGTGAATGTTTACATGTTATGTTCAATTAAACCATGGCAACATCTAATGTTTGTGTAGTATTATTTTAAGCAGACTGTGTTTTGTTATTGTTGTGACTTAGATGAAGTTCAGAGCACATTTTATGACCAATTTATGCAAAACTCCACGTAATCCCAAGGGGTTCACATACTTTTTCTTGCAACTGTACCATTAACAATGTTAACACATTTCACTTTAATCTACTAATATATCCCTTCTTTCCCTTCCTCCTTTTCTAACCATTTCTCTTGGTCTCTCAAAAATTCCACTTTTAGATTCTCTTCTTTCCACTCATTCTCCTGGCTTCTTCTTTTTCTTCTTTTTGTAATTGCTATATCTTTTCTTCAAACTCCTTTTTCTCCCTTTTAATTTTATTGTTATGGTAAATTTCTTCAGTGTTTCTCCCAATCTTTCTCCACTATTCTATTCTTTACTGTTTAGTTTTTTTCTTTTTGGGTGTGCCACTGTAAATCCCAATGAAATCATCTAAATGTTTTCTTTGACAATCCCTCTCTCTTCCATGTTATTCAAAATCGAATTTGAGGATGTATGTTATCTGTAGCAAAATCGAATAACATAGAAAATGAAATGATAATTAGGTTTAACTTGAAAGGGGCAAATAATGCTATTGTTTATCTATTAAGAAGAAATTAAATTTAAGATGGAAAATACGAGAAAAAAATATGGCTGAAATTGGAAATAGAAATATGATGTAAAATGAATTATGTATATGAGAGGATGTTAAAGGGGAAAACCCGAGCAACACTTTGTTTACAAAAGAAAATGGACTTAGTAAAAAAAGGCTGTGCTATGAGACACGAGTATTGGCTGGCAGGTCCAAAACAGCACTAAGATCAGGGAACAGAGAGAGGAATTGGGAACAGTTGCCAAGAGACTATTGACATAACCACAGATTCCTTTATCTGTCTCTCAGAGCCCACCAATATGCATCAAAAGCAAATTACCAACATTTGTTATCAATTCAATAAGTAACTGCAAAGTCACCCAATTTCAATCTCATAAAATACACATTGATTAAAACAGATACTGGGAGATGTATTATTTCCACATCTATTGTAGTATTACATGGGCTGTAGAGGTAGTCCTTGACCAATGACCATAATGGAATCTGCTTAACAACCTCCACTCCCTGCTCTCTTAACAATGCAGTTGTTAAATAACTGTGCAAGTCATTTAAGAAGGGCATGTGGAGCCTTTGCTCCAGGCCTTCCCCACCCTTAGACTCTTCTGTGCTTCATTTTCCCCGCCGTGCAGGATCCCCACAACTTTTGGGCAGGTTCCTCTTCCTACTGGGTTCCCACAGACCTTAGGCCTGTTTCCCATGCCACCAGGCCCTAGAACCTCTTCTTTGCTTACCTCTCAAAGATCTCTTGAGCTCAGGAGTTAGGGGTGGGCAAGGATTACCTAGATAATAAGTCACAGTTACTGCAAGTTCAAAACCCCCCACAAAATGTGATTTAGTGACAATTGTAAATTGAAACTATCACATTTAACAACTTCAGTTAATAGGAGTCTAGTGTTTGTGCAATTGAAGCAAGCATATGCATAGTGACAGTTTTAGATGCAGCTAATCTTTATTTGTGCAAAATGGAGAAAATTCCTGTCAGAGGAAAATAGTACAAGTTTAAAAAGAAGAGGCTCATTTTTACATTAGAGCAAAAATTTGATGTAACTGAATGACATGAATGTGGTCACAGAAAGATTAAAATAGATGTTGGAATGCCTCAATCTACAGTAGATTTTTTTTAACTTTGTTTATTGTAACTATTCTGTGATTTTGTTAACCATAAATTTAAATTTTAGGTATATTATTTTTTATCCTTTACTATAACGTTTCATTAATATTAATATAAAAAATATGTTTAAAAAGTTTTCATTGTTTCTTTTTCTCAAGCTGAAACCAATTACCATATTTTCCATAGAAATACTGGTATGAACAGTGTGAATTTGAATAACATCACCATTTCATGGAACTCATTAACCTCACTAAGACCTACCTGTATTAGGAAATTGTTATGTATCTGCTGAATTGGCCACTATTAAAGACCAATAATTAATTAGGTGATGAAAGTTACTTTTATCTTTAAGGACAATTTTTTTTTGTCCTTACAACTGGTGAGGCGTTCAGCTGAGGTTTGGGGCTGCAATGATTTCATTGTTGATAAAGCAGACATTTTGGAATTTATTTTTCAAACAGAAAATAGATTGTGCCTTTCATTTTTTAATCAATTTATGAGATTATTATCTGTAACAGCTAAAAGAGATTCTTTTTAGTCACAGCCTGTCACTCTTTTTTAAAGCTCTACACCATTTTTGAGACTTTGTAGTTAAATGACAAGAAAGAGGGTTGCTGGAGGCAAGCTAAGATAAGGAAGCATGGGGATTGAAGGTATGAGTATTATAAATGATATAAAATAAGAGCGAGAGGTGCAATGATGTGCAGAAGGTTATCAAACCACTGAGGCAATTTCACAAATATCTGACAATGTAAAGGACTTAACTGCAACTTTGGAATACAAATCTGACACCAATCTTTATTATTATTTTTTTTATTATACAATTTCCATTGTTTATATATAAAATTTCCATATCCATAATGGCAGTGTACTGACTGGGTACAATCTCTTTTAAAGACAAATAATAAATCTTATGCAGACAATAACTATAATTATCATTCTCAAAATCTATTCACCATAAGATGGAGGTCTACCCGTTCTGAATCTGACCGGACACAGGTAAGAGCCCATTTACGGACTTACATTGTGGTGCTGAGAGTAGCCAAACGTCATCATTGTGCTACTCTCATAGCATCCGCAGACAACCGCCCTGCCGCCCTGTTTAGGGTGACCCGCTCCCTCCTTCAACAGAGGGTGCGGGAAGCCCCATTACAGGGTAGAGCAGAGGAATTTGTGATTTTTCTGCAGGAGAAAATCGCTCAGATACAGAACGAGTTAGCCCCCATTCATGGCCCAGTGGGATGCCACGAGACGGATCTTGTTTGGGAGGAGTTTGACTCCGTTGCTTCCGAGGATATGGACAGGTTACGTGGGCGACTGCGAGCCACCACGTTTATTGGACCCGTGTCCCTCCTGGCTTGTACTGGCATCCTGGGAGGTGACACGAGGCTGGCTCCAAGAGGTTGTCAACGCATCCTTAAGTGAGGGTGCCTTGCCTGCTTCCCTAAAAGAAGCGATGGTGAGGCCCCTCCTTAAGAAGCCCTCTTTGGATCCAGCTCTTTTGAACAACTACCGTCCAGTCTCCAACCTTCCCTTTTTGGCGAAGGTTGTTGAGAGTGTGGTGGCACAACAGTTTCCCCATCACCTGGAGGAAGTTGATTATCTAGATCCGCGCCAGTCCGGCTTTCGGCCCGGGCATAGCACCGAGACGGCATTGGTCGCGTTGGTTGATGATCTCTGGAGGGCCAGAGATGGGGGTTGTTCCTCCATCCTGGTCCTATTAGACCTCTCGGCGGCTTTCGATACCATCGACCATGGTATCCTATTGCATCGGCTGGGGGGGTTGGGGGTGGGAGGCACCGTTTTGCGGTGGTTCTCCTCCTACCTCTCTGGCCGATCGCAATTTGTGTTGGCAGGAGGGCAGAGGTCGACCGCGAGACCCCTCACATGTGGGGTGCCTCAGGGGTCGGTCCTCTCGCCCCTCCTGTTTAACACATACATGAAGCCGCTGGGTGAGATCATCCGTGGTTTTGGGGTAGAGTACCATCTATACGCTGACGACACTCAGTTGTATATATCTACCCCAAACCACCCCAACGATGCCGTAGCGGTGATGTGCCAGTGCCTGGAAGCCGTACGGATCTGGATGGGAAGTAACGGACTCAGGCTCAACCCGACCAAGACCGAGTGGCTGTGGTTTCCGGCTGCCCGATTCAACCAGCTTATTCCATCGCTGGCCATAGGGGGCGAACATCTTGCCCCTGTGGATGGGGTGCGCAATTTGGGTGTCCTCCTGGATGCCCGGCTGTCCATGGAAGATCAAGTGACAGCCGTGGCCAGGAGGGCGTTTTACCAGGTAACACCGCTCTTGCGCGAGCTGCACTGGCTGCCTGTCGTCTTCCGGGTGCGCTTCAAGGTGTTAATTATCATCTTTAAAGCGCTCCATGGCTCGGGACCTAGCTATCTGCGGGATCGGATCCTGCCTCATACATCCTCACGGCCGATTCGCTCCCACAGAGAGGGACTTCTACGGGTGCCGTCCACTAGACTTTGTCAGTGGGCGACGCCCAGGGGGAGGGCTCTCTCTGTGGCGGGCCCGGCCCTCTGGAACGACCTTCCCCCCGATATTAGAACGACCACGGACCTCCGCTCCTTCCGTCTTAAATTAAAAACTCACTTTTTCTGTCTGGCCGGCCTGGGATAGTCTCCCTGTCTTGGGGTTTTTATTGGGTAGCTTTTAGTATAGTTAGTTTTATGGGAATTTTAGCACAGGTTAAGTTTAATTTGGTTTTAGAACTGTTTGTATATTTTTTATTGTTTTTATTCTACCTGTGCACCACCCCGAGTCCCCATGGGGAGAGGGAGCGGTTTATAAGTATTAAAATTATTATTATTATTATTATTATAATCTTCATTTATCTTTATTAAATATTTTCCATTATTTAATTAAATGCTCTGTTTGGCTTTATCTATAATTAGCTAATAATATCAAGCATTATAAACCTCATATAACTATCACATTTGTAACTATTATCATCCAGGTCTATTAATCATAGTGTTTACTTACCGTATTTTTCGGAGTATAAGACGCACCGGAGTATAAGACACATCCAGGTTTTGAAGAGGAATTTTTTTTTTAAAGTAGGTAGGTATATAGAGGGAGAGAGGGGGGGAGAGAGGGAAATACAGTAGGAAGGTAGGGAGAGAGAGAGAGAGAGAGGAGGTAGGTATGTAGGTAGGTAGGTAGAGGGGGAGAGAGAGAGAGAAATATAGTAGGGAGGGAGGGAGGGAGACGGTGTGTGTAGTTAGGTAGGCAGATAAAGGGAGAGAGAGAGAAATAGTAGGTAGGTAAGTAGGGAGAGAGAGTGTGTGTGTAGATAGATAAGTAGGTAGAGGGATAGACAGAGAGAAATAGAGAGAGAGAAATACGGTAGATAGGTAGGGGGAGAGAGAGAGTAGGTAAATAGAGGGGAGAGAGAGAAATACAGTAGGTAGGGAGAGAGACAGTGTAGGTAGGTAGGTAGAGGGATATAGAGAGAAAAATGGAGAGAGAAATAGAGAGAGGGAGAGAAATACAGTAGATAGCTAGGGAGAGAAAGAGTAGGTAGGTAGATGTTTCCAGGTGTATTTACCCATGTGCTGGAGAAGGAAATCACTGACCACCTTTGGAACAAATCTGTGTTTCTGCAGGCACAGTACTTGACCAACGTAATTCTCATCAATCACTCTAACTAAACAGCTTTCAGAAAGGGTGAAACCTCCCCCAAACGGCCTGTTTTTCGTGAAAATGGGCTCATTTTTTTTCAAATAAAAGGCATGAATAGCCTTGGGGGGGCTTGCAGAGTGCTCCTGGGGGGGGCCCAAAATGAGGAAAAACGGGCTGTTTTTTGGTCAAAAAATAGCAGGCATAGCCTTATGGAGGCTTATAGAATGCTGCTGGGGGCTGGGGCAAAAACTCCCTGTTTTTTGCTCATTTATGCCCTCCCCAGCCCCCAGGAACTCTCTGGAAGCCTCCATAAGGGTGTGCACACAGCCATTTTGGTGAAGGGGCAGGGTTTCAGGAGGCAAAAAAATGTTTTCAGCCTCTTTTTAGAGGAAAAAAGGTGTGTCTTATACTCTGAAAGATACGGTATCTTCATTATTCGATATTCATTATTTAATTACACATTTCCTTCATTTTGTTACTTGTCCTCTTTAATTCTAAATTTCTAACGTCTGCTTCTATTTTCTAACCATTGATAGAATAATTCCCAAGTTTAAAAATATTGTTTCCTTCTTATTCTTAATGTTCAATGTTAATCTACCCATTTCATCACGTTCTAGTATTTTCTTTAATATTATATTTTCCTGTATAAGTATATTTTCATTTTTCCAATTTTGTGCATACACAATTCTCGCTGCTGTTACCGCATGTAAAATTAACCAATCTTTATTATGATGATGGATTAAACATAACCCTCTCAGTACAACTGAAACAAGAGCTCTAAGCAAATCCACACTTCTCAAGAGGATTTTTTTAATGTATACTAACAAGGTTGAGAATTCTTTGATAAAAAAAGGCTCAATAGACATTCCAGAGAGAAGATTTTATGCTATGAGGATAAGCTGGAGAGTGACTTAAACTTAATTAGGCTGGTGGAGTTAGAATGGAATTTTACAAGTCTGATATATGTAATTGAAAGAAAGTTCCAATGTAGTTTTGTGTTTATAAAGTAGTTTGAATGTTTTTCCCATTTACAAAGCTTGAATGGATCTTAACGTTTGTGAAATGAAAGTGATTTTGAAACTATGAATGTTAGAAGGAAGAAAAAGATATAATAGAATTTATTGATTTTAGAAATATTTTCAAAGAAAAATCTAGTCTAAAAATGGATTTTCTCCTCTAAGGTTAAACAGGACCCGCCCTGGGTCCTTTTGGAGAAGGGCGGGATATAAATTGAATAAATAAATAATAAAGAATTTGAGAGTGATCACATGATCTTGTGACATAGCAACAGTCTAAACCAGTTACCAGGCATCTGAATTTTGATCACATGATCATGGGGACACTACAAACGTCGTAAATGTGAAAATGATGAAAACTTTTTCAATTCTCTTGTAACTTTGAACGGTCTCTAAATGAACTATTGTAAGTTGATGACTACCTGTACGGTATGAGGCAAAAGAAGGCAGACTATGAGGTAAAATTCAGGATCAAGTAAATAGAGCTGTACTCAAAAAGCTGCAAGAGGAATCATGTATATCTCAGAACTAATCTTTATCTTCATAATCCCTTGTAAGGTGACGAAAGTTACTTTCTGAAAATTAGTTATGTCAGGATTATTAAACTGCTAGTTGAATAAAAAACACTGAAATCTAAAATATTTCAAGGCATCATTTTAGGGAATTTTGTATCTGGGAGTGAAATGAAAGTCAAATTCTCAAACTATTTAAATAGAGCAATATAAAACAAGGTTGGTGGAAACTTGAATAAAAAACTTTTAATAACACTGTTAAACATATTTATGCCATGTATTTCTAGTTTTACAATATTTTTATTTATTTTTATTTGTTCAATTTCTATGCCCACCATCTTAGTTAATGATTCTGCGCAGCTTAGTTTATTCAATATGATATATACATTTTAAAATATTCCAGAATTACCTTTGGAAGCACTTATCAAATCAAAACAGAACCTAAATAATTGTACCCTTTAAATGACAGAGTTTTTTTGTTAAATTGCCACAGCTTTTATTTACCTTCTCTTGAAGCCCTAATAGGCGGTCGAGTGAGAAGGACACCCGACATTTTGATGTTATCTGTATTTTCTGTCAAAGAAAGGAGGAATAAATGAAATAAAAAATGGTTACAGATAGACCTATCTGACAAAACAACCTATAGTTCTAGCTCCCATGTGACAAAAGGAGAAATAAATAGTTAAACATATTTATACATTAAAAAATCATTAGGCTTTTTTGTGCTTTTTTCCTACAAATGTATGCATATGTGCTATATTTGCCTGCAAACTTATTTACATGTACATAAAAGTGCATCTGTTGTGCTATGTAAGTATCTCTCTTTCTGAAGATACATATGCATAAACACTATATGATCTTGGCACCAAACACTGCACTGCTGATCTCTTGAAGAAAAATGGTCAGAAATTGTATATAATGTGTATTTGTCCCTGTGTTGATACCAAAGCAAAAAGATCGATACCGATAGTCCTCTACTTAAGATCTAAATTTGGACTGAACTCTCGGTTGTTGAGCCAAGTGGTGCTAAGCAGTTTGTCACATGACTGTATTTTCAATCTGCACTCCTGGTTATGATTGTTAAACAGTCCCAGTTAAGGAATAACAGGATGCCTCAGGGAGATTGGGAAGGCCCTAGATGGCCTGATGCAAGACACAAGAATTGGGAAGGTGCTGCCTCCCCGCCCACCAGGCCCATAAGCAGAGTGACCTACTTTGACCTTTGCAGTTTTTCTCCAGCTGCTGACAGTAAGGTCCAGTTTGTGTGAGGTGCTGTCTTTACTATATACCAAGGCCACCTAACCATCCTTCAAGCAGGCTCCATGCTTGCAATTCTCCAAAAGCCTCCTCCAAATTGGGCCAGGTGGAAGAGGCTTTCAAAAGATAACAAGAATGGACCTGCACACGTGGTGTTTCAAAAGCCCTTCTCCAAATTGGCCAATTTGAAAAAGAAAGTTTCTGAAGCACATGATAGTAGGCTCTATTCTCATGGTGCTTTAGAAACTTCCTTCTGTCTTGCATAGATTGGGCATACTTATCAGCAGCTGCAGAAAAACAGCTAGGATAAGCGGGGCAGTTTGCTTGCACTGGTAAGTTTGCCTTACTTAAGCTGGCAGACTAGATGGCGATGAAGCTTCCTGGATCTGGGCATCTTTGCTTGGGTTGGCGGGTCCAGTGGGCAGCTGAGATGTGGGAAGGGGGGAATATACAGAGAGGAAGATTTGCAGTGCCTCTTTGCTTGTAAATGCAGACAGGCTGTCAAAGGCCTGAATTTTTATCACATGACTGTGGGATAACTGTAACAGCTGTATCTTCAGGTACAGGTCATAGGTCCCTTCATTCAGCATCATAACTTCGAGTGGTGGTCTCCATAATTCTTAAATGGAAGAAGTTTGGCATTACCAGGACTCTTCCAAGAGCTGATCGCCTGGTCAAACTGAGCAATCAGGGGAGAAGGGCCTCAGTAAGAGAGGTGACCAAGAAATTGATGTTCACTCTGACTGAACTCCAAAGATCTGTGTGGAGATGGGACTGAGTTCCAGAAGGACAACTATCATTGCAGCTTTCTCCCAATCTGGGCTTTATGGCAGGGTGGCTAGACAGAATGAATGGCTGTATGTCAAGGATTACATGTATATTAAGTCTTCTTGTCTAAGAGGAAGAACTATTATGAATGTTTACAATACTGAATCACATATAAAATAATAAAGATGTTTTTAAAAATCTAAAAAAAATGTAAGAACAAATCCAACTGAAGTTACCATCAGAAAAAAACATCCAGTATATTTTATTAGCATTAAACTTGTATCTCTTCCCATCAATAACAACAGTAAGAAAACATCTAAATTACCTCTTTTAAAGGATATGCAACATGTGTAAGATAAATAACATTTTTAAAAAAGATTTTACTCATAACACATCTTTGTCCTCAAAACCCAGTAGGTTTAATATTAGAAAATGAAATGAAAACTGATCTTTGTACAGATAATTCTTGAGCTACGACCATATTTTAGTCCAAAATTTCTGTTCCTAAGCGAGATGTTTGTTAAGTGAGATATCATTAACAAAATGCTCATTATTATAAAGAAAATCCAAGATTACCTGTCTGTGTTTGCATTTTGCCATTAAAACTTTTGTTGGACACTCTGTTTCTGGCTTCACTTGAGGAATATTCTTCTAAATATAGAGGGAAAAGTCATTAATAAATAAAGCATAAACAAGCAAACATCCAGATATTATTTATTTGATTTGTGTGCCACCCATCTCTTCTAGAGGTGACTGTTATACCACTCCTAGTCCTGTGAAATGCTGTATGCATAGGCATGAAAGTATCTCTGGGACACTTCTTGTGATTCTTACTACCAATGCCTCACTTTTTTTAATTTCAGAAATGTTTAAAAGAGAAGCTGCATATAGTAAAGGGCTCCAAATTCTTGGTATTTTGCATTCTGAATGAGTGCCAGTATGTCCAAAGTAACCATTTTACATACAACTAAGACTCTTGCAGAAGCCATCTTTGAACAGGCTCTTAAAAAGTTTGTGGGACTGTTGGAAAAATTAGTTCATGGTTCACAATATAAAACATAGCTTCTATACTTCAGAAATGTTTCTTAAAACAAAATAATGGTTTCCTCACAATAACTTCTCTCACATGTCCTTTTCTTATTAGTTATTTAATTCTGATGCAAAATAATAGTTCATTCCCTTTTGCACTGACAAAAATTGATGAAAATTGAAAAGATAACCCAAAGGCAAGTTAAACTGTTTCTCCAGGCTTTTTTGCAAATTGCATTGCACCAATTTAGAAAAACGCAACCTACACCATATCATTTCAGGGATATTTTTTCATTTTAAAAAATTAGGATGTGTTAAAAAAACAACAATAGAATGATAGATATTCCTTAGTCACCTGCTTTTTCTCAAGTAAAGTAATTCCACTAAAAATCAAGTTTCTCCTGCTTGAACAATTAAACAATGCATACTATTATATGGGAGATATGAATTCTATAGGACAGTTCATATAGTTGAGTAGAATGCTATTTTTACATTTTTCTCAAACCAATGCAAGCTTCTTAGAACGAATTTCTAAAAAGCAGAACTATTATGTATCAGTTCTGCAATAAATGGAGTCAGATTTAGCTTGCATTTTCTATTCCCATAAAGGGAGACGGACGGAGTTAACTGTAGGGAGAACTGCCCTACAGTTCTCTTTAGCCTATTATGTCACACTGTTAAAAGGCAAGCTTTTTATATACCGGAAACTGAGCATCACTGTTTTCAGCAGATGGCAGGGATGCCTTTTTAAGGCTGTTTGGCCTACATTATTTGGATGGGAGGTCACCCAGAAAATACAAATAGTCCTCAATTTACAACAGTTTATTTATTGACCATTCAAAGTTACAACAGCATTGAAAAAAGGGGCAACCATTTTTCACTCTTACGACCATTGCAGCATTCTTGTAGTCACCCAATCAAAATTCAGATATTTGGCCACTAACTCACATTTATGACGGTTACAGTGTTGCGGGGTCATGTGCAATGATCTGACTAGCAATGGGGACCCAGATTCACTTAGCAACTGTGTCACTAACCTAACAATCGCAGTGGTTCATTTAACTGTCTCACTTAGCAACATAAATGAGGGGCGCTCAACTTTGGTCGTAAGTCGAGGACTACCTGTAGAGGGCAGTAGACTGGGAAATCGATTTTTTTCCTTTAAAAAAAATCACATTTAGTAACAGTACCCAAACAACCCAGCAGTCCAGACTGACTCGCAGGAGACTGGTCTCGGACTGGCATCAATGAGCGAGCCAGGCGTGTAAAAGCCAGCGCTGATTTCTTACCTCTGAAAGATCCAGCTAGTAGCTCCTCTCTGGGCTTTGCTTCCTTCTCGGCCAGCCATTCCGGTTGGAACCCCACGCTACGTTCTTCTTCCCCTTCTTCTTCTTCTTCTGCAGCCGCCGCCGCCTCTCTTTCATCTTTCGCAGCTTTTCTGGTAAGCCGCCTTTCCGACATGGCACAGCCGTGCGGCCTCGGCGAAGTCCCCGCGGCCGAGTGCTCGACTACTTCCTCACAAAACCTCACTTCCCGCCGACGACCACCGCGATGGCTTCCGCCGCTGCCCCGGGAGATGGAGGCGCACGTTCGAAAGCTGCCGCCGGCGCCATTTTGCGAGGCGCTCCTCCTCAGAGGCTGCCTGGGCGTCACGTGCCACAGGAACAGCCTCTCTTCGGCCTCGCCCGCATCGCTCTGGCGGGGGCAGTCCGAGGAGGCTGCCAACTTTCCACCGGGCATAGTGGTGTCTCCGGTCCGCTCTAACCTCACCAATCCTTTCTGGGCGATTTTTCTATCGCCGATGTGCGCGGCTACCCCTGGGGCTGACCTTCAGTGTCGCCGTCTTCTTTCTTTTTAATGGATTTCCACCAACCAACTTTCATTCTACGCTGCAGGCTGAAAAGAGAAACGAAAGCCTATTTTGTAGTGCTTTAATCCTTTGCACTTGTTCCTTAGCCCTCCTTCTCAACTCTTTCACGTTTTTTCTACCCCCTTATTTGTCGTCCTCTCCCCCTGTATCTTCTTAGCAGGAGCAAAGCAGTCCATTTAATCCTTTCCCTTGGTGGAAGTTAACTTGATCCTCTTCAAGGTCCTATATTTTTGACGGACAGCCGCTCCTGGCCCGGTCATCTGCTTTTTTCTTTTCCGAGAACGACAAACAAATAGGACAGCAACAAAAAAGACCAGCTACATTTTATTCTCCCCCCTCCTCTTATGGGTTGTCTCAGAAAAAGGGTTGCCCCGAAAACTAAGCCCAGATAAGTATCACGCACAGTACCTACTCCACAATCACCAAGTAAAGAGTATTGGCTCAGCCCAGCATCTGCTTAAAAAAAGTAAATAGGTCACCGGGAGGCGACAAATTTTAAAGTAACCTCCCAATTGATTCAGCCAAACCAAATAAATAAAATTTTTAATTCTGCATCTTTGTATACCATTTTTTGTATACCATGATTTGTATAAGGACAAATCATTTGGAAAAAAATATTTTGGAAACTGCAATTTCCAAAGAAGGCTGCTGCAATTCAAACTCAAGGAATAAAGAACTACACCATTGCTGTCTATTCATACTACTAAATAAACAGAGAATGATAATACTGAGATTCTATGGACTGCACTAGCAACAGGCTAACTTTGTCAAGGATGATATTCACGTTTATTAGAGGAAGACAAAAAACAAACATATTTTGTATAATGATTTCAGCTGTCTTTTACTTAACAGCACTTCATTTGGACCTCTGTTCCAAGAATGAAAGAAAGAAATAGCTGAAAGTTTCCTTCCTTGTTCCAGCATCATATTGGCTATTTGCGCCAATAAGAACAGAGTCCAGTTTAGGCTCAGGCCAACAACTGCATATCATACCTCCTGATACAGTTCTTGTAAACTGTAAACTGTATCAAATTCAAAGAGGAACAAAAACTCCATAGTGCAATCCTCTTCCAGTGTGGCACTTCTTGCAGTTTTGAAGAAAGGACTGAGAAAGGAACAAAGCTTGGAAAATGATGACCTGTTTCATCTATCCCTATTTACCAAAACGCTGCAGAAAGGTTGAAATTAAGACAAGCATGATAATTTCTCCTTTCAGTAATTCTTATTTATTTATTTATTTATTTATTTATTTTTCACATTTATAACCCGCACCCATCTCACCACAAAGGGACTCGGGGTGGCGAACCGAGATTTAAAATCAATTATACATAAATACAAAATATTATAAAATAATAACTAAATTAAATCAATACCCTGCTTAAAATAAGTTTAAATTTAAAACCCAAATTACAATTTTGATTTGTTATAAAATAATGGGTGTGGAGTAGATCATGCTAGGCCGGCCAGATGAAAATAATAAGTTTTTAGGTGCCGGCGAAACAAGCGGAGGTCTGTGATGGAACGGAGGTCGGGAGGTAGGCCGTTCCAGAGTGTAGGGCCCACCACAGAGAAGGCCCTTCCCCTGGGAGCCGCCAACTGGCATTGCCGGACGACGGCACCCGGAGAAGACCCTCTCCCTGGGAGCGAGTCGGTCGAAGGGATGTATGCTGTCATCTGCTACTGTCTCTGCCATTTATCCCCAATCTTCCATTTTATTTGGTATTTGACTTCCAAAGGAAGCCAGAGAATAGTATTGGTATTTGTGAAACCCAACTGTCTTTACATACTTGCATATTCCTATTTTGACACACTCATTTGAGCTATGATCCATCATAAATGAGTGCAAAGTCCCATAATTCAGATTTCTATATCCAAAGTTTATTTCATGGTCTCTTTTGCAAACACACCTACTTTATGGACAGGAATCACCTTGGGACAAAGAATTAGCAATGTATTTGCTTTCAAAACCCTACAGTTCTAATTAATCCAAAATCAGCAAAATTGTGATTGTTTTCATTTACATGTACATAACTATTAAAAAAGCAGAAGCCCTACTTTGCTCTTTATCATTTTTAAGTCAATATTTTGTCCTTTCAAAGCTATCATCAGCACTCTATAGCTATCCCACCCTTGCTCGAGAGATAAGGCATAACAGAGGCACTGCTGAGTGAGGGGAAAAATCCTCCATAAAAGAAGACATTCCAAAGTGGAATGAACATTGGCCGAGGCGACAACCTTACAAAGAAACGTCATCGAATCAGCTATTGAAAAGCCGGCTCCCTCGAATTGCTTTCTCCCAGTCATGGCAGAATTGGGGTAAAAAACTACACCTCCCAGCATCCCTCTGCAAGGCCTTGTACTGCGGAACAAATCATTCGGACGTTAGTAGGAATTAAGGATTCTGGGATAGTTGTATGTTCGGCTTCAAGGAAGTTATCTAAGGAGTTTCAGTTTAGTTTTAGGAAGATAGGATCTGAACATAGTCCTTGTCTCCTTTCACACGACAAAATACGGAGCAACGTACATGACTTTCTGCGGAAAGGCAAGTCGTTTTTTTCACTTTCGTTGTTGTTGCTGAGGAGGGGAGGGGAAGAGGAGAAGGAAGGAACGCGGTTCTACATTCCCACAATTGTGTTCAGAGAGATTTACTTGCGATTATCTAACGATCCGTTGCAGTTCTCCTGCATAAGAATGGCCTTTGCCGTGATGCCTTTCTGTTCTAGTCTTAGGCTACTAGTAAGCCCTAAAGGTCGAGGTACTTAAAAGCTGAAAAAGTACCACCGAAGTACCTCTAGAACCCTCTGCGGATCAGCGGATCCATTCAGCCTCTTGATAGGAATGTGAGTTCCGGGATTGGAGGAAGGGAACAGTAAGGGAGGCGTTTTGGACTTAGCGCCCGCCGAAGGGTGACAAGCTAACGTGGCCAGGGCGAGTCCAAGGTGAGAATTGGAGACGATTTCCTGGAGGGTTCCTGGGCGATAATACGTTAAAGACTCTTTAGATTTCTCCCCCCCCCCCCCCTATTTCAGGTTAATTTCCTACAACTAAGAAAAGTCCATTCTCTTTTCCATTCAGGTACTTATCGCCGCTTAGACAGTTACGAATGTAGTAATTGGACAAAGCTAACATACTGTCTCCAACTATGTTGCTCTTGCTTTTCGTAATAGTTATCCTGTTTTAATTATCCTGTGTTCTCTCTAGAAACAAACCACACCCCAACTTTAAATAAGTGTGGTTACTGCATAATCGGGGAATAACCTAGGGACATAATGAAGGCTTCCTGCATCCTGGGGCAAAGACTTGAGACGGAACTACCTGGTCAGGATTAACTATGTTATTCTCTATATCAGTGTTTCTCAACCTTGGCGACTTTAAGTCCTGTGGACTTCAATTCCCAGCTATGCTGGCTGGGGGATTCTGGGAGTTGAAGTCCACAGGACTTAAAAGTCGCCAAGGTTGAGAAACACTGCTCTATATTATGCTCATAATCTAGTTCATAGTTTTCCAACCTTTGGCTTACCTGGGCTGCACTGACTGAAGAGGAATAGTTTTGGGCTGCCCATAAACTATATAACATAGTTAATATATATAGCTAACAAACGTTTTAGTTATGTTTTTTGTTATTTTGTAGGAGCATTACTAGCTATTCAGGGCCACATACAGGCTATGGGTTGGCCAAAGCTGATCTAATTTATCCATCCAGAGCTACTTTTTTTAAATGAGGTAAGACATGATCTGAGTCACTTGCAATACAAAATATTTAGGCATCATGTAAAAATACTTTAACACAGAGTGTGTGGTAGGTGCCTGTTTTATAGATCTGGACTTTTCCACTATGAAGTGGGGTTTTCCTGTCTAAATGTGAGGCAAAGTGATAGCTGGAGGAATTGTGCTTAGATCATTTATTCAGCTGGAGTCAGTAGAATGTCTAGTTTAAAGTTACTGGCGAGACATAAGTGAAATCAACTCTATCTTTAAAATCCCAAGAGAATTGGTTTTTTTCTCAGAAGTTTAAAAGAAATTTAAAAAGAAGAAAGGTGGGGTATAAATATATAGAGAGAGCATTGGTTGGCAAAAGCTTCCACTGTGGCTTCTGAAGAATAACAAGGCCAATATGAAAATAAAAATTATTAAAACAAAGAAAGCTAGAAACTGGTGAAAAATAACCATTTATAACAATTCACTGGAAATACAACGATTTGCTTCGTTTATGCTGGAAAGCAAATAGTTTTGAGCACATAACAACTTAAAAGTTACTGAAACCATATTTTATATGCTGCCCGATACAGACTTCCCTAAAGAAGAAGAAAAGCCTATGTCAGAGAGGCAGATGACTCTTCAGCCCCCCAATGTAGAAAATATCTCAGCCAGTCTTCAACAGAATGAGGCTGAAGAAACAAAAGAGGATACTTTGGCAGAAAAACTGTCAAATTCTGATGGACTCCCACTCGGAACAGAGGATAGTGACGCTACAGAGGATAGTGATGCTACAGAGTGCATCGTAAGGCTTCCATCTGATTCTACTGATTTACCTGATAGTTGTGTAGATACAAATTTATTGAACTCTTTACATGAAAAGACAGAATGTTCCACCCATGCTGATCTCCTAGATCCTCAGAAAGAGGAAAAATCTTCAACAGAGACTGTTCCAGAAGATAAAACCAATTCACAGGGCCAGAAAAGCCAGCACTCTCCAAAACATACGGAAGAAAAAAAAGGTGGTTTGGACAAGGAAAGTGAAACAGTTCAAAATCTTGAAGGCATAGAGGAGACATACCCGGTTACAGGTAAAACAATTAATGAGAAAATACAGCAACATATTCTATATTAAATGTATCAAATATATTTTAACTGTAAACATATAAGACAAATGGGTTTGACAAACTCCCATGTCAAATTAGACAAGTGGAATAAAATATTTGACATTGATCCAAGTTTCATAAACATGATTCTAATTACATTTTTCTAGTTAGTGCAAATGAGTAAACTTTTGTTGCAGTGTTTCTTCAGATGAGAACTTTGCTAAGATTTATAAACTATAAACTATAAAGAGTAAAGGTTGCTAAAATCCCTCTTTTTTATATTAGCAGATGTTTTAAGAAAGACATATCACTGCCCAATAGACTGAGTGTCCTATTTAGTTCTATACAATTACTATAAAATCAAAACAAAGCTGATCAAATAAGCCATGCAGTAATTAATGAAATTCAAGTCTTAATAATATCATTTGTAGTAATCATAACTGTTTATTTATTGTGTAAAACAAAGGATGTTAAACCTAAATCAAGTAAAATGAAAAAAATATATTATTTTGATATAAGTAGGGACCATGAAATCTTCATTTAAAAATGGTATTTTAATAGAGACTTTGCAATCCAGGAAATGTCTACATTGAAATATTGTAAAACACTGTAAGATTTCATTTACATCTGCTGTTTCAATGGAATTGTGTAGGTTGGGCTTCTTAACTGCTGCATATCTATAGAAAATAGTAAGACTGGGACACCGAGATAACTTGCAAAGCTGTGACTTGCTAAATAAATTATGGTGACTGGGTCCACAAAAAAACTAGGAGCAAATCCAAAGAAATTATAGAATGGTTTGGTATGATGTTTCAACTAGGAACATAGAATTCTCACAAGACATGAGAAGGTTGAACTATTGCTGAACTTTCACTGATTACTTACAGGCAAGGCAGGGGTCCCCAACCTCTGGGCCATGGCCCAGTACTGGGCAATGAGCTGTTTAGAACCAGGCCACAGAAGCAGCTGGCAAGTGCGCATATGCGCATTCCCACTTGCACAAGCAGCGAGCCGTGTGTGCTTCCATTTGTGCGAGTGGCCTGTGCGCATGCCCACTGTTCATGCAAATGGAGTTTCATGCATGCGCTTGCTGACCACTCACATGGAACCATCCCCTCTTTTCTCCCCTCCCTCCAAGTCCAAAAGATTGGAGAACTCTGGATTAGACCAAGTTTCTGGACTTTGACTCCTCAGTTATTAGATTGTAATATTCATATCTCTTGTCCACTGACATGCTAGTGAGGAGATCTCGGACCAATGGTTGAAAAAGCTTGATGTACTGATTATTAAAGTTATATAATTAGACTTCTTATAACTGGACAGGTTGTTTCTCATAATGCTGCTATGCTTTTTTTCCTAAAAGAAGTACAACATACGACATCTAAACTAGTGACGGAAGTCTATTCTCGGAAGACAAGTGAATGCTTTACATCAGAAGTAAATCAACAGAACTTAGTGAAAAAGCTGGTAATAAATAATTCTCAGTCTCATCAAGATAATGGTAAGAATATTCTTGATTTTTTACAAAGCTGATCAAATAAATCATACAATAATTAATGAAATTCAAGTCCCGATAATATTTGTAGTAACCCTTGCTCTTTATTTTATTTTATTTATAGACTTATTTTATGGGGTAAAAAAGGGATGTTATAGCTATATCAAATAAAATGAAAAGAGCAATATCTTGCTGTAACAAGGGAACGATTTATTCTACTATTTTGATGAAATTGTGCATGTTGGGCTTAACTGCTCCTTGCCTATAGAACTGTGATGGCGAACCTATGGGCACGCGTGCTGGAAGTGGCACGCAGAGCACATGCACGCCACCTGGTTGGTCTTCAGCCAGCAGCTTCCTGTTGTACATGCTGATCTTCATGCACACTAGCTGGTCTGTGTGCGTGCATGCTGGAAACCGGAAGCTTAACTACTCTTTCATTGTGCAAGTGGCACTCCCATGGGCACACACTCCCAGTTCGCCACCACTATAGAAGATAGTAAGACTGGGACACAGTGACATACTTTGCTAAGCCTGGCTTCACATAATAAACTAAGGGGTTTGGTGGGAAAATTGTCTTAAAGCTTAACAAAAGAAATTAATGCTCAAAGGGAGAATTGAACCTGAACTGTGTGTGTGTGTATATCTATCTCTATCTATCTATTATATCTATATAATAGATTAGATAGATGATGATAGATAATAGACAGACAGATATAGTAGGGGGCGACTTGATGCCTGGGGGTGGGAATTAGTTCCTACTACTGTTTCAGTATTGATACTTTGTCTTTGAGATATGAGATATTTCCATTAATAATACAACATTTATGTCTTTGGCATGTGACTTTTGTCCTTGTGTGATGTTGTTTTCTGAATAGTTTTCTCTTTCTTCACTCTCTACTCTCTGCCCTTAATTATTAGGTTTTTTCCACTATGGAGTTTTTCTAGCAATAATGGTGGCGTTGATTGCTATTTTCGCAAGTTGCTGTTTTTACCACAATTTACACCCTCCAAGTATGCCGAAAAATCCAGTGGTGGAGGTCTTCCTATCAAAGTTCAATCCACTGAAAGACATCTTCCCAGGTCAGAGTCCTCACTTGTGGGGACGAGTACGGAAAATATTGCAGAAACACCTTAATACATCCTACCACACTCAACCAGCTATCTTAATCTTTACTGCTGCCCAGGAAGCTAAATCAACTCTGAAGTGTCTGAGCACCCAGATTGCCAGTGCCTATTCATCATCCCTGGGAGGCAGCACAGTCCACGTAGATGGAATTTCTAAATCTACTCTAAGCAATGATCTTGCAAAGCTAGCAGTTGATGAGGAGCTGAGCGTTGGTTTCCGTGGAGGAGGAAAGGCAGCAGTAGTACATCAGTTTGAATCCCTGCCTGCAAGTTCCACCTTAATCTTTTACAAATACTGTGACCATGAGAGTGCTGCTTTCAAAGATGTGGCACTGCTTTTGACAGTTTTGCTGGAGAATGATAAGTTGGATCCTACCATTGGTCTACAGATTGTGGAGGAAAATGTGCGGGACTTCCTCTGGAGCAAATTCACAAACTCTGATTCACCCAGTTCTTATGACCTTATGGATACTGATAAGCTAAGTGGGCTCTGGAGCCGCATATCCCACTTAGTTGTTCCTGTTTGTCCTGTGCCATTTATAGAAGATAATGGCTGCTTTCAATGAGTGGCAAATAAAGAAGACTGCTTTTAAAAATTAAAAGAAAAAAGAGGAACCCACTTTCTTTCTTCAGTTTTCTGAAAGATTTGCACAAATCAGATTTTTTTTTGTTTGCCTGATAGGACAAGAGGTATTAAGTGGAAACAAACTAATTTTAAATAAATCATGCATTGTGATGTTCATTTTGATTACGGTTTTCATAACAAACCAGAAAAGAAGTTACTGAATTGGTTTTATTGTTGAGTTGGCTTTTGCAATGTACTTTAATGCAATATTTTTAAAGATGGATAACTAGTATAGTTTATACTATACATATTATATATTTGGAACAAAATTATCTTTGGAGGAAAATGGAAATACTACTCTTAAAATCTTTGTTTGTTTTTTTATAAATAGAATGGATAGCTTAATCTAGAACTCTTACTTGGCATGTGAGAACTCTAGTAATTAACTAGTGATTATGTGAACTCCTCCTAAACAAACACTACAAAGCTCAGCATATTTGCACAGGATCTCATATTAATTCAGCCAACTTACTGAAAATTAGATGCTGATATTAAAGCTAATTGCAAAATAAACTACATAATATTCTGAATTTAGGCAGTTAATATATTGAATTTATTAAAAAATATATAGACTCCACGAATTGAGATGTCAAATAAGCAAAATGCACTGTATTTGTGCATCTAAGGCATATTTTCTAAATGGTAATTCTAAAAATAGCTTTTACTATAATGTGATACACTACTCTCTATATAAAGAAGCTGTTATATATTGCATCTCTTCTCAATTTTACTGATTTTTAATTTGTGATACAAACTGCAATTCCTTCTAAAGGTACAATAAAAATATCCTATTGGGAACAGAATATGATGCCTCATGATCAGTCAGTATATTTCATTTCATCTAATTTAGTATTTTTTTCAGACACAGATTAGGACTCTTGGACTTATCTGGATATGTTGGTTGAGAGTTATTAGAACTGCTATTGTAAAAGAAATGAAAGGGGTATAGTTGGAAAAGCTACCTTAGAAATTATGTAAGTATGATTCAATTCCATTCTAGTAATAAATTGGGACTACCTGTATGTAGTTAGTGACTATAAAGTTCAGAGATTTTAAAAAAATGATTTTAGTTGCTTTACTGGGTTAACAAACATACAGATATAATTAAAGAATTGACAGCCTAAACGTATGGTAGCTGCAGTACATAGAAATTATTTTCATTTTATTTAAGATTATTACAAATGAAATACAAGAAATTGGAATCTTCCCTGGCAAACCATGCTACAGATATTTCTATACTTTGTGACAGTTACAATCAATATGAGAATCTTCATCATGTTTTAGTAAATGTTTCTCCTGGACAAACAAATTGAATCTATTTTCATTTGAAGATCCAGTTGTTTTTAACACAGATTGGTGCTTAGGGAGAGCTTTTCAGATTCCAGTTGACTAAATTGATGAGCAATGTGAAAGTAGGGCAACTCATGCAAACATCTATTGGTGCCAGTCAGCACTGAAATTAAAATTTCTGTTTTCAAATTAGTAGGACCATAGAAACATGTAATAAGGCAGCGACATACCACTTCCAAAGAAGTGCCAAAACACCCTGAATGAATAGATCTGTGTAGTTAGCAGGAGTAAAGCTCCATTCAAGACATTTTTTTATCTTTTTAATAAGTGTACAATAATAATAAACTACTATACAACATAAAATTGGTTTTAACTTACGTTAGTCATGTGTTTGACACATTGAATTCAACAAGGTTGAAGATGGTCATCACTGCCTTATCTCATTGGGTTCAATAGAACTAAAGTGGGATGTGGTTCAAGTCTAATGTAGCAGATGGGAACTAAGTAAGTAGAGATCTTTTTCAACAGCATTCTTCAATGTATACTGAGAAAAATCATGATTCCCTACCCAAGATTATTCTGAATATATTCTCCAACAAACTTTCCATGGCATGTTATTTTCTACTCCATGGTTTTGGTTGAAAAATTGCTATCATCTTTTAATCTAACTCATGAAAAGCAAATTTACCAAGATTTTTTTGAAAGATTGAAATTCATAAAAGCTCATGAAATGGCAGAATAGTTATTGAAGAGGCTTTTGAATGTAACTCTAATCAAATCACCTGCAAATCACCACATATGGAGAAATTGATTTAGAGATGACTAACTTGGAAAGGGTTTGACATGAGTGATCCAGAAAATTTTCCATGCTACAAAATTAAACTAAGTGACGTGCCTTTTAACTGGGCTGCAGAAGTGATGTGCAAGCCCATACACACACAAGCATGCACACAAAACCGTCCCCTCCCCCGCTACTGCTTCCACTAATCCGCCAAGCCAGAAAGGTTGGATACTACTGTTTTAAAGGGCATTTGTGGGGGAATTTACTGCATGCCATTCATGATGACAATAAGAAGAAAAAAATTTCATGAACTTGGGGATGGGGGGGGGGGGGGCAGTACATACTTAACCTGGGAATAAATTCTATTGAACTCAGTGGAATGTACTTTTCTGTAGGCATAGGTGTAGTTTTGCTCTTAGGAAATTTAAAGAAATATTATCAGAATGAATGCTCTCAACATCGGGCTAGACAGTGGGAAATTATAGAAGCTGTAGTCCAAAACATCTTGAAGGCAGTTGACTGGGGAAGGCTGATGTATCATACATAGTAAGAGGTCTGAATTCCTAAGCACTTTGTTGCTCAAATGGCTGGATTTGAAACAATATAATGCCACTTAGTGGTTGTATTATAGAAGACATGTGCGTCTTTGTGGTACTGTGGCGTCGACCTATGTAGATAGTCCTCAACGTATGACCATTCATGTAGCAACTGTTCAAAGTTATAACAGCACTTCAAAAGTGATTGATATCCAGTCCTCACACTAATGGCTGTTGCAGTGTCCCTGAAGTCACATGATAAAAATTCAGGAATTTGACAATTGACGTGTATTTATGATGATTGCAGCCTGGTATCACATGATCATCATTTGTGATCTTCCCAAGAGGTTTCTGACAGAGTCAGTGGGGAAAGCTGGATTGGCTTAACTGTGATTCACTTAACAAATGCAACAATAAAGGTGGTCAAATCAGGCACAACTCACTTAACAATCGGCTTTGCTTAGTGACAGAAGATCTGGTCCCAATTGTTTTCTTAAACTAAGGACTGTCTGTATTTTTCTGTGGGTGAATTATGGATATCTGTCAGTCTCGCTAGTTCTGGCTTCGCTGCCATGGAAACGGGGAGGGTGGGGGGTTTGGGGTGAATGTATTCTGCTGGTGGACAATGTTGATGTTTCGTGTTATCTCCTGCTAACGGACCTACATTCCAGGATGGTGAAGACCTGCCCACCTGATGTTGGAGATGGCTGCATATTGGACAATGCACAGGGGGGGTTTGGGGATTGGGATGGGCTTAAGCTTAATACTTTCTGTTCGCGCCTAAACTATTCATTCTCAGCTTTACTTGGTCTGTACGCTATCGTAACTTAGTAAAAGGAGCCTTAACATTTCAAAATAATGTCTAAGTGTGGTCTTTCCTGAGTCAACGAAGAAACAGGCCTGACATTAAGCTGAGAATCAATTAAACCAAAAACCTGCCCTGATGTCGGACCCTTCACAAGAGGAGCCTCCGTTGGTAGAGGTCCTGCCTGAAACCATTTTGGGAGCTGAAGCATCGCATCCTCCTGCTCAATCTGAAGGGATCAGGTCAGTGATGGAAGGTTTGGCTGGCCTAGATCTAAATCTGCCAGCTGAAGAATCAGTCAAACCTAAACGTTGGTCTGAAGGGGTTGGAATGAGTGGGGTAAACGTCTCCAGGCGTCGAATTTCCCCAAAGAAAGTCATTCCGGAGCTCCTAAGAGAAGAACGGGAACTAAGGGAGATGGCTCAGGACCTACTCCGCCAGGCAGATGAGAAAAGTTTAGCCCTGGAAAAAATCTGGGGGAGGGAGGCGGATCGCCCACAGCCAAGAGGTTCACAGGCAGCTCCGGGCAGACGAAGCAGGGTTTCAACACCATCCCCCCCTCCTCAGGCCGGCAGGGGATTGCGAAGAGAGGCAGCTTCTGCCAGGCAAAGCAGGAGAGCAACTCCTTCCCCCCCCCCTCAGGCTGGAAGGGAAGCCAACCCCATTAACCCCCGCCGACTTGCAAAACTGCCTCCTTTGGGTGTGAAATACAACGGAAGTGCCGACAAACTGGCGTTTTTTCTAATTCACGTTGATAATTACATGCAGTTTTACGCAGCTGATTTGGACGATGAAATCAAAATCAGAATTGTATCTATGACCCTAGAAGATCAAGCTTCTAATTGGTTAGTTTCATTACATAATTGCCGCTCACCGGCACTGCGCGATTTCGATCGTTTCATGAATGCTCTTAGAAGGCGTTTTGAAGACCCCCGTGTTGAGAGGAAAGCAAAAATGAAACTAAAAAGTTTGCAGCAGGGGGACATGTCTATTCAGGCTTACACGCAGATTTTCCAGGAGCTATCAGTGTTTATGATTGGTTATAGTGAACAAGCCCTAATGGACATTTATATTGAAGGGCTGAATAAAGATATTTATCAAACATGTGTGAACAGATTTCGCCCCGAAACTTTGAATGACTGGATAGATCTAGCTTCGGATGTCGAATTGGATCATGCCCACTTGCAGGATCCAGTCCGCTTGGAGAAAAAAGCACAGGAAGATAGCCCCAAATCTCACCCCCCTGCGAGGAAGAAACGCATGCAAAAGGGGGAGGGGAGAACAACCCAGCCTCGTTCAGGCAGCTGTTATCGCTGTGGGAAGGAGGGGCACTGGGCAGACAAATGCCGATCAAAACCACCTCCACGCCCACTTTCTTCCTTGGACCGGAAACAGCCTAGAACGCCAACTGTGCGCGCCAAACCGGCTATGAGTGGGGTGGAGCCCATCAACCTCTCTGCTGACCAGCCCGCCGCTGGCCCTGACGATTGAGAGGCGTCTTCAGACTCTTCTGACGACAATCTGGTGAGTCATCGCTCCGGGCCCCTTTATATTAATTTAAAGCTTTTAGCTCCATCTACTGGTCGTACATGCAATGTGCAGGCTCTCATTGACTCTGGGTGTTCAAAATGTCTCATAAGCCAAGACATCGTGTCTTCGATGGGTTTTCACCTTAAGACCCTGAAAACTCCCATAGCCTTTTGCCAAATGGATGGTTCTGTAGCTGGGGGAACCCCAGCATCTTTTATCACCGAACCAATTCATGTTTCTATAGGCACAGGCCATACTGAGACCATCAACTTTATTGTAACTGCCATTGCCGATAATGCTGTAATTTTGGGGGTCAATTGGCTTCGAAAATGGAATCCTCTGATAAACTGGAAGGAAGGTTGGGTGCTCCAAAATTTACATGGTTGGTAATGCATCAATGTTTTTTCATATCACTTTAAAACATGAATCTCACACTATAATTAAGTGGCTGTTATTCATTCAGTACATTTGTATATTGCCAAATCATCATAGAATTCCTGTCTATTAACTGCAGCATGAAAGCATCAATTCTAAGTTTAAAACCCTCCAGTTACATTAAAATGACAGGATACATATTCAAAAAAAAAATTTTTTTTTTTAATTGCAAAAGTTTTATTGGATTTTACAAATTTTGTGGATAGGGTAGGGTAAGGTGAAATACAAAAATATTTTGAGAACTTTCACGTCGAGATCGTTGGCCCCTCCAGGGCTTCTTAATAAGACATTGGTAATACATTTTTCAATAATACTACAAGGTGAAAAGAAATGCATACATCATATAAATTCTAAGTTCTATACTGGCAGTCGTGTACAAACATCCAGATAAAAGTTATACTGTATTAATAAAAAGTAAAGTCATTTTTTAGATCTAAGTCTCTTGGCAATTGTGTCTTCTTGTTCTCCTCCCTGGCCCCCAGTGGGCGGGGCCGTGGCCCCCTCTGCTCGTCCTGGTTCTTCCCCCAGGGTAGAGGAATGTTTTTTAAGAAAGGCTTCCGCCTCAGCAACTGTTTTAATCCTTACTCTTCCTCCTTCCCAGAACACCAACATTCCTTCTGGCATCACCCACTTGAACCAAATCCCCTGGTTAAACAATTTTTTAGATAAGAAGGAATATTTCCTCCTCACCTCTCTAATCTTTTTCGGGATCTGCTTCAAGATGGCGACTTCCTTCTGTTGGTACATTAACCGACCCTCTCTCTGCGCCCTCAATATTCCCTCCCTGGTAGACCTTCTAACAAATTTTATATGTATCTCTCTGGGTAGTTCATTTATCCTGGCATATGCTGAATTTATTCTATAAGCCAGGTCAATGTCCCCCCTGATCTCTTCCTTGGGTTTGTGTAAATAGTCTGCTAAAATTGTGCTCATGAGATCAGGAAGGCATTCACCTGTTTCTTCCGAAATATTCTGAAATCTTAAAAAATATGACATCCTTTTAAAATCCATCCTAGACATATGACCAGTTAAATCTTCAATTTCAGTATTAACATTTTTAAGTTCTCCCTTTGCCCCAGCCAGCCCCACTTCCAGCTCCTCAGTCTTCTGTGTGTTCTGCATCAATTTTTTCTGTGTCTCCAAAAGCTCAAGTTTAGAACTGCAGTGGTCCTTTCTAAGTTCTTTAATTTCCAACACCAAGGAGTGTAACACTGCTTCCATAGCTGTCATTCTTTCTTCCAATCCTGGATTTTCTGGTTGTTTTTTTGAAGCCATGGTGAGCTGTTTAAATCAGTGCCACTAAGATGGCGTTTTTTGGGTGCGGCCGCTGGAGCAAGTCCAGAGAACAAAGTTCAGCTCAAAATTGTAAAAAGTTGTTAAGTCCAGAGAGAAAAGCAATTTTCACTATCTATTATTAAGACAAAGAAGGTACTCCAGGGAAGGAATCAATTAATCCAAAAAATCCTCCGTTGGTGGAGAGAGACAGTCCAGGTCCAAAGAGATGTTGGTAATTTTCCATAAAAAATAGTCATTTAGGAACAAAGGGCAGCCATCTTCCACCGCCCAATCTGGCAGCCAGCAGGAGAAAGTAACAAAGAAAATTGTTCCAGTAAAGCCAGGCTTAGATACATTGTATAGAAACAAGCCGCGAAGGACTTTCACTTGTTCCGCAAAAGTCCGGATGAGAAATATCCGCTTCCTCGCATTCGAGGAGCCATTTCTGCACGCTGTTATAAATCCGAGGGGGGTTTTAACAAACACCCCCCTCCACGTTTCTCTCAATCAAAGCTGCCAGCAAAAAAGTTAAAGTCACTTACTCTCCACCTCGCCGCCAAAGCGCCGGCAAAGCCATCCGGCCCGAACGCTCCCGTTCTCTCCAAATCAATTATTTGTTGCCGTCCTCCGTTGGCGAAGGGAACCAAGCCCCCCGCAGCATGTCTTCTTCCACCTAGACCGAAGACAAGGACTGTTGCCTGGCCGCCGCCAGGCTGAACAGGTTCAGGCAAGCCGGTCCTACGGAGGGTCCCCCCAAAAAAAGGGGCACCCCGCCCCGTTTGGGGCAGAAAAAAGAACAAAACGGCGGACGAGTCCCAGGACTCGTCCGTCGCCGCCAGAAGCCGGAACAGGAAGTCCATATTCAAAAATTTAAATGTTTAAATACGGTTTTTATATGGAAGAGGATATATTTTTCTTATTAACTGATAAATTAATTACCAGTAGCCGAGAGCCAGTTTGGTGTAGTGATTAAGGTGCTATACTAAAAACTACCGTGTTTCCCCAAAAATACATGTCCTGCTAATAAGCCCAACCAGGCTTTTCAGAACATGCACCACAATAAGCCCTCCCCCCAAAACTAAGCCCTCCCCAACTATTTAAGCGCAAAAAAATGCTGCACAAACAGCGGCAGGCCAGCAATGCGATCACCCCCCTGCCTGTTCCCTCTCACACAACACCCTCCCCTCGGTTAAAAAAAAAAATCCTTCTCACGAGTTCTATCAAACTTCCTGAACTCGCGAGAAGGGGGGGTTTAACCAGGGGCTTCCCTGGACACAATGGCGAGGGCCGCAGCAGACTTGGAAAGGTAAGAGGCGCACCTTGCAGCCCAACACTGTCCACCCCACCCCAATTGTAAAGGCAGCCTGCCTGCTTCCCTTCCCCTCTGTCTCTTCAGCGAGGAATGGGGGGGGGGGGGGAGAAGCAAGGCATGCCTTTTATCTTTCAAGCTCCATCGTGTTCCTCGCTATTATTATATATATATATAAATGTTTCCACAACACGCTGTTAGGCCCCAATTAAGGGAGGAAGCATACTGTTTCCTTTTCTGCCTTTCGGCTCATCACCAGAGACCATCTAGACAGAAAGCCATGAATTCCGTTGTGTGATATTTTTTTTTATATGTGTGTTACGTTTTTGAGCTGATCAATAAATAAGTCAGGGAGACTAGGATAGATCTATTTCGAGCTTTTTAGTTCTCATCAGCTAGCCATACCCTTACTGGGATTCGAACCCGGGCTGTATTACATGCCAGGCGAGAGCCTTGCCATTAAGCCAGCTAGGTTCTGTTCTTGTCAGCTGAGACAGGAGGATAGTTATATATAATTGTTTCCACAACACCCTGTTAGGCCCCAATTAAGGGAGGAAGCATACGGTTTCCTTTTCTGCCTTTCGGCTCATCACCAGAGACCATCTAGACAGAAAGCCATTAATTCCGTTGTGTAATATTTTTTTTATATGTGTATTACGTTTTTGAGCTGATCAATAAATAAGTCAGGGAGACTAGGATAGATCTATTTCGAGCTTATTAGCTCTCATCAGCTGGCCATACCACTTACTGGGATTCAAACCGGGGCTATGTTGCATGCTAAGCAAGTAGTCCAGCACTTTAGCCAAGCCAGTTCCCCTTATTGCATCAGCAGATATATATATTTATATATGTATATATGTATACATGTATATATGTATACATACATACATACATACATACATACATACATACATACACACACACACACACACACACATACATACATACATATGCTGGTATTGCTGTCTTCGGGTGTTTTCTTACACGGGAAAACACCCAAAGACAGCAATACCAGCATGTATGTATGTATGTATGTATGTATGTATGTATGTATATGTATATGTGTATATATATATATATATATATGAAGTGGATATTTTGTTACAGCTTCCTGTTAGGCCTATTTAAGGGAGGAGACAAACTTGTCATCCTTCTCTGTCCTTCGACTCAACCTAGAGACCATCCAGACAGAGACCTATTAAATTGCTGCTGTCTTTTTAGATATGTGTTAAATTTCTTAAGGGATGATTAATAATAATTAATTAAGAGACCAGGATGGATCCATTTCGGGCTCCTTAGCCCTCGTCAGCTGGCCATACTTCCCTACAGGGATTTGAACTGGTGCTCTCCAGCATTCGAAGCAGGCTTCTCTATGCCTTGAGCTAACCAGTTTCCCTGATTACATCATCCTTTCTAAATAGGCCTAACAGGAAGCTGTAACAAAATATCCACTTCATCAATAAGTCCTGTAGAAAGGATGATGTAATCAGGGAAACTGGTTAGCTCAAGGCATAGAGAAGCCTGCTTCGAATGCTGGAGAGCACCAGTTCAAATCCCTGTAGGGAAGTATGGCCAGCTGACGAGGGCTAAGGAGCCCGAAATGGATCCATCCTGGTCTCTTAATTAATTATTATTAATCATCCCTTAAGAAATTTAACATATATATATATATATATATATATATATGAGAGAATATATTATTAGATATAAAAATCTAACACACACACACACACACACACACACACACACACACACACACACACACATATATATATATATATATATATATATGTTTTCGTAGATTTTCACGGGTGTAGGTATGCTGGCATGGCTTCGGGGATTTTCCCGTGTATAATATATCCCTTATACACGGGAAAATCCCCGAAGCCAGCTATGCCAGCATATATATATATGTAATTAGTAAAACAAATTGGAGATAAACTGTAAATTGTGATTTTGGAAAAAGACCTATAAAATCTTATTAACAAAATTTTATTTAGAATTCATTATAGGTGCAATGCAATTTAAAGTGCAATGAGGTTGGATATAAATAGTAAAGGATTTTTAGTCAACGATTAAGGAAATGTTAATGGATATTGTTTAATAATATTAAAAAGGGGGGGGTTAGAAACATTAATTGACTTTTATTTAGAACATGTTTTTAAGATGCAATGTTATTGGAGGTCTTTTGAAATAGTTAATGGGAGCCTTTATGTGGTTATGTCTATAAGCGAGAACTATTTGAGGAAAAGCTTGTTTAAATAATTGCGGTTAAAGGAGAAGTATATTGATACTAAGATATACAAAAAAAATTGATTTAAACTTTAAAGTGTATAATTTAACATGATTTATGAGTAACGATTGTGGAAGAAACACATGAGAGTTATTTGTAACCAATCTACACGCTTTCTATAGGATGTAATGAAGGATGATTCTTTTTTTGTGTTTTTGTTTAAAATTAAAAAAAACTTTTCTTATTAAAAAAGAGTAAAATATATTTTGCTCTTCAAATAAAGTAATATATGTTTGATTTTACTTTTTTTCAATGAACACATTAGGGCTATGACTTTTAATTTGATCAAGGCTTTGAGAAGTTCTTTATTTTATTGAAGTTGTACATCCCTATTTTATAAGCTGTCCTATACATGGGTACATCCAAATATTTTGGACAGCTCAAAATGGCAAAAAAATAGTCTTTTTTGAATTTTTCCTCCCATATTTTATAAATAACGAATATAAAACTCAATTAAACTGGAATAATTTCACAAAGGTTAACGTATATTAAACCTTGAATTTTATTTTTAAGAAATCCAAATGTACAATACTTGGTTATTATAAAAGACCAAAACTCAAGGAAAAATTGCAAAAGATAATGTGTACAAGGCTACAAAAACCACACAGCGAGACAGAAATGATGAATTCTAGGTTTCTCACCAGAGTTAATGGCAATAATTATAGACAATTGTTTTTGTGGGATGCAGGGAACTATACGTTATGGCCAATTAGCTAAAAGAAGCTTTCTCATTTGATCCAGAGGTTTCTCCTGAGAATTATTGGATAAACAACATAGACCACTGTTTATAACTAAACTATAATAAAACAATATCTCCTCTGATTCATAAGATCAGAGCATTTTTCAAATATCTACCTAATTAACTAAAAAACAATAGGCCAGGGATCGAAATCCAGGGGGAAAAAGTCTTCTGCATAAAAGAAGTTTTTGCTTGTTTTAAGTTACTATTTTCCTATAGTTCATTATGGATAAGGAATTATTCTATGTTTGTTTGTTTATTTAGATAGTTCCTTGATCCATAATATCTACTTACCATGAAACGATAATGCAAAAGATTCAGATCCAGGACAGGCCAAGATTCTTATTCCCAGAGCTATTTTGGCAGTATTTTTACAAGATTTATTAAGATTATCCAGCTCCATTCACTTGTCTGTCTTCCAATGTGATATATTCTATATATCAACCTGCTAAACTCCATTGAGCAAACTATCCTTATACTAGAAGAGAACCGGTAAGTCTCAGTTGGTAACACACATTTCTGGATGATTCTCATTGTTTTTGGAATTAATTTTGGAAGTTTGAATAATTTTTCAAGATTTAAGGATTATGATATCATATCTGCTAATTAGCTCACCAATGCAGGATTGTTTTGTGAATAACCAGTCTCTGCTTATTTGTCTTTTTATGTAACCTAAGAAAAATTGTAGACATACAAAGATTAGATTCACATATTTTTTGATTTCTGCAAAAACAATTATACTGATTTTTAACAACTGAAATATTATTTAGAATTTTTTTGACATTTATAGACTACAGGTCCTTAAACCATTTATAACAAATCATTTAAACTTTCCAAACATCTGATGGATATTCATTTTATAATTTATACATTTAACAAATAAATACATTTATAAAATAGACAAACAAAGGGAAAAACAGGCTTCCTTTCTTTTTAAGCATGTGAATTTATTAAAGTCCTTCTCAAGCAAGGTAATCAACAAAATCTCATGAAACCATTTTTAAAACAAAAGATCATCCAGATATTTCTGTTGGTGGGTAATAATTGACTTTGTTGCTCAAAGAGTAGTTGTCCATTATTATATGCCAACTATTTGTAAATATGTAAGTAGTCCTTGATTTACAACAGTTCATTTAGTTGTCCATTTTAAGTTACAATTACACTGAAAAAAGTGACACATGACAGTTTTTCACACTTGTGACTGTTGCAGCATTCCCATGATTATGTGATCAAAATTCACACGTTTGGCAACTGACTCATATTTATGACGGTTGCAATGTCCTGGGGCTCATGTGATCCCCTTTTATGACCTGACAAGCAAAATCAATGGGGAAGCCAGATTCACTTAACCGTATTACTAACCTAACAATTGCAGTGATTCATTAAATAGCTGTGTCAAAAAAGGTCATAAAATGGAGCAAAATTCACTTAATAAATGTCTCAGGAATGTAAATTTTGGGCTCTTTTATGGTTGTAAATTGAGGACTACCTATGCCCAGATATCAATCGTTGAGAGATACGTGTCTGTGTACATCCTTATTTTCAGCCAAACCTTATTATATCAATTAGTTCTGTTATAAACAGTGGACGCATATGGAACTACCAGAAACAACAACTTGAAAGCAGCAAAGAAGTTTATTCATGTATTTGCAAACACAGGTTCATAGAAAGTGAACACAAACAAACCATCAGCTTTTATCACCTTACACAAGTTTATTTCCCCCCTCCCCTCTTTGATACAATCAATTCTCCCTCCACCTTTGTTCAAAGAATTTTAACAAGTTTTGAAACAGCTTATAATTGTTCAATATATCAAGCATCCACTTTTTAGGGGGAAAAAATGCCAACACCATTTTCTTATACAAAATAATAATACATGAAAATGATTATTCTTTTAAACAATCATTTTCCTTACATATGACAGTTCCATTCTTTTAAGTCACAGAAATCCACACTTTTATGATGAAAACAGGGTTTCTACTGGCTCCAAGTGAATTCCCTTTAAATTCCTGAAAAGGAGCAGGCCAAAAAGGCTTTCCTCTTCACTGGAGCAAACTACTGTACTTCAGAGGTTAAGTAGCAGGATCCCATGGGTGTCACTGGGAGGGGCACTATGACGCAGAAACATTGTTTATGTAGTACACACAACAATAATTAACGTTGATGATCAACAAAAAGGAAAAACTTGGAAACTGATGCCTGTCCTGTTCGACAATTACTTCCCAGTTCCTGACACAGCTCAAGCTACATCAACAACTTCAGGGTTTGGACCTTTGGCTTAAGTCAGGGATGTCCAAACTTGGGAACTTTAAGACTTGTGGACTTCAATTCCCAGAATTCCCCAGCCAGCAAAGCTATGCTGGCTGGGGAATTCTGGGAGTTGAACTCCACAAGTCTTAAAGTTCCCAAGTTTGGACATCCCTGGCTTAAGTAGACCAGTTCACTTTTCCCATGACAGCCATTTGGTAATACAACAGATCCATATATGCCCTCCCCTCCTTCTAAAGGTTTGGCAAAGGCCTCTTTATTGTTGAATCCAACACTGCTGCCCCCCCCCCCACCTCCCCATCTAATAAAAGAGTTAATCTCTGTTCCAACATCTATCTGCAACCTTTGGGTGCAAGGAAAGATGGTTCCAAAGAGTTCAAGCCCTCCCTGGATGGAACCTTGCCTACTTTTCCCGCCCCGCTGCCTAATCCGGCAGCTCTTGCTGAAGGGCCTCTTTGACAGTCAAGGAGGAGAGGATGTGGGCCCCTCCCGCCTTCCTTTCCTCGGCCAGCAGCGGGCAAAGGCTGCCGTAGGAAGGCTCCCGCTGCGCCGGGATCCTTTGTCTCTCTTTGAAGAGGGAGGAAGGGGGCAGGCAGGAAGACCCCCCACTCCTTCCTTCCTTCCTTCCGTCCCACTGGTGGCGTCTTTGGGTGGCTCTCGGGTCGCCTTGTCAATCACCGCTGCCCAGAAGCCACAGGGTTGCCCCGCGCTCCCGCAGACCCCCCGTCAGATTGGAAAGTCATTATTTACTTACTCGGCCATGCCGGTTTGGGTTCAGGCAGCTGCTCCTGCTGCCGCCGGGACTTCGCTGCCGCCTTTTGGCCGCTCATGGAGCGCTAGCGAGCACCATGGCCGCGCCTCCCGCCTTCTCCGCCGCCCGCCGGCTCCCTATCCTGCAGTCCATATTTCTGCTGTTCGCCTGTGCACTCCGCGCTAAGGTAAGGGGCCAGAGGCGTCGAATGTGGGGCAAGCCGTGGCGGTGGCCGACTTTCAGCCGCCGCTGCACTTTGGGGGATTTCGTGCGCCCTTTCCCAAGGATTCCTGAAAGGCAGTTTTTCAATGTGCTCCCGCCGCGGCTACCCCTAGCTGGGCTCGCTCGTTTGCAAGCAGATGCATCCGGCCGTAACCACCGGTATCTCCTTTCGGAAAAGTAATACCCCGAATAATCCGTTCTCATGGCTGTCCCAGCGACCGTCGCTCAACTACTCGGAGCTGTCGCGAATCTTGGCTCCAAATCGACCTCTTTTCTAGGGCGTTTTCCCGCCCCGTTCCTTTAAAATTTTTGGGATCAGTGCTGAACAAGGAGACAAATACGTGAAACTAGGGCGCTTGTTTAGCTTGCCCTGCCCTCTTGAAATTTCCCGCGGTGCCTGCTTTATAATTCTGGCTGGGATTTTATTTTATTTTTTTGCTTCCGACACCTCTTTATCTTTGCGCGTTGCAGCTAGTTCCTCTCTACAACTCATGGCATTGTCACTAGTGGCTTTAAAAGCGTCTCTGGTCGACTCGAATTGGGGCAGAAAATAGACAGGCGTAGGTGATTTGTGGTTTATCAAGTACAGGGTTAAATCACTGAAACCCTGTCCTGCATGAAAATTCAGAATTTGGTGGTGTTTTTTTTTTTTTATATTTATTATTGAATCTTAAATCTTCCTGGGGGGTGGGGGTGCCTTATACTAACACTCAAAGTGGCTTGCAGTAATACAAATAGGAATAAGGAAAGAAAATAATTCTGTTAAAATCCAAATCAAAATTAATTAAAATAATTAAGAAGCTAAAGCTTACCAAAGAGATGCATTTTAACCACCTTCCTAAATAATGGGAGCCCAGCAGTAGCCTAGCCCCCTCCTTTGAAAATGCATTGTATAGCTTGGAGATATTCAACACAAGACCCTTGCCCAAGTCCCTGATAGTCCATCTTGCAGCAGGGGCATTTGCGAAGGAATTCTTCTGCTTATATCAGGAACTGGCTAGATTAATGTTCAAACAGGCCGTCCAGCAAATAAGCCTTATCCTTACTTAGGATTTTGAACATCAAAAAGGCACCTTAGGTTGTGGCAATAGCTATGATAACCAGTGAAAATATATCTAGTACTGATATAATATGATCTCAGAGCCATACAGTAATCAATATTTTGGCCGACGCACCTTGTACCTTCTGGACATTTTTCCATGAGTAGCCTCTCATAAAGGGCATTGCATGTCCCAATGAGTTGTAACCAAGCTGTTCTGTCAAGAAGATCAGGAAGGCTACTCAGGTGACCCAATAGCTGTAATTGTGTATATTAGTTCTTCACCACAGCCCCTTTGGAAATCCAATGACATTGGTCAAAGGGTATTCTTATTCGTAAGGAAAATAAACTTTATCTAAACGAAGTCCACTTTTCTTTTTAATAGCACTTCTGACTTGTCTGGATATAATTTCAGCTTATTTTTCCACATCCAGGTTATTATCAAAATTAAGCATTATCAGTCATGTTGGTTGTTTCTTTGAAATTTATTTTATTTATTTATTAAATGTGTTAGCTGTCCATCTCACTGCAAGGCATTAAATTAAAAGGTAGGGAGCAACAGAACTGGCTGTCATCATCTTGCTGATGGCATCCCATTTCAAAACTTCAGTGATTTCATGTAAAAAAAATCATAGAAAATCATATTTGGGTGTCGAGCAGGAGGTGTTAAAAATTCCTTCTGAATATATGTTTCAATGTCCTATCCGAGCATCCAGTGACTAGCAGGGTATTTGCACCTGAACATGCCTATTCTTCTCCTGGATATAATACCTTTTACAGAAAGAACATTTCCCCTTTGGGGATGATCAAAATATAGTAGGAATTAATTTGCTGTACCTATTTTTTACTGCATCTAAACTTTCAGGGCATGGGTCAGAGAAATGGCTTATCCTGACTCCCGTAACCTTCTTTGCCATTTTAAAGAATATTAAGTTGCACACCATTGGGAAACAAAATTCTATGGAAATAAGGGTGTGTCATGCACAGGCCCAGTTCATGCATCTTAACTGCTTTCTCTTTCATGTATCATGTTTACAATTGGTAATGTCCAAATGTACTCAGTTATAATAATTTAGCTAAATATGTTTAAAGATTTTGCTTTCTGGAAAAATCAACTATACGTTGTTTATTTCAGAAGAATAGGTCTTTCCCCTATTTTATTTCTTCTTAGCTTTTAGATTGCTTATCCTCAGAACATTTTAAAGAAGAATTGCCAGGCTTTCCTTATGTCATTGTAGACGGGAAAGAAGGATGTATTTATTTAGCCTTTTGTGAGACATGCAAAGACATCTGATCTCACCAACCTGAAGTTCTAACTAAAGCCCTCACTCTTTAATAATTCTTGTCTCCCCACAGTTGTAAAAAGTTCTCCATCATATCCTTTCATTATTCCAGAACACCCATTGAGAATCCAGGCCATCAAGCACTACCTCTGCTGTTAAATGAAGGAGGTAACCCCTCCCCATTTTAGTCCACTTGCTTTAGCTGCCCTTAGATTTCATGGATCACTGAACTCATTGTAACCCTGTTTTTCAGAAACCCCACAGGAAACCCTCCTCCAGTCTTTGAATAAGAAAGAGTCACCTCTTTTTCTATCCATGGGATGAGGAGCACCGCTGCTCCTTTCAAATGCATCTCAGTGATTTTCCTACTCAAAACCCCCAAACCTCTACTGGCTGGAAAGACGTTCCAGCTCTCTGTGTTCAAAATAGATGCACACTTGTCATTAGGCAAGTTTTACTTTCCTGATCACCCTGCCTCCTTCAGATGCTCTGACTGATACGTAAACATTAATTTTCCTGAAATTGCAGAAAAACAGAAGCAGCAAGCAGTGCTAATGACATCATCACCTCTCATGGATAGAAATGTAATCAGGATATCCTATGCTGTTTCTTTTTATTGCTGTAGCAACTACCAGTATTAACATTCCAGGAGATATAGCAGCGCCTCTCCATTTTCCACTCCTTTCCACAATCACTGCCACTCTCTGGAAGATTCAGAACAGTGACTCATACAGATCTGCAATAGACAGTCTTTCATGTTCTGGAATTCATAGCTTACAGTATCTATGTCCTAAGTGATAGATAATTCTGTCAGGAACTGATTGCAGAGGCTCAAATGAAGCCTACTTTATTTCTCTGTAGCATCTCAATCAATTCTATTTTCTCTGTATTATTCATATATATATATATATCTAACCATCCAGAGCAATGTTGGAAAATGGTATTATGGCTGCAGGTGATATAAGAGAAATTCAGGTAAAGGTAAAGGTTCCCCTTGTACATATGTGCTAGTCGTTCCGAACTTTAGGGGGTAGTGCTTATCTCCGTTTCAAAGCCTAAGAGCCAGCGCTGTCCGAAGACATCTCTGTGGTCATGGGGCCAGCATGACTAAACACTGAAGGCACACGGAACGCTGTTACCTTCCAACCAATAGGTGGTTCCTATTTTTCTACTTGCATTTTTACATGCTTTTGAACTGCTAGGTTGGCAGAAACTGAGACATGTAACGGAAGCTCACTCCATTACATGGCGCTAGGGATTCAAACCGCTGAACTGCTGACTTTCTGATCGACAAGCTCAGTGAGCCACTGCGTCCTTTAGAAATTCAGATAGTCCTAGCTAAAAGATAGTAATTGGGACTAGAAGTTCTGTCACGAAAGCATGATCTCATATAACTGCATTGCTCAGTGGCAGCGGTTCCATTAGTCCCCAGTTATTAAGTGAATGACTGTGGGTCATTAAGTGAAGACTTCACATAATCAGAGCTTCCCACTTCTTACCAACTTCCCCATTGATTTAGTGGAAAGCTAGCAGGAAAGGTTGCAAATTGCAATCATATGACCATGCGTGAAGGTCAGAAATTCGGGTTGGTTGCTGAGCACCTGGAGTACAATCATATTACTGCAAAGCACTGCAATGATCAAAACTTCAAGGACTGGTAATAAGTACCACTCATTCAGTGCTATTGTAGCTTTGAATAGTCATTGCACATCTTTTGTTTACCAAGGACCACTTAATACTCACAAGATTATCTGTTTCATCTTTGGTAATCCTCCCAACCAGAAAAAGTGATTGGCAATGGGACACAATATGGCTCATGTCAGGAATTTTTGGGGAGTGGAAGAAATCTCACTCAAAGCCCCATAAGCTGGATGGGTCAACCTAATGACACAAATTAACCCAGTGGATTGCAGGTTCCTCATCCCTGTTCCTCAGTAGTAGAGAGATGCGAGTTAAGATGTTTAAAAATGAAAAAAAGCCCCCCCCTCAAAAAACTCATGAGTTTGAGATAAATGTTTTAAAGTAAATACTATGGAGGAAGTAGAAGAAAGCCCAAAAAATAGCATCAGTCCCAAGTACTGGGCCTGGGAAACATACTCAGAACATGGAGGCAGTCAATAATGAACAAATATATATGCAGGAAAGTTATATGTTTCATAGTTTATTCCAGTCTGCAAATAATATACATATATCCAATAGTCTACATCAGAAGAACCAAAACACTGTCATATAGCAAAATATGTATCTAGGAATAGCTTGTAAGGTTAGAAAAATGGAGATACTGCAAGTAATTCTGGAGTTCTTAAGGTAACCTTTCCCTGTTTGTGTCAGGACAGTAGTGAGGCAGCAGAAGAAGCTGGTACCTGGAATGAAGAGGTCACCAAATGGTGGGGAGAATGGAGCTCCTGGTCTACATGTTCCCGCACCTGTGGAGGAGGTGTAATGTCAAGAGAGAGGCACTGCTTATGGCAGCGGTAAGTAATTGACCAAGGCCACTTGACAGAAATGTGGGACCTTTAGTTGGATAAGCCAATTTTACCATCACAGTACATTTGGCATTTTAAGAAAACCATTGAGATACGATAGCAATTCACTAAATCACTTTTTCTCCGTATGTCTCTACTTTTCTAACTTCCTCTTCATAGATAATTTTCATAATCCTTGCTGTTTTCTCTTTATTTTCTTGAGATTCAGCAACTAACAACCTGAGTTGATTCCCTGATTAAAGTGCAGGGAAGGTACAGTTTGTATAAGGAGATGACAGTTTTCTTTCTGAGGAACCGTATACTCCCATCCTTAGCCCAGTTGCTTAAATTTCCATCTAGCTAACCTTGCCGAACTTCAACCTGCTCTCAAGAGTTGAATAAACTCCAGGGAGGCACCTATTTTAACCTGCTGCTCCAGATCCCTGGATGCTAATGAGAACCAGCATTGGAGACTTCTCTCGACTATGCTTCTCCACATTTCTTCTTCCTATTCTACATAAACGTACTTCTGAGGGATGACACCATTCCTCTTTCCTGCTGTTAAAATTGTATGAGTTTATGTCCTTTTATGTGACGTGGCTCCATAATTAGATCTGGATATGCTGAGGTTCTTCCTGGAAATAACCCTGATTCTCAATGTAGTTAGAAATAAGCTTTACTTTTGCCAAGGCAAACCAGGCTCTCCTTTTAAGAACCAACTAGCAGGATCATCTGCCATCTACCATTTGCCTCTCCAACTTTAAAAAATGTCTATTTTGTGGCAAAACAGGTAATAAAATCAGATATGACTCACTTAACAACCACTTAGCAGTGGAAATTCTGGTACCAGCTGTGGTTTTAAGTAAAGGGCTACCTATATCAGCTAAATTAAGGGCAAGAATCTGTGCTCCAGTCCCACTAAAAGAAGGAACCACCTGTCTTCCGAACTGGTTGAAGTTCTACCATCCTGTTATTCAGGCTTAGTGAGCACTTTAGGATCAAAGTTAGGCAGGGGAAGTAGGCTTCTTTGACAGCACTCCAACTTGTTCTGATACATAGAATTTGATATTGTAATAAAAATAAGCTTGCACATGCGTAAAGTCCAATCCTATATTTTGTTTCCTGGGAATAAGTCCTATTTACCTTGAGCTGGCTTTATTTCACTGCCAACTCTGAAAAAAATGGTGTTGCTATTCAGCTTTTGAAGTCTGAAATTCAGACGTGCTGGAGTAGAATGTTAACTAATGCTGAGAAAATCACAGCTATTTGGAGATATTCTGAATATTTTTCTGAATGCAATAGATTTCAATGCAGACTTCTTGCTCATATTTAAGATAAAGAAAGAAATTGCAGCATAGAAGAAAATAGCAAAAAAGTTATTATGGATGTTGTAATGGCATAACCTAAATGAATCTTTGGTGGATCTTTAAAGAGTAGATGGTGTTAGATCTAGTAAGCAAAACTGTGCAGTGCTTTGAAGAAGCAATGTGATCTGGAGTGTGCATGGGATCTGTACTTGCCTTGTTAAAAAACATTTTAAAGCAAGTGTCTCCTTTTTTTCCAGATTGCAAAGGAGCTGTAATGGCCAACTGTGTAAGCCCAAGAAAAAAAACATGGTTACTTTAATGCAGTGTGTGTGTACTAATGAATTCTTCAAACTTTAAATTCTATTTTCCCATTAAAAAATGAAACTTTGCACAACCATATCAGGTAGTACTGAACTTGTATAGAAGACCAGACTTTTAGGAAACTGAAAAGTCATCCTGAATGAAGGGAGTAGCACATTACTACCATATATATGAAACTTAGTTTCAGAAAGACTTTTCAAATGATGTTTCATACTCAAAACCAGAACCTCTCTGAAGTCAATTTTTTCAGTTCTTTTGAAGAAGGATTCTCTTTTATTGCAGCCTACATGTACCTCAGGGGACAAATAGCAGCATGTGCCTGGGTCAGTCGAAGCGCTATCAGTTATGCCAACAGCAGGTAAGCCAATCTTTCATAGATACTATATTTGATCTTCAAGAATGATTTTGATTCTTTGTGTGCTACGGAGCACAACTAGCAGTTAAACAAGTATGGAGCCAAATGGTTTTACATGCTGACAGCAGCAAGATTACCGTATTTTTCGGAGTATAAGATGCACCTTTTTCCCTCAAAAAAGAGGCTGAAAATCTGGGTGCGTCTTATACACTGAATACCACATATTTTTTTTGTCTCTCGAAACCCCGGCCACTTTACCACAAGGGCCATGCATAGCCTTTAGGAGGCTTTCAGAGTGCTCCTGGGAGCTGGGGAGGGCAGAAATGAGTGAAAAATTGGCCATTTTTTGGTCACTTTTACCCCCCAGCTCCCAGGAGCACTCTACAAGCCTCCTAAAGGCTATGCATGCCCTTTTTTGGATAAACAAGGGGCCATTTTCATGAAAAACGGGCAGTTTTTGCTCATCCCCCCCCCCCGAGCATTCTACAAGCCTCCTAAAGGCTAGTCATGCCTCTAACCAGCACTTTTCTCTCTTCCCCTTTTCCTTTGCTATTTTACCTTTATTTTAATTTTTCTTGATATTTTTGCTTTGATAAACTAATAAAATTTTGAACCCTGAAGTATGCGGGCAAATGGAAAGAGGTTTTCTCAGGCACTATTTACATTTTATTGTTAACTAAACCTGCAATGCTTCCTAGCGTTTCAAAATAAAATAACAGAAAACATAATTCCTTCAAAAAACAACTGGTTGTGTATAATTTATGTCATTCTTCATATTTCTTGATCATTGTAAGGGCATATAGACTTTCTTAAATGTTCAGTAATTCAGTATTTCAGTATTATCAGAATAACATTAGCTTAGAAAAGAGAATGAGTTTAACATAATTCAACCCTTTTGCTATGTCAGTTTTCTTCACTCCTTAAGGATTGTAAATATACAGTGAATCTTTATTTCAAACTCTTGTTCTGTACCACAGGAAATCCTGTGCTGCCATAGCCCACTGTAGTTGGACAGGATTATAAGTACCGTATTTTTCGGAGTATAAGTTGCATTCTTTTCCCCCCTAAAAGAGCATGGAAATGTTGGTGTGTCTTATATACCTAATACAGCCCTGCCCCCGCATCCCATTTTTGCGAAAAACAGGCCATTTTCCACAAAAATAGAGACTTTTTTGGCTTTCCTCAGCTTCCAGCAGCACTCTGCAGGCTTCAGCAGGGCTAGGCCAAGGCAAAAACAGAGGCATTTTTGTCTTGCCCCAGCCCTGCTGAAGCATGCAGAGGCTGCTGGAAGCTAGGGGAAGCCAAAAACTTTTTCGTCTTACTTACCTCTTCGAAATCTTGTTGCATCTTATACACTGGTGAGACTTATTGGTCGAAAAATACGGTATAATACCTAACTCAAACGTAGTTGCTATGAAAGGTATTGTCTAAATCTCAGGAGGAAGAATGTAGCTTACCATGCAGAGCCATATGACCAAAGCCCAATTATTTAACGTCCTTCTGGAATGCAAAAGTTAGGAGATGTTGCAGCCAGACCATCTTTATGGATGCTTCAGTGGAGTGTTCACAAAACTAGCTTTGCTCTGGAGCCACACACTTTCCCATTACATTGTGTATCTGTTTCAGAGAAATCATTCCTCTTCAGTTATTGAAAATTCTCTTTAATGAATAAAATTTGAAAAGGCATGTCCATCCCATCCCATACATTGCTTTCAGATGCTAAAAAGGTAACATGGTTGCATGTCTCCTATTAAGAATCTCCAAGAGAAGTACATTAAACCACACAGGTTGCAGCTAGAAAGCACCTCTTTGTGAATCGTTAGAACAGCCATGCCTTTTTGATATTGTCGTGGCTACTTCAAAAGCTGCCCTTTAGTAGTCTCCACGTGTATGTTTTTTCATCACTCATTTATTCATGTGACTTCTTTGTTTCTGGTGGAAATTAAATCCTCACTTAATATAAGAAGTGGAAAGAAGAGAAACAAAGGACTAATGAAGAGACTCATGCATGCTATTTACTTACAAATATTTTTTTTGGTTGTTCATGATATGGGTGGCCTCTGACCTCTTTTTGTCCTAAACCTTTACATTTCTCTGAAAACTTCAAAATCTTCATTCAATTAAATAATATCATTCAGTGTTGGTTTTCTGGGAAGGGGGCAGAGTCAGAGTTAAAATGGTGGAAGAGGCTGAGGCCTTTCTTAAGAAACATTCCCTACTCTTGGAAGACGAAGAAGAGGGAATGGGAGGGGCCATGGCTCCGCCCACTGGCGGGAAAGAGAAAGAAGAAACAATAGCAAAGAGACTTAGATCTCAGAAATGAATAGATATTGAAAATATTACTGTAACCTGTGAAAAGGGATGGCAGGAAAAACAAATGATTGAATGTATACATGTTAAAATATGATATATATGTATCTTTTGCCAATTATTTTCTTTTTTTAAAATATTGAATTTCTATGAAGTATTGGAGGTGACCAACATCCTCCACATGGAAGCCATTAAAATGTTTATCTATTACCCTATATTACCCCTTTTCCCAAATATACTGTAAAACCCAATAAAATTGTTTTAAAACAAAAAAATAAATAATATCATTCAGATTGTTCACTCCATCATTTTGCAACCTTTTCCAGTTGGCTGAGGAATTCTGGGAGTTGTAGTCCACAGATCTTAAAATGCTAAGGTTGGGAAACACTGGTTCACGTTACATTTGAAAATAATGCCATGTCAATGTGGTATAGAGAGGCAATGGAACAAGCACCAGGTTTATGTTTCTTTTCTCCCCAGCTTTGCCCTGCCAACACAGCCAGTTTCAAGCAACATCAGTGTGCCAGTTTCAATGCCAAGGCCTTTGGGAAACACTATTATCATTGGATGCCACTCTACCCAGGTTTGCCTTAGCTAAATTACTAAGCTCATAGATCAAAAGAAAAGGAGGTAAGAGGGTTTGCAAGACTTTGTGAAGGTTGAAGACTGCAAATATTTATTCCCAGAAAACAAGAAAATATCCTCATTTTAAATAGCAAGATATATTGTAGCATGGGCTTTTATTGACTAAATCATACTGAGTTCTGGTAGGAACTAGGTCAAAAGTAGATGCTAGTTCTGGCCATTATGAAAACAAACAAAAAAAGATGGAAGCAATATCTCCCACTCGAAAGAGAATTTGTTCTAGCTCTTTACAAAGAGCAGACAAGAGAAAGAAACGTGAACATAGATAAATAGAGCTTGCATTTAATACACAGCAGTCACTAAAATTATTCTTTCACAAGGTTTTCTGCAATGACATCTGCTTGCCAGATTGGCTGAATACTTGTGTGCCTATTTAATTGACCTTATTTTAGCCTACTCTGAAGAAGCCTAACAATTGCTGCTATTGGGGGGCATGGAATTGACATAAGGAAGCCATAGACCTTAAGTGCACCAAGTTTCCTTCAAATAGAGAGGAGCAACTCTGGTCATTTCCCTCTACCCCCAATCATTTTGTTACTGAAATTCAGTAGCCAGATGGCCAATTTTTAGCAGAATGGGTTTTCTATGATCTGATTCCCATTGAGAGTGAAAAGAGGAGCAAGTTATACCTGAAAGGCAAAATTAACATTTCAATTTTAAGCCCTTCCCCCAAACAATCTGAAATGTTATACAAAAAGTTCTCAACTTACAACAATTTATTTAGTGACCATTCAAAATTACAAGAACACTGAAAAATGTGATTTATGATCATTTTTCACAGTTACAATCACTGTAACGTCCCCAATAGTCATGTGGTCAAAATTCAGATGCTTGGCAAATAGTTCATATTTATGACCGTTGCAGTGACCCAAGGTTATGTGATCACCTTTACAACCTTCTGACAAGCAAAATAAATGGGGAAGTCAGATTCACATAACAACTAGGTTACTAACTTATCAACTGCAGTGATTAACTTAACAACTGTGGCAAGAAAGGGCATAAAATGAGGCAAAGCTCTCTCAACAAATGTCTCACTTAACAACAGGAATTTTGGGCTCAGTTGTGATTATACGTGAAGGACTAGCTATAGTTGATCTTTGGCCATTTTTCTGGCAAACTTTGGTGACCTAATTTCAAATCATATTTTAGATTTTTATATAGATTGTTAAATATGGAAATAGATGCTTGTTTCCAGCTCACTCTTATATACGCCAAAGAGTAAAAGAAATGAGGATAGAGGTTCATTCTCTGAGCTTGTGAGTTGGTTGCCAAACATTTTGTTAGCAGACAGGGGTGTCAGGGTCATTGTTCCTCTATTTATAAGTGCTTCATGTGGTCAATAGGTCTTATGATGGGGAGGGTGCATCAGGTGACAGTCTGTGATGGGTCAGGTGTGGATCATGTCAGGTGAGGGTCTTGTGATGGGGAGGACATGCAAGGTGAGGGTCATTGGGAAGTGAAGTGCTGGTTGGGGAGTTGTGTGGGGTGGTTGAGGGTAGGTGCTGAAAAGAAATCTTAAGAAAATTGACACTCCCCATCCAATGACATCACACATCGTTGCTGTGTGTTTAAAGTAATAATTTTAGTCAGGTTGTAGTTTATGTTGGAAGATAAATACAATGTATATGCTTTTACCCAGCAAGAGATCTTGCTTTTTGTAAAAAGAATATATAGATAGCAATGATTTTTAAAGAATTACTTAATTCTGTATTGGAAAATTTTGTGATTCGCTAGGTGTTGCTGAAGATACTTTTCAAAAGGCAACTGAATTTTGTTTTGTTTTTTCCTTGAAAAATGTTTTACTTTTTATCCATGAAGATTCTTCAGGTCTGGCTGAATTGGGAATAAAAAGATTTATATTCTTAGCAGTTAACTAGTTGTTAGCACTCTGAAAGTTTATTGTTAGCTCTCTGAGAGTTGAGGTTTTATCTGTACTCTCAGAGTCACCTGAATCAGAGTGCAAATGGATGTGGAATCTTCTTGGTACTGCTGAAAGGACTGTGTTGTAGACAGGGGATACGTGGTGTTATATCCCCACCCCCCACCCACCCCTTTGTTGAGAGAAAACTGTTGAGTTTTAATATAATTGGCCTCTTTGATCCTTTTTCAAACCAGTGGTCCTCTCTGTTCAGCATGTGGATTTTGCTATTTTCAAAAGAGTGACCTTTGTCTTTCAAATACCCATGGTCTTCTGAATCTTGTCCTGGTGGGTTTGTTCTCCTGTGTTGGGCCATGCATTTGTGAAGTGGTTGTTTTATTTCTCTAAACAGGCCATTTATATTAAAACTGAATAGCCCTCTCTCAACCGAGGGGGTGGGATACACCACCTATCTCCTGTCTATAATTTAAGAGGACTAAGAAGGTTCCACTTCCACTTGCACTCTAATTCAGGTGACCCTGAGAATACAGATAAACCCACAGGTGGCCTCAGTGATTTTCAGAAAGCTAGCTAAGAATAAAAAGCTTTCCATTCCTCACCATTCAGCCAGAACTAATGAATCTTCTTGTATGAGAAGTGAAACATTTTTCATGGGGAAAAAACAAAGTCCAGTTGCCTTTTGAAAAGCATCTTTGAGACAACCAAGTCTGGATGATTGAGAATCTCCATGGACATGTTGCTGAATAACAAGTCCTAGAAGCCACAATAAGAATAGACAATGATGATGATTGTAGGAAGGTTCAAAATTTTCATTCTTTATTTAATTGGTTTTACCATGTTCTCGTATGTAAGTCTCTTGACCCAAATTTGCATGCCTCCCCCCCCCCCGCCCCGTTTCTTTTTCTCCTGTGCTTTTCTGTAGATGATTACACCAGCATCTCTAACAAGCCCTGTGATCTTCAATGCACTTCGAGGAATGGGGAGAGACAACTCATGGCACAAGCCCAAGATGGCACATCGTGCAAGGATAGGGCTTACCAAGGCGTCTGTATCAGTGGGAAGTGTGAGGTACAACTTTGATCAAAGGAACTGCTCTCTAGATTCATATATGATCCAAAGGAATATTTTATCAGACATCTATTGCAGTAGGATAATTCTTAGCTTTGGGATGTATGAGCTCAGCTGGCCAGATCTATTGGCTAGGACTGGGACATAATAAGAGTACACAGGGATAGTCTGCAGGAACAGTACAAAAGCCGCCTATTTTAATATCCTGTTTCAAGCAAGAGGCCTTAGGAAAATCAAGAAAAGAGGTATGGAGTTCCCTAACCTCCCAGTAGGCTGCTGTTGAGATGTAACTTCCATTTCACTTTTAAGGCACCTATTTTTGCATTAATGTGTCTAATTGATATCACATCAATACTTTTCTTTGTCTGATGATGCTTTCATCTGGTCCAACAAATCACTGAATTCTATTCTGATCAGAGATAATGTTTGTCAGTCTGTGCACAATTTTGTAGCTTTTGTGCCATTTTAAAAATCTCTAAATGAAGGAAGATTAAATTTCCAAGGGTTAGGGTTCATGAAATGTCTGCGCAACTGAAATGAGAGAAGAAGAGCTATGGAGCGTTGTGTTGTGCTAAAACCGCACTCCAAAATGTAATGGGGAGGATCTACATTTTGAGCAAGGGAGATGGAGCAGAGAAAATAATCAAGCTTTTAAAAATACATGTAAGAAATAGAGCCATACGCATAAGTTGAGGGGGGGGGGAGGGCAAAGAGCTTAATCCATAAGAAAGATTTCAAACTTGCTTTTCCTTTTCTTCCTAGCCAATAGGGTGTGATGGCAGCCTCTACTCTTCCCAGGTGTTGGATCGATGCCGGATATGTGGAGGAGATGGAAGAACTTGCTACCGAGTCTCAGGCAGTTTCCGAAAGGGGATCTCACAGTTAGGTACACTTTGCTAACAGCACTGAGCTATTTTGTATTATGCTTTGCGACCCTCTTGCTGCTGGTTAGACAACTGAGTCAGTTTGGTCTAGTGGTGAAGGTGCTGGCTTAGGAACCAGGAAAGGGTGAGTTCTAGTCCTGCCTTAGGCATGAGAACTGGTTGGGTGACTTTGGGCCAGACACTCTCAGTCCAACCCATCTCAAAGGTTCTTGTGGGAAAAATAAGAGGAGAAAGGAATATTAGATACATTTGCCATCTTGAGTTGTTTATAGACATAATAAAGGCAGGATGAAAATCTAGTAAGTAAATAAATTTATTCCGAGGCTAAAGCAAGAAAAAGAAAGAAAAAACTAAAAAATATATAGTATTGCTTAATACCAAAATCATCTGGAGGATATTGACCTCATCTGATGCCTTTATTTTGGAGTCTGAGACTCAATTGAGCATCTTTTTAGAGCAGAATGATCATGTGCAATACATTGCCATAGCCACATGATATGGCACTGTTGAATTCCGTTGGCATATTTATTCTTTCGTACTGAGCCTAAAACCTATCACAGGCAAAAGCCTATGGAATAGAAACCTCCAATGAAAAAGCAGGAGACAGAGAATAGTCCAGTGACCCTTGTTGAGGTTATTTTCTTTCATGAAGAATAGCTGATGTCATTTTTTAATAGGGAACAGTTCAGATAAATAACTTCCTAAGTATTGCTTGGGAAATTTTGAAAAATGAGATTATAAAAGCCCAGACCAGCGCAATACCAATGAAGAAGAAAAATAACAGTTCCCAAAAGAAACCAGCATGGCTGCATAAAGAACTCTCTGACAAATTGAAAGACAAAAAGGATAAATATAAAAAGTGGAAAAAGGGGGACATAACCAAGGCAAAATATCAGCAAATAGCCCGAGCCTGTAAAGACGAAGTGAGGAAAGCTAAGGCTCACAATGAAGAAAGGCTTGCCAAAAAAGTAAAAAATAACAAAAAAACATGTTAAAAATAAGAAAAAAGTTAAGGAAACAATTGGTCCACTGCTGGGAGAAAATGGCAAGAAGATGATAAGCAACAGGGAGAAAGCAGAACTATTTAACTCTTTTTTTGCATCTGTCTTTACACAAAGGGATAAAACAGTCCAATCAATCAAAAACAGCACCACAAATATCAGATTAGGAACACAAGTTGAAATAGGGAAGAAAATGGTAAGTGAGCACCTGTCTGCCCTGGACGAGTTCAAATCACCAGGACCGGATGGATTACACCCCAGGGTTCTGAAGGAACTGGCAGACGAGATCTCAGAACCACTGAACTATATCTTTCAGAGATCCTGGAGCACCGGGGAACTGCCAGAAGACTGGAAAAGAGCAGATGTGGTTCCCATCTTCAAAAAAGGAAAAAAAACAGATCCAGGAAACTATAGACCCATCAGCCTGACCTCAATACCAGGAAAGATTCTGGAAAAGATAATTAAACAACAAATAAGTGAACACCTAGAAGCAAACAAAGTAATAGCCAAAAGCCAACATGGGTTTGTCAAAAACAGATCATGCCAGACGAATCTAATTGCATTCTTTGACAAAGTAACAAAATCAGTGGACCAGAGGAATGCTGTTGATATAATTTACCTGGACTTCAGTAAGGCATTTGATAAAGTAGACCATAACCTACTATTAGATAAAGTAGAAAATTGTGGTTTAGACAGCAGCACCACCAAATGGATTCGCAACTGGCTGACCAACCGCACTCAACGTGTAGTCCTCAATGGAACTGCATCTACATGGAAGGAAGTATGCAGTGGAGTCCCCCAAGGCTCTGTTTTAGGCCCAGTACTCTTTAACATCTTCATCAACGATTTGGATGAGGGGATAAATGGGGAACTCATCAAATTCGCAGACGACACCAAGCTGGCAGGAATAGCCAACACTCCAGAAGATAGGCTTAAGATACAGAAGGATCTAGACAAACTTGAACATTGGGCACTGTCTAATAAAATGAAATTCAATTGTGAAAAAAGTAAGGTCCTACATATAGGCAAGAAAAACCAAATGCACAAGTAGAGTATAGGTGGTACCTTGCTCGATAGTAGCAACTGTGAGAGGGATCTCGGAATCCTAGTGGACAACCATCTAAATATGAGCCAGCAGTGTGCAGCAGCTGCCAAAAAAGCCAACACAGTTCTAGGCTGCATCAACAGAGGGATAGAATCTAGATCGCGTGAAGTGTTAATGCCACTGTATAGTGCCTTGGTAAGGCCACACTTGGAATACTGCATACAGTTTTGGTCGCCACGATGTAGAAAAGACGTGGAGACTCTGGAAAGAGTGCAGAGAAGAGCAACCAAGATGATTAGAGGACTGGAGACTAAGACATATGAAGAACGGCTGCAGGAGCTGGGTATGTCTAGTTTGATGAAGAGAAGGACCAGGGAAGACATGATAGCAGTGTTCCGATATCTCAGAGGGTGCCACAAAGAAGAGGGAGTCAAACTTTTCTCCAAGGCACCTGGGGGCAGGACAAGGAGCAATGGGTGGAAACTAACCAAGGAGAGAAGCAACTTAGAACTAAGGAGAAATTTCCTAACAGTAAGAACAATTAACCTCTGGAACAGCTTGCCTCCAGCAGTTGTGAATGCCCCAACCCTGGAAGTCTTTAAAAAGATGTTAGACAGCCATTTGTCTGAAATGGTATAAGGTTCCTGCCCATGCAGGGGGTTGGACTAGAAGACCTACAAGGTCCCTTCCAACTCTGCTATTGTATTATTATTATTGCTGAACAACAATTGCTGCCGTTTCATTGTCATTAGCCATTAAGTAATGAAGCTACAGGGAGCTGTGGCTCAACACTCTTGGGAAACTCTCCATGTTATAAATATTTTCTGTTGAGGAAGTCCAGCTCTATTCTTAAATTAATTAAGATTATATTGTTCATGTAGGTATCTTTATTCTGCATTTTTAAAAGCAAATAATGAATTACTGGCAGTTGAATTGAGGGATTATGACATAACCTAAAAGACAGAATGAATTGAAGAAGATAAACAAAGGCGCCAGGAAGATGGATCTGAAAGCATTGCATATATTTGAAGCTGTACAGTAATGTTGCAGTCCCAAGATCTTCCATGTGTTTCTTTCTGAGAAGAAAGAAAAATGAGAAATGTGAAATTGGAGAATCTATATATTTTGCAAGAGATATCAGGCTCTGCACAAAATATTCCACATCCAGAATCACAGGTACTTCATAACCTTGCCACAGTTATTTTAGAGAGCTGAAAAGAGCTGCTTTTCAGAATAAGATGTGTGTCATATAAATTTAATAAATAAATAGTTCTTTCCTTTGGTGAAGGAAGAGAGCAACTAGTGCTCTTGGTTGACTCAAATAACAGCCTCAAAAACTCTGGTTTCCCCAAAATACTGGATGGGGATTGGGCACACTTCGTTTTGATTCAAAGAAGTAAAAACTTTTATCTTATACTAGCTGAACCAACCACGCATTGCTGTGGCCAAGTTTGGTTAAATGAAAAACGTTCCCCTCATAGACCCTCTCAGCGACCCCCTTCCTTCTCTGCCTTGGTTTCCCCTCCCTCTCCCTCCTCTCCCTCTCTTACTCTACCTACCTACCTACCTAGAGAGAGAGGAGAGAGAGGCCACTGACTCGGCTCCTTGTGGGAGAGTAAGTTGGTGGAGGGGGGGAGTGGCGGCAGTGGCGGAGGAGAGGCCGCTGACTCAGCAGCAGCCTTGTGGGGGGCAGAGTTGGCGGGGGGCAGCGGCGGAGGAGAGAGAGGCTGCTGAGGAGGCGACCGTTGTGGATATGACACAGATCTCTCCACCGCTCGTGCAAGTGACATGAGCTGAAAAGCAGCCGGGTGGGAGGGGCTGTGAAGGGGAGGGGGGCGAGTGAGCGAGTGAGGGAAACACACAGAAGAGCTGCAGTTTTACATTTGTGTGGCGTTTACCTGGCACCGGTGTGCCATCCACACAATCTGTACGTATCAATGGTGCTGCCCTTGTAAGGAACATTGTGTGAAAATTTGGTGGCGATTGGTGCAGTAGTTTCTGAGATTAGCGGTTTTGAACAAACTCATAGTTAACTTTTTATTTATATAGAATGTCTATATTTTAAATGGACAAAAAAGCCCCTCACTATTATATCAGACCACAAATACCCACAGTGTTTAGTTATATCATTATTGTTCTCCCAATGGCTTTGATTTAGATCATGTTCTGCCTTGACTGTTCTTCATAGCAGCCTTAATGACAGCTATACCTGTGGAATGACTGTCCAATTCCTGATCTTTGTACTTCAGGCTGTCATATAATTGGAAGAACAGAGCTGTGTTTAGCATGTGTTCTGATTCTGGGGATGAAAGAAAATGCAACTATTGATCCATTTGATTACTATAAAGGGAGAGGCAAGCTAGTCGTCCTCCTTCACTTAGGCAGTCCACATGTTTTGGGCCAGTCCTTGGACGTTTTGTGGATTGAGCTGTCCCTGAACTATAATTAGTAGGATCTTCTTGATATAGAGAATGCAAGCTAATGTGCATTGTCATCAGGCATTCACACAGAGCAGAGATGGGGAACAACGGCCATTTTTTGACTTGTGGACTTCAACTTCCAGAATTCTGGCTCAGGAATTCTGCTGGTTTAGGAGTTCTGGGAGTTGAAGTCCACAAGTCATAAAGGAGCCATCGTTCCTTACTTCCAATATTGAGAGATGTGTCGGTCTGGTGTAGAGAGAGGTTTGCAACTCCATCTACACATGGGAGCTGCAAGGGCTCCAGTTTATCGTCTGATAAATCTCCAGCTACAGAGAGGAGATTTTGTAATAGCACAAAGTAACATATCAAAATAATCACATGGTGTTTTTTTTAACCAAATATACCATAATAATAACAACATCACCCTATTTTTTTTAAAAAAAGAATTGAGACTGTGCATAATTAAAAGCTCTTACACATTGTATATTTTTTAGGTATATTAAATATTTTAAATGAAACAAGCCTGTTTATCATAAGGAGACCTGATGCCCTCCAGACACATTAAAACTGTAATTCCTGAAAGGCCAGGCTCTATAAGAATGTAGAGAATCTCATTCCCAGTACATCTGGAGATAAACTGAAGAGATTATCTGTAACTCTCTGCTGAGTGTAATGCATGGAGTGGCCCAGACATTCTCCACATTTCCAGTGAGTTAGCTAATATGGCAAAACAGAAAGAACATAACTGCTTTACAGAAAAGGAACATTGGTCCTTACCTGAACGTTAATTTTCAGTGTGATGCGGGAGCGGCTACGTGTGGGATATCAACCCAGCCTGATTGGTCCAGAGACTGAGGGAAATTCTTCGCCACATCTTCTCCTTCCCTTGGCTCCCCAGTTTCCTTAAGGCGGAAAGCAGTCCACCTGAAAAGCACAAGAAGACAACCAGACCACCCCCAGCCCTCCACCTATGTAGCCCCTCCCGCATCACACTGAAGGTAAGGACCAACGTTCCTTTTCCAGTGTGTGATGCAGGAGGGGCTACACATGGGATGTTCCCAAGCTAGCGTCTCCAAGGAGGGAAAGGAGCTGAGACGTAGAAGCTGGGGTGGCCACCACTTGTTGGAGAACCCTGCGACCAAAGGATGCCTCAGCCGATTCAAAGGGATCTAGCCAGTAGTGGCAAATAAAGGGCTATAGGCTAGACCACGTAGCCGCCCTGCAAATATCCTCAAATGGAGCCCTGGTCAACCACACTGCCATAGTCGCTGCGCTCCATGTGGAGTGAGCTATAATCCCTGGGGGAGGGACCTGACCCGTAACCGCATATACAGTGGCAATGGCCTGGCGAATCCACCTCCCAATGGTTGTGGGAGTAAACCTAGCTCCCAAAGTAGCAGGGAGCAACGAGACAAACAACACCTCATATCTGTGGGTCAAGGCTGTGTGGGTCGAGGCTGTGCACCTAATATAAATACGAAGGGCTCACAGGATATCAAACCTATGCCAAAGGCACTCCCTATCGTAGGAAGGCGCAGGACAAAAGTTTGGGAGAACAATCTCCTCCGCCCTATGGAAAGGTTGTTCACCTTGGTTATTGGCCGGGTCCAATCTGAGGACCACCCTGCCTGATAGAAAACACAGAGATCCCCTTGGGATGACAGCACCCCGAGCTCCGAAATGCGCCTGGACGATGTGATTGCTATCAGGAATGCAACCTTTAAGTTTAGGAGCCGGAGGTGAACCGTTATCAAGGGCTCAAATGGTGACCCTGTCAGAGCCCTCAGAATCAATGGCAGATCCCAGGTGGGGAACCTCTGGATCGAGGGGGGTTCAGAGGTTCGCCGTCCCCTGAAGAAAACATTTGACAGTTGGAAGCTGTGAAAGAGGGATGCGGCCATCCATGGCAAGCACCGTGGACAGTGCCATCACCTGACAATGGAGAGTGCCAAGGGACAACCCCTTGTCTAACCCATCCTGTAAGAAATTAAGGACCTGAGGGATGGAAGCCAAAGCAGCTGTAACGTGTGAGGAGGAACACCAGTTAACGAACACCGCCCACATGGAATCGTAGATTCTAGTGGTCGACGAACACCTTGATGCCTCGATAGTCGCAATGACTTTTGAAGAAAGGTTGGTGATCCTCACGAGGCTCTGCTCAAGTGCCTGGCGGTCAAGTGGAGCACTAGGGTTCCGAATGGACCAGAACCCCCTGGCACAAGGAGATCTCCTGCTGAAGAATCCTCCATTGGGGCCAGACTGACTTTTGGACCAGGTCCGCGAACCATGGCCGCCTGGGCCAGTGAGGAGCCAGGAGAATGATGCCTCTACTTTCTTCAGAGTCCCCAGAATCAGCGGTAGGGGAGGAAATGCATAAAGCAGTCCACTCGGCCAAGTGCTCCTCAGAGCGTCCATCCCCTCCACGCTCCGCATTGGAAACCTCAAGAAGAAGCGTGAGAGCTGTGCATTTGCCAGGGTTTCAAAGAGGTCCACCATGGGGGTGCCCAATTGCTGGCAAATTCTTCGGAACAGATCGGGATGGAGCTGCCACTCCGCGTGGTCCACAGTTGCACGGCTGAGCCATTCGGCCTGGTGGTTGACCGTCCCCAAGATGTGCTCCGCTACTATCGATGACAAGTGTCTCTCCGCACATGACCCGAGCTTCAGGACTTCGAGCCAGAGGCATGACCCCTGGTGATTCACGTGAGCCTTTGTGGTGATGTTGTCCGTCTAAAGGAGGACATGCTGGTTGATCAGAAAGTCCTGAAAATGATGGAGCGCCAGACAAGCCGCTTTCAGTTCCAGCCAGTTTATATTGTGACCTGAAGAAGTTCGGGGGAGAGAAAAAACTTATTGTGATTGTTGATACACAAGAAAATGGCAAAGGGAAAGATGATTGATTATATGGAGTATAAGATCTAATTTTTTCTATATGCTTATCCTTTATTTTTAAAATTGTATATGTACGAAGTTTTTTGGGAGGGACATCGCCAACGGCAGGGAAGATGGCAAAATGTTATTGCACCTTGTACCCTTTTTCCCTGTAAAATTTTTAAAAACCAATAAAATTCTTAAAAAAAAAAAAAGAAGTTCGGGGGAGAGGATGGCCCATGCAGAAGCTTGGAAATTTGTACGTAAAGTTAACTCTGCCCTCCTATCCTCGGGTTTAAGTTTATCGGCCACATCGCCTAACACCAGGGTTGATGAAGTTGCCAATGCCGCCAAAGGTGCATCCACTGGGGGAACCTGAAGGGCCTGTGCAAAGGACTGTTCCATATTATAGAAACGATGGTTATTACTCCCTGGGTTGAGGAACGCCGAAGTGTACACCCATTGCTTTTTCACAACCTCCAAAAACAGAGGGGGCTTGCTGGAACCTCTTCTTTGTCAAAAGACGTATTATTATTATTATTTATTGGATTTCTAGACCGCCCCCTCTCCCCGAAGGGACTCGGGGCGGTGTACAGGTAAAAATTAAAATTATGACAATCAACAATACATATAAACTAAAATCGAATTAAATAATCCCCTGTACAAATTTATAAAAATTAAAAACTTAACCTTAAAAACCTAATAACATAATTTAAAATTACAAACTGAGGCAGGAAGCATGGAATTAGGCCAGGCCGGCTAGATGAAACAGGTGGGTTTTGAGTTTCTGGTGGAAGGAGCGGAGGTCCATGGTCGTTCTAATGTCAGGGGGAAGGTCATTCCAGAGGGTCGGGCCCATCACAGAGAAGGCCCTTCCCCTGGGCATCGCCCGCTGGCATTGCCTAGTGGACGGCACCCAGAGAAGTCCCTATCTGTGAGAGCGAATCGGCTGAAGGGATGTATGGGGCAGGATACAATCCCGCAAATAACTAGGTCCTGAAGTAGAGAAGAGCATGGCCTGATTTGGATCCCGAGGCTTGGGAGCCCCCGGGGTGCCCCCCCTAATTTAATGGTAGCCCTAGCCTTATGCAAGAGCATTTTGAAATGTGATGCAGTAAGCAGTCCCTGGAAGGCCGGGGGGGGGGGATGTTAGGAGGAAGGGCTTCCTTATCCTCAGAAAACTCCACCTCACGTTGGGTCTCCTCCCCCATGACAGATCCTTCTCTAACCAAGGAAGGGGAGTGAGGCCTGGAGGCCTCCCGGAAAGAAGCCCTGTCACTAGGCCGCCTGATTCCCTGTGGCCTTGAGAATGGGCTCCTTGATGCCTCAAACCAGTGGCTATGCCCTTGGAGATGGCCTCCTGATGCTGTCTGGAAGATCCAGTTCCTCTTCAGTGGGCCCTTGAGGCTCAGCCCCTTGAGGAGCCAATTCAGGGGGAGGGAGATAGTCACGAGAGGGTGCCCTCAAGAGGAGCCCCCAAAACGTCCCCAATTGCCCTGGGAGATAGAGGAGGGGATGGGGAAATCTCCTGTCTGGAGTGCCTGGAAGGCCTGGCAGGAGAACCCTGAGAAGAAAAGGAAGGACTGAAGCTTCTGGCTGGTGACCAGGACCTGTGCAAGGGGCTAGACCTGCTGGAACGAGTCTCCTGCTGCCTGCCTGTCTCTCTAATTGTGGCCTAGAAGAGCGCTGGGAGACCAGGAGTTTAGAAGTGGCTGCCCTTGTTCGGGGCCTGGGGTGTCTCTCCTCTGCCCCCGATTCCAGAAGCCCCCTGATAGCCCCCATTGCTACTCACAATCCAGTGGCACCTCTGGAAATGCCACTTTAAACGCCCTCAGGCATTGCGGCTGTGGGAGAAGTCGTCGGCTGTTCTTAAAGGTTCCCCCTGGCCTCGATTAGTGGCCCCAACCTGGGGAACAGCTCCAGCAATTGGTGCCACTCCCAAGATGGCCACCCAAAATGGCTGCCACCACCCAAACCTCTTCGGCATGTTCGGTGCGCCCCATGAGGAGCTTAGCCAAGCCCCGCACCCCCAGCTGGAGCAGCTGCTCCCAAAGAGCTGCGATTTCGGAGCCTGCCAACCCTGAATTAACAGGGACTGGGCAGCATTCCACGTGGCAATCATGTCGGAGGAATAAGGCCGATCCAGTTCTCCACCCCCACCAGGTGACAACGACAACGACTCCTTTTAACAGCCAGCAGCTCGAAATTTGGAATTTAGAATAGCCAATTGTAATTATCCAAATTTTAACTCAGTACCAAGTACTACAAGCAGGAGACAAAAAAAACAGTCTGCTTGGACCAAAGGCCTTAAGGAAACTGGGGAGCCAAGGGAAGGAGGAGGTGTGGCAAAGAATTTCCCTCAGTCTCTGGACCAATCAGGCTGATATCCCACGCTTAGCCCCTCTCACATCACACACTGGAAAAAGATCTCTTCATCTGATTTTAGTTGTTCTGATTTTTCTATGTTTCCACTTCCCAGGATACATATTTATCACCAATGTTCCTGCTGGTGCTACAGATATACTCGTTATTGAACGAAGGAAGACAGAGAATATCTTGGGTAAGCAATCTATATCAATATTATACTGATTAACCTATATAAAATATGGGGAAGCAATGAAATGTTATTCTAGTGCCAAGTTATCTAACAGGTCAAAAAAGAGTATGCTTAGGAGGTCTTTGTATTTTATTTATTTATTTATTTAATGTATGTAGCTTCCAATTGTATGCATTGTAACAATGAGGTGAAATCTTCTTTTAGTGCCAATTTACCAAACAGGTCAAAAAAGACCTGCAGCATAACCTTCAGTTTCTCACAAGCAATAGTAAAACCAATAAAACCAATAAAAAACAAAAACTAACCACGAAACGCCCAGTGCCCCCAACTACACCCCCATACATCTATAACTAAGCTTTCTGAGCTTTACCTTCGTGCATCCGATACTCAATGGTCCTGGAAAAAGCCAGGTCTTTGAGGTTTTTCGGAAGGGTAGGATAGTTATGGGCGTGTTGAATTTCAGAGGGAACCAAAAACAGCAAGGAGAAGGCACACTTCCTGCATCCTGCTGGATAGCAACATTTAAGTGAAAGGACCTGGATTGTTCCCACCTTATCAGGCATAACAACATAGGCAGATTACTTTGGACTGGCTCTGTACATTCTGCCTTTAAAGGTAATAACCACCTTGAATCACACGTAGAAAGAAACTGAAAGCTCTTGCAGCGATATAACAAATGTCCAGTCAGAGATACCCCAAGTTCCGCTTCATTCCAGACCTGTTGTAATTTCTTCAAAGACAGCGGCACGGAGGGTGTGTTGCAGTAATCTTAAGGTATGCATATTAAGATGAAGACTAAGGTCAATGTGGAGCTACTAAAACATGGATGTAAACATCTCAATGACGACTAGATAGCAGCAGGGAGTGGTAATAAACTCATGGATTTTGCTGGCATCTAGTGGTTTTTGCAACTCAGATCTGTTAAACTTAAACCAGTAGAAATCTTCTTAGGATGGATTGAGTCACTTGGTTTCCAGCTATGAATATCTAAATTAATATTTGCGCAATAGGTATGTTTCATTCTCGTTTCATTTCTATTTTCCTGGTAGCTCTGGCTGATGATTCGGGGCATTTCTTCTTCAATGGAAACTCTGCTATTGACAATCCACAGAATTTTAGAGTGGCTGGCACCGTGTTCAAATACCGCCGTCCTTCCAATCTACATTCGGATGGTCTAGAATACATTATTGCACAAGGGCCCACTAATCAGTCTCTCAACGTCATGGTAAATAAGGCAAACTAGGACCCAACTATTTTTTACTACATTTTGCAACCATCTGGCAGTTAAATAGAACCAGATATCTAATCTAAAATGCAAGATCATTAAACATTGCAAAAATGAATTAACTTCAGACCCGCTAAATCTGTTTTAATCTAAAATCATTTGGTTTGTAGACTAGGTTTTCACAGCAGTTACACCATGTCTGAGTATATTTCAACAGATCTAATAAAGAATCAGTGCCTTGTCTCTAAATTAGCACATGCAAAGAGTTTTCTTTCCTGGATTTCAGCCTCTCTGAAGCTTAGCACGTTTATCTCCTCCAGGCTTATTTCAGGTTATGAGGGCTGAAAAGAGAAGGGGTAACAGCCAGGGGGTAGGAGAGGGGAAAGCAAGGAACAATAATGGATACAGAGTAAAACTGTCTTATTTTAATTGATTATGTGCCATCAAGTCATTTTAAACAACTGGCAACCTCATAGATAGATTTTTCTCTGTGATGATCTGTCCTTAATCTGTTCTTTCAAGTCTGTTAATAGTGCACTTATCACCATTGCACTGGAGTCCATTCATCAAAGAGAAGAATCATCTTCTTCTCTTTATTTCCACCTTTCTCAGCCTTAGAGCCTTTTCCAGGGAATTGGGTCTTTGCATAATGTGTCTGAAATAAGATAATTTGAGCTTAGTCATTGGTTATTTTTAGGAGTTTATCATTGGCTATACTTTCTTTTTGAGAAAGTTCACTACAGTCTCCTCTTACATAGTCCCATCTGAAATCAGGTGTACGAGAATCTATATATTTTCTTCATATTTTAAAAGAACATTTTGTTCCTCCTATTTCTGCCACAACTTCTTAATTTTCACAAAAATGTATACATAACTGGAGAAAAAATATGTCACGAAACACAATTAAATACTTCTCAGGTACATTCAGGGTAATCCATCTGTTTTAAACTAATTCTCTTACACTTAGTTTTTCCAATCAACAATATATAGTAGGCATGTTTAAAGGGCAAATTCTTGCCCCTTTCCTGATTTCAAATTTTTCAGCACACAAACTTTATTTATTTCAAACAAACCAATCTTGCTGTCAGATGATTATAAATCTTCTACCGCATGTCATAAATGCTTTTTAGGCTCACAAGAGATTGGCTCAACAGCCACCTCACCGCAAATCATAATTCCCTTCCTCCCTTCTTTGTTTATTAGCAAAACAAGACAAGCTTTTAGTGTCATTTTTAGGCACAGAGAACAATTCAGGTAATATTTCTTTACAAAAGCCAAGAAAGTTGGACTCATTTTGCCCATTCTCTAGATTTACTACAATCTGTTTGTGAAGTAAGGGAAAGTAATAATACAGATGCTTGGTTTATGCACAGCTGCCAAGAACTTTAAAGTTAACAATGTTCTGCCTGCAGTGTTACCTAATAGTACTGTCATTTCTAGGTTCCTACCTAGAATTAAACAAAGGGGATAATTATACTGGCTGCCTGGCATTCTGACCTGAACCATTTCTCTAGGTCATTCCATGTCCTCCTGATCCATGGAAACATCTATTTTGAATAGAAATATTCCTTCAGCACCTCTTCTTTTGATCTTCGGAACCAATATGTCTTCAGTAGTTCAAATCGCCTAGTCCAGGGGTCTGCAAAGTTGGCTCTTTTAAGACTGATGGACTTCAACTTCAAGAATTCCCCAGCCAGCTTTGCTGGCTGGGGAATTCTGGGAGTTGAAGTCCACCAGTCTTAAAAGAGCCAACTTTGCAGGCCCCTGGCCTAGTCCATCTTAGGATCAGCAGCCATTGATTTTTTTTTCTTTTCCCCAGAAATTTCTCGTTAGCTCTCTAAATACAGGGAGCCCCTGAATTTATGACCACAACTCAGCCCAAAATTTATTTTCTTAAATGAAACATTTGTTAAATGAGTTTGCCCCATTTAGGACTTTTCTTGCCACAGTTGTTAAGTGAATCACTGTAGTTGTTAAATTAGTCAAACTGTTGCTAAGTGAATCAATTGACTTTGTCAGAAGATCGCAAAAAGGGACCACGTGACCCCAGGAAGGGGCCACCGTCATAAATATGAGTCAATTGCCAAGCATCTGAATTTTGATCACACGACCATCGGGATGCTAGAATGGTCATGGGTGTGAAAACTGGTCATAAGTTACTTTTTTCAGTGCCATTGTAATTTTGAACAGTCACTAAACAAACTGTTGTAAGTTGGGGACTATCTCTATAACAGTACCCCACTTACCTGCTTTTTCTATGGGAAATTTTCATATTTGTGAGAAAGTGTATTATTTTCTCTGTTCTCACCTTCTACTATTATTCATAAGAATTTCCAGTAACAGGAGTTGCTACCTCCTCAGCCTCCAGCTTCTACTAATATTTCAAGCTCATGTGAAGAATCTTAGGCTGTCACATATCACAATTTAGATCAAGAGTCGGCCATTTTAATTTGATGAACACATTCAGATTTTAAAGCATGAGTTCTAATAACTTCATGTTTATCTAATAAGAACTAGTTTCATCTCAACCTACCCAAGGGTAAAATTGTAATAATTGGATGGAGAACAAGACCTAGAGAAAATGTTTGGAGGGAATCATGCTGCTTTTAGATAGAAAATGCAAAGGGCCAGCTATAGAAGGATGCTCCTATGTCTAGCCAAAGTTTGAAATCCACTTCATTATTCCCAAACAAAACCTTAATGACTCCCAGAACGTCCTCTCTCAGATACTGTTGCAGTTAATTTAAGAGGGTGGTTACCTGGCTTGGAAAGAGGAATGATCGCATTCCTGGATTTGTTCCTGATTTCTTCTTCCATGGGGATTTTTAGGAAAGCAAAATTTGTAAGAACAAACAGAGGTGATAAAAATGGTATCTTCAGAGAGGTACTCAGGGAGTTCCCTCTTAGATTTCAAATCTAGTAGATTGGGGGGCTATGAGACCTTCTGAGCAGATGTGCAAAATGTTTCAAGCTTGAAATACCTTTGGTTATTTAAACCTTATTTTACTAGAAATGTTGTTCCAAACCTTGTGGGAAATGTTCAAGACTCACAACAACATTTTGACTGAAAATTTAGAGTTCCAATCATTTTGCACACTGCCACGTCTGATTATTGTATACAGTTACTATGTGAAGGGTCTTTCTCAGAGTTCTTTGGACTATAGTAGAATCTTGTGCAATTTCAAAGTGAGAGTAAGCTTGGTTATTTTTTTTCTTTTTGTTAAAAGTACTACAATTTCAATGGAAAAATGCCACATGTAACTTATGACTACACTGTGCCTAGAGCATTGTCACCAGCTGTTCAGACAGTTCCGCCATCCATCAAGATGCCTCTCTATCTTCACTTACCAGAGCCTAGCCAAAATTACCAAGATGCAGTTTCATCCATTTCCCAAGATTTCAATGCTTCTTGGACGTCTGTCACAGAGACGACAGATGACACAGAAGAAGAACCTGGAGGCGTGTCCTTCAATAGTCAGAACTTCTTCCTAAGTAACTCCACTCCCCAAGGCAAAGAATGGGGCTGGACACATGGGGCACAGGATGAAAATCTCAGCTTTCAATTCCAACAACTTTATCATACAAGTGAAACAAGTGAAGATGAAGAAGTGACACCTGACGAAGAGGCAGATCTGGGTCAGTATCCTTTGATAAGTTTATTTACTCAATCGTCTACAGTGCAAGGTTGATGGGAAGTGATTGGTGAGATGTGTGTTTCAAGTGCTCCCTAGAAACAAAAATGTTGTTTGCACTGTACATGTACATTGTGTTAATTGTGAAATTCTTTGTACTTTTCCATATTCAAGATTCTTATTTGGAGATGGAATACTGAAGGGTAGGGTTCTTTTTGATAGTTACTGGCAAAAAACAAACATGTTTATATGGAATACTGACATTTTCAAAAATTTAATACTCAAATTTAGTTCTCATCATGATTTCAGTGCAGCGTATCATGATCTAAATCAGTGATGGCTAACCTTTTTTGGCTCACATGCCAAAAGCGGGAGGAGTGCAGGGGGGGTCGTGCATGGGCGTGCCATACCCATAATGCCATGTGTGTGACCTCCTGCTTTTGGCATGCTTTTTTCACCCTCCCCAGGCTCCAGAGGCTTTCTAGGAGCCTGGGGAGGGTGGAAACAGCCTCCCCTCCCCACCTCCAGAAGCTTCAGGAGCTTCCATGAAGCCTCGAGAGAACGAAAAACGGCCTGAAAAGAAGGCCTAAATCAACTGGTCAGCGCACACAAGCGTGCTGGAGCTGACAGGGCAACACCTCGTGTGCCCTAAGAAATGGTTCTGCGTGTCACCTGTGGCACCCGTGCCATAGGTTTGCCATCACGGATCTAAATCAATGTTAATAATGATAGTCAAAATATATTGCATACAGACATAAATCAACTTTTATTTAGTCTGTTTCTCTCTATTTTTCTACACACACACACAAAGCAATTTATAACAATATTACCCAAATCCTGAATAATAAAACCTCATTATATTAACTTTGGACCTTGTCAAAGTATAGTATCTTTCCTCTTCACTGAAGCTGTCTATCTTTTTGCAGATTTCCACATATGTCTGAATGAAAAGATGCAGCTGATTTATTGAATAACAAAGAGGTTCTTCTTGCCTAAGAATAAATGTCCTTTTGTCAAAAAAAGCAACACATACAAGTTGTACATTCAGACTGCATATTCCAAATTAAATTTCATGAATGAGACAGATTATCTCTGGATCTTTTTCGATAGTATGTTAGCTTATTTAAATGAAAGTTTGCAATTTTTCTGTGTAGTCATGAAAGACAGGAAATAATTTTAATTGTAGAAAGTAAACTGAATTTTGTGGGCCTCTGGTGTTCATTTTCATTCTTCTTAAGCCCTCAGACTCAATAATATTATGATCAGCACAGCCACACCACACAGTGCAGCAAGATTTGAACTCCATGAAGCCAATAAGATTGGTCCATCAAGACAGCATCTCTTCAGATCTTTGTGTCTCCAAGATCCACAAAATGCCGCTTTTTGTAGGGCATTGCATTACATGACTGCCAAGGTTGGGAGAAAGAATTCAACAGTTGGGTTGTGGAGTCACACGACTATCAAATGGCCAGAAGGACTGCCCAAGCAACCTGCAAAAAAGAACTTTCCAGACAAAGTGAATGTCGACCCTTTTGCGATAAATGAAGCAACAAATGACACGGGCATGGCAATTTCTTCCAACCCTAGCTCCAGCTCCAGGCTTCCAATCAGCTTTGGGAATGAGCAGTTGTCAGAGCCTCTTCAAGGTCCAGGTGCTGAAAGGTGAGAAAGAAAAAGAGTTTTGGAAGAAAAGGGCTGACTGTTCTAAGAAAAAAAAAAGTGATGTAATGTGAAAAGAAGGTATTCAGGAGGAACCTTGGCAACGGAGCAAGCTTGGCTTCCTTTCAAATTCTCAATTTGAAGGAGAGCAAACTAAATCCAGTCTTCCCTCAGCCCCAGGATTAAGATGCACTGCATATTTGTTTAGCTTTAGAAAAAGAAACCCTCTCAGGTTCTTTCATCATAATTTTCCCCGCATATCTAAAATGACGGTCCCTTTTTAAAAATAAATTACTTTGGAGAAAATGTAAATTTTATGTAAATACAGTATTAAAAAAAATTAATTGCATGTGATTCTTCAAATGACTCGAGTTTTTAAATGGCCTAAAGCAATGACCTTCTATCCTAGGGAAATCTGAGGGAATCGTCATTCTTGACTTCAATTCAGTTAGTAGATTGGATTGTTTTATGTACGTGAATATTAGCATTGTCAGCCATTCCACTACCCTGATTGGAAGAGGTGCAGTTAGATGCAAAAGGTAGCCTTCTCTGTCATTGGATAATTGCATCAGCTCTGATGTGCTCATCATTTAGTTTGGATTCAAAGACACAGCGCTAATACATAGCCTTAGTGGAGGTTGATTGGGACATTGCACAGTGGGACAGTAAATCAGAAAGACACAATGGGAAGCCTCCTCCACTGGGAAGACTCTATTAGTATTTAAACTGCATATTTTTTTGATGCAGTCTAGTGTGCCCTTTACTTGAAGAACATTGTTCTTAGATGATTAAATTCTCTACAATCCCTACAATTGTGACAGACTCTAGATAAGCAAACTGTGGAGAAATAATATGTTGCCATCTGGGGATTCCTTTTAGCCTCTGTGGAAACCAGGGAAGAACAGCATATTTCCCTTCCTGTAGTCAATCATCCATCCAGAAACTTATACTGAGGTTTTTTTCCCCTGCAGCAATGACTTTGAACTGAGTCCCCTTGGCCGTGAGGACATCAGCTTGGCTGACATGTATCGCTGGAAGGTATCAGCCTATGCTCCTTGCAGCTCCACATGCACATCAGGTGAAATAACATGTAATTTTGGATACTAGTATGGGCAGTTTTGAGTCGTGAAGGATTCTGCTTTGTAGCCAGGGTGTAGTGTGTTAAATTCTGTTTGCTATGTTTGTTCTGCATCTGAATATATTTTTTATTTCCTTTAATATTACAAAAAGCGCCTTCCCTTGATGTTACTTTATAATTATATCAGGTGAAACTTGTGAGCAGTTGTAGACTCCATGCAGATACATAATAGAATTGTGTTGTTTGTTTGCTTGTATCTTGCCTTTATTCTTTTTACAAACAACTCAAGAGAGTGAGCATATCCAATGCACCTTCCTCCTTCTTTTTTCCTCTGTGAGGTAAGTAGGGCTGAGAGAGAGTGACTGGCCGAAGGTCTCACAGTTGGCTTTCCTGGCTAAGGTGGGACTAGAACTCTTGGTCTCCTGCTTTCTACCCTATTGCCTTAGCCGCTTTTGTGTTGCTGTTGAGCTTTTCAGTGTAGTCTCCAACAATTCAGGAACTGTAATGCAGATCGGTTTAATTAGGACTTATATTGTTCTTATTAATTTTAAGGTCTTTTTTCCTGCATGAATTTTTATTAAGTCTGCATGAAGTGATTTGTTTCCACCAGGCGCTTCTGGTTGTGAACATGATGTGATTTTCTCTCGTGCACACACATTCCCTCTTGCTCTCTCTCTTTCTTGCTGCTCTCTTTTACTTTCTCTTTCTCTAAATTTTATGAAAGATTTTTTTTTCAAACAGTAAAGAGCAAATCTAAAACAAAAAGTAGCAGAAAGTATATAAAAATAGAGATAAGAAAAAGAAAGTACAGAAAGCATAGGGGGGAAAAAGAAAGCCAGGAAAAAAGAATAAGATTACTGAAGTCAGAAAAATAAGTGACCTCTGACCTTCTTTACAACAGAAATTAACAATCGTACAATCCGACTTCCCTCCTTAATATTACAAAAATCCCTTCAGTCTTTGGTGTAGTCATTTTTTTATTCATCATTTTCTCTGTTTTCAGCAAAAAGTCCATAAGCGTTTTCCCATCTTTTAAAAAGGCATATATTGTTTTATCTCTCACCACAAAAGGTCAGGCTTCACCATTTCTGACAACTCCAACTGCTTCACAATCCACTTGTTTATTGTGTGGATTTCAGTATTCCTCCATTATTGTGCACACTGTATAATAGCCTTGTGCTGTTACCAGGTATAAAGTCAATCTTGTGAGATTTTTTTCCCTCGGTGGCTATCCACAAGTCCCACTAAGAAAGTCCCATGATGTGATCATTATCGTCATTAAGCAAAAAGGCCGTATGCTCTGCCTTAATGAAGCATGTTGTGCTGTCCTGAAGCTTCTCATAGTATCCTGCACCTGCACACAAGTCATTTCCAGCTTTAGGTAGGCAAGGTAAAGAGGCTCCTTTTCACAGCACAGTTTGTCAACATTTTGGTACGAAAGGTGAGCACTGCACCTTCCACCATCAAAGCAGAATTAAGCAGCCCATCACCTGGCACCCCTGACCAAGGACTTGGCAAGTGATACTCGAGAAGGGTAGCAGCACCTTCTCTTGCAGTGCTTGCCAGAACTTGGCTTATCATGGCAGAGATGCTTTCAGGAGCTGCAAAGTGTGCTCATAGAGTTGGATGGCTAGCACATTCAAATAAAATCTCTCTCTCTCTCTCTCTCTCTCTCTCTCTCTCTCTCTCTCTCTCTCTCTCTCTCTCTCTCTCTCCCCCTTTTTTTTTTGTATCTGTGAAAACTAGGGAGGGTATTTTCTGATATGCTTTCTCAGATTACAATTCTGGCCCAGCTCTGGTTTCTTTTTATCTTACCATTGTCTTAATAAAGGCTCTTCCTACTGTTCCTCAAGGTTATTCTTTCTGTCCATTCATCTCTTTATGGAAAAAAGGATGTGCTTTTTCACAGTGCAGGGAGAGATTATCTTTCTCCCTTCTGAGGAAATCCCAACTTTCTCTCTTTTCATGAGATTTAAGGTCTGGGGATAAACAGTCACTTACTGCTACTTTGGACCATAGTTGTTAGTGAAGGACTTAATCCTGTAGGGGCAGCTAATGATGATTCAACTTGGCTGTGCATCCAGGGATCAGCACCTCCTATGCTATGTGTGTACGCTATGACGGAGTGGAAGTGGAAGAAACCTACTGTGATGCGTTGACTCGTCCTGAACCCACCCATGAATTCTGTGCAGGCCGAGAGTGCCAGCCTAGGTGAGTGGAAAGAGCCAGCTTTTGTGAAGGCATTCTGGAACCTGTGTGATGTGTGTGCAGTTGGAATGCTGAAATTAAACCTTATCACTTAAGGCAGCAGAAGATAATGTGTGAAACTTTTTTTCTGTCCCTTTTGTTTCTTGTGCAAATGCAAATGTATGAGAATTGTTATGGAAGTTTTAAAGGTTTTGAGTTTTGAGGGGAAAGAGGAGACAGAATTGCTCCTACAAGGAGAAAAATGATAGGCAACTATAATAGATCTTTATGGAAGGATCTTGGATTTAGGAGTTTGTATAGATCCTTATCCAGTTTTATTGTTTAGTTTTCCCTTTGCATTAAACTATGCCCAAACTGCTTTTTCTTTCTCTTGAAGGTGGGAAACCAGCCAGTGGAGTGAGTGTTCAAGAACTTGTGGTGAAGGTTATCAGTACCGAATTGTGCGCTGTTGGAAGATGCTGGCTCCAGGCTTTGATAGTTCAGTCTATGATGACATGTGTGAGTCAGCTGGGCTAACCAGACCTATGGAACGGAAATCATGCAAGAACAAAGTTTGTGGGCCACAGTGGGAGTTGTCAGAATGGTCTGAGGTATGTTGCTCTTGGGTAGATTGCACACACACACACACACACACACACACACACACCAAATTACTTGCACAAATCTCAGATGTTTTGAACTCGACCAATCCCTTGCCTTTAGTCATGTTGACAAAGGTTGCTGGCAGTTGATGTCCAAAACTTATTGAGAACATGAAGATGCTTATCCCTGATTTTCAACTTGGGTTTAGGGAAACTGTCAAGCATGCATCTCTTCAGAGGTGCAACTGAATGTCTCTTTTAGACACCTGAGTTTAGAAACAAGCACAGATTAGGGTGACAAGGGCACCAGCATCCGTCCTTCGCTATGGAGAAGAAGAAAAGTTAGCAGGTATACTTTATCATGAAATTTTCATCTGATAGTAAAAGTGCAAGTGCTCTCTTGTATTTGGCCACTGATATTTTTTCCTCTTCCTTAATGGAAATGGAATAGCCTCTTCCTTAATAGACTAAAATCTATTTTACAAAAGGACACCAATTGTTAGCCTTTAAATTAAAAAGTTGTATAATATTGGCCCGAATGATGGTCTCAATGTTTTGCAGAGATGGTCCTAATCCTGGGTCCACACAAGTTGTGGCAAGGCAGGATGAACTACAAGTATGAGGACCAATGTATTATTATTCATTTGCATTTTCCAAATATGTTCAGTACATAGGTTCAGTACCAGTCCTTCTGCACTCTTCCTTTAATGAATGCAGTAGCTTTAATTTTGGAGGAAAATAATGCTACCAATGCCTGTGAAGATACTGTATGTTAGTGAATGTGAATGTTAGCCGCCCCGAGTCCCTATGTGGTGAGATGGGTGCGGCTCATAAATTTGAAAAATAAAAATAAAAATAAAAACTTTGCTTGTAAAAAGTTGTTTGATCCAATATGAACTTCCAAAATCACAGTACAAGGCACTGGTATCAATTGTTCAGGAAACTAGAGCTAGAAAAACTAATAGCTACTCTCACCCAGCTCTTGTTCCTTATATTTTACTCTGTATTTCAAATTACCCCAAAAAGCAGCAAAGAACTGGAACATTTCAGGGACATGACATATCAACTGTGTATAAATTTTGATTTATGTGAAATAATCTGTATCTCTAGCCTAGTTCCTGAATACGTTGTAGCTGAAGTCCATCTCAGGTGTGGATCAGTGGGGACACCATATTGTCAAGTTGAAAGTCAGGCACAATCTGACCTGTCCTAGTTCAAGCAAGAGCACTTGGGAAGGATTTAGTATGTTTATTTCACAACCAACTCCCACATAGCATTCCTCCAAAACCACAAGTCAATTTCCCACAATTTGTGGGAGCTCAAGAGTAGTGGCCTCAATGAACAAACGTCTTCCAACAAGGAAGACGTCTTCCAGCTGGCCACGAAGTAGCAAGGCTTGAGCACAAAACAGAGAAAGGTGGCTGACAGGGAGCAACCGAAGAGCATGCCAACAGTTTAGCCTCAATGGTTCTGAAGGAAATTCTCTCCAAGTTCAAACACGAGTCCCAGAAATTGTCTTAAATAAAATCCATGAACTATAGCAAAGGAACAAGGCAAGAAACTGGAGACATCGCACTGAAAATTGTACGTGTCAAGCCTGCAGTCAGATTTCCTTTTAGGATCTTTGGTCTGCCACACTCTCTCTTATTTTACTAGGCTGTTTCATTAGTGCGGAATTGGGAGGGGGAATAGTAAGGAGTAGAATGTGTTGTTGTCAAAATAAAACATTCCTTTCTAGAAGCCCAAGGTCACCCATTGTCTCTGCACCTGACTGGAAGTGGATGGGTTGAACTGCCAGCGTGGCAGTGGAAGATTGTGATGAATTTGTGGGTGTGGGGGAAAGGTCTTGAACTTTCAACTGGGTGGAAAACCCAGGAAGCTTTCAGATTCGGGTTTCCACAGATTGTACCAACATGTCTCTCTTATTAAATTGGAACTTTTGAGGAAAGCTATGCCTTGGACTCTGATTTAATTCTGGATGATATTTGGAACGCTGACACATACGATTACTTCTGACAACCCACCAACCCCCTCTGCTCACTTAAGTCAGTCTTAATGGGTGTTTCTTATTAGGAGGGTGAGGCTGCTTCCTAGCAAGTAGCCTCACTGACCTGCTCTATGCCTCTCAGCCTTCTGCTCTCCTTGTCTGTGGATTGGGTGGGGTGGCAACTGTCCTTCTTCAGAGTTGACCCGCTGCCACTGTGCCTCACCAATCTCTCCCTCTTCTGCTTACATGGGCTGCTCATCTGATTAATCACTCATTCCACTTCCCAACATTCCTGGGATTGCATCCCTTTCTGCCACAGAGCTCTCCATAGTCTCCAGACGCCCTATGCCATTGCCCCTTTCTGATGGTCCCAGTTCCAGCTTGTCCTCCTCCTTGGAGTAAGCCTCTGGTGGGGCCATAACATAATCTTTGGTTTGAATTCAGGTGATAACTATAAATTGGATGGTGTTATTTTTCTTAATTTGGCTGGGGACTTGAGGATCAAGAGAGTTAATACTATAGTAGTAAGACACCGAAGATTAATTTCAAGGACTTGATTTCAGATCTCACACCAGGCCTTTTAGTAGATGTACCTTCCTGCATCTATCAAATACATTTTATTTTACCTGTGACACAAAGCTTTTTGTCTGAAGCGGAAGACAATTAGCCTTGTGGGAGATGGAGATAGAGAGAACCAAAAATAGAGGCTAACATTCAAGAGAAAATTTAGACAAAAAGTTATCATATAACATTGAACTAGCATGGTTCAAGAGGACTGCACTACTCCAGGACATAGGACTATCCCAAATTCCATTTTGACAGTAAAGTCCACAGCAATTGAATTATGGGCGCTGAAAATCTGGTGCCTGAGGTACCCTCTTCATTCTGTCTTTGTCAGGAAGGCATGTATAAACTGACCCATGAACTGTTACCATTCATTAGTTGAGTAATAGTCATAATATGTGAGTGTAGAAGGCCAGAAAAAAATATGTAAATTTGAGTAAATTTGGCAATAATGCGATTTTATGGTTATATCTTCTGGTTCCCACTTCTTCACAGTGTTCTGCTCGGTGTGGCAGTCAAGGGACAATGAGAAGAGAAGTGCGCTGTTCAGTCGAACCCAAACTGTGCAATCAATCTACGAAGCCTGTCAATGAGAAGGAGTGTTTAGGTCCTCCCTGTGACAGGCACTGGGCTGCTTCTGACTGGGGACCGGTGAGTCAAGACTGATTTGTGTGTGTTTGTGTGTGTGTGTGTGTGTGTGTTTAATCAGAGTCTTCATGGAAGAGTTGGGAAGGGGAAATATTCTAATTAACGTTTAAGAGGCATAAAGATGGCCTTTAAGAAAATATTCAGAAAATGCCCAGGTCTGGGAAGGAAGATAGTATTAAGAAAAGACTCCAGAAGATTCCTTCCTGTCTCACTAGGGTAAAAGAGAGAAGGAAGGAGAAACATAATCAAACTTGCAAGAGTCTGTTATTGTAGCCTATCTTGATTCATTCTAGTCATCCTGTGGAACCAGTTTCCTGATCTGATTGACCCTTATACTAGTCTAGAATAGAGAGTGGCTGTATGTTTTCTGAAATTATTGTAGAAATCATGAGGTTAGAGGCATCCTTTCAAAAGTAAGTGAAGACTTCTGCGAAGACCACTTCTGCATGTCTAATATATTTGCCCAGAATTTCAGTCCGAAAACATGCCAAAAATCTTAGAGGTTATGTCTTTTATTGGTCCATCTAGATTAAAGGCTACTACTAAATCCAGTTACCTTGAAAAGTCTCATTATTTCTTCAAGTGCTCAGGTTTGTGTGGTGAGGGACGGATGAATCGTTTGGTCACCTGCCGCAATGTGGAAGGGAAGTTGATCTCGGAATCCCAGTGCAATCCCAACACGAAGCCCCTGGCAATCTACCCCTGTGGAGATAAGAACTGCCCTGCCCATTGGGTCGAGCAAGAATGGGACCATGTGAGTTTGAAGCTGATCACACCTCTCTGTTCTTAAGGAAGACCCTTGAAGTTATTGCTGCCAGTCAGAATCAAATAAAAAATGTGGCTCCTGTTAGTGAGAGGGTCTACTGGCTAATTTAGAAGCTCTTCGGAGCTTTTCTGTCATCTGTACTTCCATCACGCAGTTTCAAAGCAGGGATTCAAATAGGCAGTTCTCCTTTTGCCATTCTGTCAGCTGGGAGTTGATGGGGATAGATTTTGGGTTGTGTCAGCTCCCTGACCACAGATGGCCTGGGAAATAGTGTAGCAAACACCTAAACAATGATTAAGAGATATAAAGAAGGCTCTATAAAACTCATATGCTTGTCTGGTCCCTTTGAGCTATTCCTAGATTGACGTTCAGTGTTAAGCCATCTATCTGTTTCTAAGCTATCAGCACTGACATATAAAAGCAACAGCCAGTAACACATGCAAAGAGTTTGTAGAAAGATCACGGTCCTTCTCCCTTTCACCATTTATATATGGCTTATATCAGTTCTGCCTCCCTTTGGTCTTTATCTTATTAGCCTACCCATCTGCTGGTAGCTTAGAAGAAACAAACCTCCTTTACATTGGAACTACTCTTTATTCTGCATTTCTTTCACCTACCTTAGTTTTTCCTTTCCAGAGTAAAACAAACATCTAAACATGAAAAATAAACAAGATCATTAAAAATGTAACCTTTAGCTTCTTGAAGAGGTAAATATTGTTTTAAGGAAAAGTAGTTTATTTTTTTCTTTTGCAATATCAGGTATCTGCATTAAACATAATTTCAAGATACATATATACAAAAAATATATAGAAAATGCAAAAAAAAACACCTACTACTGTGTAAATAAATTATCAGGTACCATACATGTGAAAATGTGTCATAAACAAGCAGTACACCAGATTATAATTCATTGCTATTCAAGTAAATTATAAAAGTCAACCAAGTTTGATAAAACTGTGGTTCCTGTTTCTGAAATCTCATTACTTTAATTGTGATTCTGTCTTTTTTTCTTATGTGGCAATTAAAGAGGCGTTACTAACTTCAAAACTCAGTTTACATATTATCTACCGTTTTCCTTAAAGAATCCTCTATACCAGAATTCCCCAATCTTTCTGGCTTTGCAGACCAACAGGGGTAAGAGAGGATGGTTCTGCACGAGCAGCAGGCAGGAGCACAGCACAGCCCTATTGCCACAAGTGAGGCGCATGCACACTTGCCGCTTCCACAAAGGGAGAGCATGCACATGCACTCTTCTGCTTCTCGCACAAGTGGGAATGCACTCGCCCGCCCGCCACTTCTGTGGCGCTGTTTCAAACTGCTCAAGGTCCGGTAGTGGGGTGTGGCCTGGGGTTTGCGGACTCCTGCTCTACACAGTCTAAGGCAGTGTTTCTCAACCGTGGCGACTTTAAGTCCTGTGGACTTCAACTCCCAGAATTCCCCAGCCAGCTATGCTGGGAATTGAAGTCCACAGGACTTAAAGTCGCCACGGTTGAGAAGCACTGGTCTAAGGGGAAGGTATGTGTGTCTTACTGATATTCCTTCTTCCCCTCATCAGCCTATTAACTTCCCAATTTTAATTACAATAATTCCTTAACTATAGTTTTACCTATGTTAGTAATTGACATAGTTGTTTTCCCTTCTGTATTTTACTCTCTCCTTTTTCTCTTTACTCTAAACCTGAACTTTCTAAAAAAGGAAAACTATATAAATTCTGTTGCTCCATAACTCAATACAGTGTTCTTATCTTCCACCTGGAGTTCAACCTGCTTGCCACAGTTCCAAGGACAAACCGTAGATGACTTTCTTCCTCTCTTCTTGGAAAGCTTTGTCAACAAGCTCTCCATCTCAGTTGAAATTGAGATAACGTTCGTCCTTGTAATATAAAAACAATTCATTTGAGAGGAAAGTCCCATTTGTAGTTATCCACATTCTGCATCATACGTTTTTCTGTAAATGGTTTTAATTCCTTTCCTTGCTGCAATGCAGGTACTCTGATACCTTGGGGGGGGGGGGGGGGAACGTTCTTCAGACCAAGTATTTTTCTCATAATTTTATCTTTTATATTTGGGTTCACAAATCTAAAAAAAATGTCTCTAAGTTTTCTTCTGTGTGTTCCTAAGAGAGTAAACTGGATGAGGACATGCATTATCTTTATCCATTAAGTTCATATTAAAGCTCTGCTAATTAATTTTAGAGATAAGTAGTCAAATATGTTTGTTCTGCTTTTCTCTGCCATTCCTTTAATCCTTAAATTATTTCTCCTGCCACGATCCTGTAAATCTGCCAACTCAATCTTTATTTCAGAAATATTCTTTGGAGCCTTGTCTATCTCAAGTGTATTATTGGTAGCATATCCTAAACATTGCTGGTTTTTCAGAGCAATATCTGCTATTTGCATTTCCTTAAATTATTTATTCATTTGCTCTGACGTATGTGCCAAGTTTTCAGATACTCCTATAGCATCTTAGTCCTATTCTGGCTTTAGTTCTTTTTTTAAGTTGCTTTATTAACTGTCCAGTGATGGCCATATCAGACGTCCGTCCTTGACCAGGCATTGCTTTCCCCCATGGCTTCTTCTTCATGGCAGAGAACCATCTCAACTGCCTTCAGGACTTCCAGAGAAGATGTAAACCCCTTTCCATTAAACAGATTATCTTTCCTGAACATCTTGCTTTACTTATCTCACTATCTGATAAAACAAGGGAGTGTGGGTATATGTGAGAAAGTAGCAGGATCAGGGGAAGAGAAGAACACTCAGTAAGCCATTCCCGGTCAGTGGTTAGCCGCACTCAAATGTATAGTAAATATAACTCTGGTCTAACAGAATTGGAATTTGGACTATACAGGTAGACCTCGGCTTACAATTCATTTAGTGATTGTTCAAAGTTACAACAAAGTGACTTACAACCATTTTTCACACTTATGACCATAGCAGCATCCCCCGATTTACATTCAGATGCTTGATAACTGTCTCGTGTTTATGACGGTTTTAATGTCCCATCTTTTGCGACTTTCTGACAAGCAAAGTCAATGGGGAAGCCAAATTCACTTAACAACCTTGCTACTAACTTAACACCTGCATTGATTCACTTAACAAACGTGGCAAGAAAAGTGTAAAATGGGGCAAAACTTGTGTAACAAATTTCTCACTTGGCAACATCAGTTCAATTTGGGCTCAGATTTTGGGCTCAGTTGTGGTCGTAAGTGAAGGACTGCCTATATTAGGGTTAGTGTTATTGTCTATTTAAAACATTAACTTTATCTCCAGCAAAACTCTTGCGTTGTTAAGCCCAAACACATTTTTGTTTTAATTAGAGGCTGCCTTCTAAATGAAAAGAATGAGCCCACGGTGGGTTTGTCATGCTTTTAATGCAGATGGAAAATGATGTTTCGCTTTCTCCATTGCAGTGCAATGCCACATGTGGCCGAGGTGTCAAGATGCGGACAGTGCTGTGTGTGGGATTAGAAAATGGCCTATACAAGGAGTATCCCGAGAAGCGCTGTGAGGCTTCCCCAAAGCCAGAAATACAAGCCCCGTGTTTCCAGAGACCCTGTTCCACATGGTTTTCAACCTCTTGGTCTCAGGTAGATGGAGACGAAGCTACAGCAACCTGAAGAGGGGAGAGAGAGCTGCTGGAGTTTGGAACAGGATTGGAGGGAAATGGCAGGGAAGATTCCCCCTGGACAGCTCTTTAATAGGGGAAAACAAGGGGAGGGGGATTGTCTCTGTTTCATCCATTGAGATTCCCAGCATTGTTTTGCAAAGCCCTCTTTATTTTGATTTTGTAAATACCACCTTTCTGAAAACCATTATGACAGTGTGCAACATTCAAACAGATGATCATAGAACTTTTTTTTAAAAAAACCCACCACAAAATACAGTAAACTTTTATAGAACTCCAAGATTCAAAAATGTGGCTTTATGCTTTTGTAAAATCCCCTGGGGCTTGACTGCAACTGGAAAAAGGGGAGCACGCCCTCTCCTTTGGTTGGGAGGCACAAGATAGCCTTTCATTGGCACATGGCAAATTGTACTGTTAAATGAGCTGAAGGGTATCTGTATCCAGAGCCAAATGCAATCATCTAAAGAGGTGACCAGGACAGAGGTAACCTTTGCTGGATCAGGAAAGATAAAACATAATTGGACAAAGCTATAACTTGCTACTTGGAGATGTAGCAATATGCAAACATTCCTGACCTTGCTATACCTATAGATGTGGTCCCAGTGTTAGAGTAGTAAATTAATTTAATTCCTTTGGCTTGGGTTGCAACCTTTTTTCTTTATTTTTTCTTTATTGGTTTTAATGTAATGTCTTTTGTTTGATTGTTGCGAGCCACTCAAAGCCACTGAGAGTTGGGTAGCATACATATTTAATAAATTATTATTATTAAAATTAAAATGTATGAAACCACACTGACAAATGAAGCTTTGCTATCACTTTCTAGTTTAATTTGGGTATCCATGGTTGCCAAAGTGACACCATTCTTGAGGGTAATTATGAAGCAGCCCCCTGGGATTTCTTCTCATGTCCTTCTTTTGGTTGAGCTGTACATCCATTCTTTGTACCAAAGGAGAACCTTTTTTTCCCCCTCCCATCCTTTGCAGTGCAGCAAGACCTGTGGCACTGGCCTGCGTTTCCGTGAAGTAAAGTGCTACCAAGGAGAAACCTTAGGCCAAGGGTGTGAGTCAACATCCAAACCTGAAGCCAGGCAAGCTTGCCAACTACAGCTGTGTCCCACTGATGCGCCAGGTAAAAAGCAACATGTCAGGAGCTCTAGCTTAAGGAAGTAGAGAGTATTGCAGCTCTTAAACCAACAGGGCCCTCGGGGAGGGTGCTGTGAAGAAGCGGACTGGGCCGTAAACCCAAGCAATCAGTGCTAGGATCACTTGTGATGCTAAGGCATGATGTGGCTATCTGGTTAGTTTGAAACTTAGTGCAATGGGGGAACCCAGTTAGTGACTAATAAAAATGGTGGCCACGCAGAAGATATTGGAGCTGCCAATTTCTGAATCCAGAAGGACTGGCTGTCACATAGAAGAGATAGCAAAGAGCACCACGCCAAGAGGCTTAAAAAAGAGGCCAGCTTTCACAGGAGGAAGATAAAAGAAAGACGTGGAGAAAGAGAGACAATGAAAGAGTATGTGTGCGAACTCGGAACTGCAGACCTAAGAAAAGTTGCATGCACCGTATCGTCTGAAGCCAGCAGAGTTTTTGAAATACAAATATTCTGGTGAGGTAGCCTAATTGCAAGAGGATTCAGGTGACCGATCCTCTATCTAACCTTTGTGCTATGTTTCCCCTCTACAGACGAAGACTGTGATGACAAAGCAACAGCTAACTGTGTGTTGGTGCTGAAAGTAAAGCTCTGTTCACACTGGTATTACAGAAAGGCTTGCTGCCGGTCTTGTAAGGGCAAAGCACCTTGATTTGGCCCCTGCTTCTTCCACTTCAGAATAAGGAGCATCAAGAGAGAAACTTGATGGAGGCGTGCCTTCTTGACCAGAAAGTGCCTGATCCTTACGGACAGTCTAGAACATCAGTCCACTGATTAGAATGTTCCTGTAAAACTGACTCCAATTGCAGGCCTTTTCATTAGAAGGCCTGCTCCTGTATATTGTGCAGGTGATCTAATAATCAGGCTCTATGGTGCAATTCACAGGCATTTTGTCATGCTAAGTAATATTAAAATCTCTGCTTCTCACTTCCTTGAATTCCTGGGACTGGATGCATCCCTGATTGAGTCTGAATTTCAGTGGCATCATCTGAGACTGTTTGAAAGCTACACACAGCTTGGGATGTGCAAATCACCAGTGTTGCATTAGCACCCCCTAATGATGCTGCCCTTTCATCCTTATATATCTAGGTGAATTCCATTCTTAACGTGTATGTCATGTTTTAGAGAGTGTTTCTCATCCTTGGCAATTTTAAGATGTGTAGAATCCCACAGCCAGCATGGGAGTTGAAGTCTACACATAGTAAAAGTTGCTGAGGTTGAGAAACACTGTATTTCTTTTATGGGCTGCTTCTTTTGGTTGAGCTTTACACCCACCCTTTGTACCAAAAGGTCTATACATAAATTTTAGAACGTTCTCTTACATTAAGACATAACATGAAATCCAGCAGTGGTCAATCTCATCTGGTCCATCCTAGTTTCTGACTGTGCCACCAAATGACTGTAGGGTAGCCCCATGTCAAATATAAAGACAATAAAGGGTAAAATGCTCTTTTGTTTCCTGCTGACTTCACGGACACAACTGTGCCGTTTTCTTGCCAAATGGGTTTGCCACTGTCTTTTTCTGAGAATTTTTCCAATTTCTCAGTCTACCCTATAGCCTTAGTACTCCTCGATAGTCTTCCATTCAAGGATTAATGGGGCAAGTAGCTTTTCGAGATTGGCCAGTTGGATAGATTGTCTCTATACAATCCGTTTCCAGACATAGTCTTTTTTATATAGGGATTTTTTAAAAAAAAAATCCAAGTGGATTTCAGAGGTTAACAATCAGAATTTGAGAGGAGGGGGAATTTCCCATGGCCTTCTGAATCAGAATAAGATTAGGATGATAATCAGGACCTTCTAAAAACATGTACAGTGGCAGACATAATTTCATTTATCTTGCTCCCCAAATAAAACTTTCTAGCTGGGTGGTAATTGGCAAAGGGTGGCAAACAACCTTTGCCTTCATGAGGACGGGTGGTTCCTTGCCTCCTTTAAAGCTGGTAGCATCACTGCAGCATACAAAGTCATTTTTGCCACATTTTGGCAAACTCAGAGGTCAGGCGGTTACAACTTGTCAATGATCTGAGCTTAAATGTTGAAAAAAGATCTTATGAAATTAGATCAGGTGTTGCACAGGCTTCCTGGGATCCTCTTGTGTCAAAAGCAGTCAAACATACAATGGCCGCCTTTCATACTTTACATGTGACGATTCTTTATTGTGAAACCAAATCTGGTTGAAAGCTAAAGGACTGAGAGGAGAGAGGAGGGACCTTCAGCTGACCTATCAAGAACAGGCTGAGTAACATAGCCAGCACCTGTTCATAGTTTATCCCACTATGGAGGAAGGCTTTCTTTTTTACATTTCACTTATAGTTCATTCTAAAAGTACAGTAGGTACATTTCATGAAAACCTGTGCTGTCTTTTGTAATGCATGTCTTGGTTTTTTGAGGGCTTTTTTTGGGTGGGGAGGGTATGGTTGGACAATGAAAAAACCTACCACAAGAATAGTTGAATTATAGGGGAGTCTCCATGGTGCCTCTCTTTTCTGTTCTGGCTTGCCTGGGCATTAGCACTAGATCTCTGGGAACTGGACTAATAATAACGGGGAAACCTGCTTTGGATTTTCCTGTATGAGTTTTGGTGTAAAACTGATCTTAAGAGATTGGGAAGGAATGAGTGCCATTAAGGAGGGCCTGAAGAAAAGATTGCAGCATCTTGAGAAAGGGAAGCTCAGCTCAGGATAGTTTCCTTGAATTTGTATAGTATAAGATAGGAGGAAGAGAAACTTGGATATAATTACGTCGCTCTATCTTGACTCAAATAAAGAGCTTTTATTGAATTCCTGCTCTGTTTCTTGCCCTGACCTACCTTGAAGGCTTGACATTAGGTTCCTCATGGTAACCCAGTATTTGCAGAAATTTTCCTGATCTTGCCATGATGCCATTGCCAGTCAATGACCGAGTAACCTTAAACAATGGATGGATAGACAGAGAAAGTACCAGGTTTGTAAGGTGAAACATCCAGAAAGTTCTATTCAGTTCTTTTCCAGATTAAATAAAAAACATGTGCCATGGAAAAGGACTATGTTAAATCTTTTTTTCTCAATTGGGTAGGTTAAGAGAAGTTAAAGCACTGTAAGAATTTAAGTCAACAACCATAGTGTATCGTAACATTAAGCATCAGAAAAATAAGAGGATTGTGGTAAAAAGAACAATGGTGAAAAAGTAAAAATAAATAATAGTGTTTTATTTTTCTCTCCATTGACTAAATGTTAATTTGCCACTTCCTTTTCATCTAGTGCCACAAATGCATTACTGAGAAAGCCAGGCCCTCCTTTCCATTCACCTCCTAAGAAAATGAAAGCATTTAGAGCAGAACTACCCGTTGTGATGCGGCAAATTGGATTGTATGGGGAAATGCAACGCTTTAGCCCCCTTGGTCCCAGGCCACTTGTAGCTGGGGAGTAAGAGAACTTAAGGATTTTGAGCTATGTCTAGAATCAGTTGGTTGCCAGTGTGCAAGTTGTTCAAAAGATGCTCCTGCTGCAGTCTAAAAAGAAGATGAGTTTTTCCAGCTTGCTTTCCATTCGGGGTCATCTTTGGAAGGGCTGTCAGTCCCTTTCCATCATTTTCAAGTGACCTAGGCTGAATCTAAGATGCAGAAGAGGAGGTATATACTTCAAACTGAAGGTGAGAAGTAAGTTTTCCCATTTGTGAAAAAAAACCACACGTCCTCATTAAATGAATAAACAGCACCATAGACATGATGAAACACAAGTCTGTTTCCTTGCTATCTTAATCCACCCCACCCCCAATAAATATAGGATTAGCAGGTGTGTGTGTGTGTATTTTCAGCTAACCTGAAAAAAGAAGGAACTACTATAGTCAAAATAATCTGCATTCCTATGTGTCAGTGAGCTTTTGATAATTTGAATATGGTGTTATGACTAAATCAGCCCTATAAAGATCAGCAACAGCCAACCTTTCACCTTATATGGGAATGCATGAAAAGTTTAGCGAGGAATAACCCCTAGTGAAAACTTAAAACTTTAAAAGTTGTAAAATAAGATTACAACTACTATGTAGAAAGGTATAATTTGGGCGAAAACATCCATATAGGAAACAGTGCATTCCTAGATGGCTTATAAGCAACAATATCTAAAACCATATGTTGACTATAATGCTATCATACAGTCAGGTGTCATTAGCAAAATTAAGTTTGGGCAAATAGCCACTTGCTAGAAAGGAATACAAGTGAACCAGTGTGGTATAGCTTGTTAAGGCATCAGGCTACAAACTGGGAGAGTGAGTTCTAATCCCATTTTAGGTATAAAGCCAACTGGGTAACCTTGAGCCAGACCCTCTCTGAGCCTTAGAAAGTAGGGAAAGGCAAACTTCTGAAAAACATTGCCAAGAAAAATGTAGACTGGAGCCAAAAACCTGACTCAAAGGCACAAAAAAGAAAAGAAAAAGGACAGGAGTTTTCAGTGCATTTGGATTGAAATTTTACCTCCTAAATTAAGGATATCCAATATCATCTCAATCCCAGAGAAATAAACAGCATACCTCAGCAAAAGAACAAAGAAGATGTTCAAAGAAGGGACCAACTAAAAGGTGTGGCAACCACCCACACAAATGGCAATTTGTCATTTAGGAACATTAACCAAACGTTCCAAAGAAATGCAAAGCAAGGCAGAAACCTTGCACAGAGTTAACAAAACAAGATTTCTCCCCCCATCTTGGAGAACAATGAAATGTATACAAAATGTAAATCATGGGCTGCCAACTAAGCAGAGTAGAAGCATGCAGGCTACGTGATATGGAATTAGGGATGTGCAACCATTTTGTGTGTAAAACTTTTTAAAGTTAAAAAAAACTGTGTATCCTTGCAACCCTAAATTCAAGGTCTTCATCAGATAATAATCTGGAATCTTCTGAGGGTTATTTCACTGCACCTTAGTGACTTCTAAGAATTTTTCTATGCTCAGTGAAGTTTTTCTCTTTTTCAGATTTGTCACTGGAAATCTGCCCCTTCCTAATGTATAGACAAAATATAAGAAAATAAGCATATAATACTTGTTATCCCTTTGGAGTGTTTGTTCTCTGAGCTCGGTTGTTTGAAATGTCTGCGCCAAAACAGCCAAGCTCAAAGAGCACTTCATTGTTCAACCCTGAGCTACATATATTCTCTTCTATACCATTCATGCATCCAGCTTTCAAATGCCCGGTGTAATCTCCTTAGCTTGGGTTTTTTCTCAATTTAAAAAAAGAATGGTTTGGAAAAGCCACTCTTTGTAACCTGTATTGTTTTCACTACCAATCATACAGGCAACTTTCACAGCAACTGATGAAACTGTCTTTGTTAGATTTTTCATATATTTTGAGAGAGAGAGAGAGAGAGAGAGAGAGAGAGAGAGAGAGAGAGAGAGAGAGAGAGAGAGAGAGAGAGAGAGAGAGAGAGAGAGAGAGAGAGAGCTTTCTCATGGATTGGAAGGCTGTGTTAGCTTCAAGAGCCTTTTTTAACATTACCACCCTTGGCTGCTGAAACTCAGCCAGCCAGTCAATTCGTCTCAGTAAAATGGGGAAAGGGAGCATTATGTATGCTGTTTTGAGCATCTGAAAACAGCAGGATATGAGAGGGAGGGAGGGAGGAAAGCTTCATATGAGAAATAGTTATCTGCACACATTTGACTTAACTTCATCCTATTCATTGACCCCAAATATTTTATTCCTTGAATACTGAGAGTTTCTAGGCATATACAGGTCCAAGAAGCTGGAAGTATAGCTTTCTGTGTGCTCAGCATAAGAGTTATTCATGAACATGGGAAAGATGGTGCTGGCAATATACAACTGTATTGTTGCTTGTCCTATCTCAAAGAACTGCAGGCACACATTTGTTACATCTTTTGCAGATTAGAGATATGTGTTACCTCTGTGTGCAAGAGTACATGAGGTTTTCCCCCACCGCCACCTAGAAAAGTCATACTCTATGGGTAGAGAGGAACTGTGTGACCAGAGATGCAACTCTGGCATGTTGGTTTTACACAAATGCAGCTCCAGTGGAACTGTGGACTGGGATAAATGGGAAGAATCCAGATTAAACTCAGTTTGTTCAAAATATAATTGAAATTAATCGAGTCTGTACATACACTGATTCCTTTATCACATCAGCATCCTTGTGTTCTTGAGATGATTACCATTTTAGGGGAAGGTCTTCATTTTCGTCTCTGATAAAACATTCAATTCATATAAATAGAGAAGAGTATGCAAGAATGACTGCTTAGTGATCCTTCAGAGAATGACCCTTGTGCTTGTTCAAAAGAATAGACCAAGTAGTTTCTAAAATAGCCTTAGGTACCATTCTTAGAAGATCAAACCATCAGAATTTCAAACACATGAACCATATTTCATACATAACAAAGGATAGGCTTGCAGAAGTTATCAATCAAAATTTGAAACCAACCCAGTACACTTTTCTTTGTTATCTGACCAGTTCTACTTTAAAAGGTATTGCCTTACAAAAGTCATAAAACTGTTGAATTTTGTTACTGACCATAGTACTCACTTCAATCCTTCCTTGCCGTGGCTTGATGACCTTTTGCAGTTCTACTAGCTTTAATTACACCAGAACAGGAAGTTAGAAAAAAGGACTTAACAAAGCTTGGGGTGGAGGGTGGCCTTTAAGTGTCAGGATGAATTGTTTTTAAGAAAGCCTGTTCAGAATTGAGAATTTGGGGAGAACAGGATGTTTTTGCCATATAAAAAACAATCAGATTTCAGAAGAAATTTGGTAATTTCTCCAGTTCTTCAACTCCCAGTTTCTTACCATTACTAAATGTATGTGCTTGTGTATGCGTGTTCATGTGTGTAATAAATACATTTTGGCTGGTCTGTTTTACATAAAGCATTCAGTTCATAATCTAATGGATTACAGAAATAATCAGAACATTTCATTTCTTGTTTGTTCTTGTTACACTTCCAATGAACGCTAATTCAGCAAACATGTTGTCATCCTTCTCACTGGTTGTCCCCATCCCACTGGTTGGGAATTATGATGTCCCCTACAAAGTTCTTGAACTGACCATTGTGAGCGTATTCTACTAATCAAGGGAAGTGAGTAGGTATTGCTTTGAAGAGAGAGACAAATGGTAGATCCCAAATCTCTTAGTGAAAGGGTGGAATTGTAAAGTGGTTTCCAAAAACCTTGAAATACAAGATAGTTTTGTATTATAGATAGCCCTCTTTAGACAAGAACCGTCAATGGAAACAACATCATTTTGCGGATTGAAATTTGCACCACTCCCCTCTCCTCCCCCTCCCCCTCCCCCCTTGGTTACAAAGTTATACATCTTTTGCTGCAAAGATGGTGGGTCTTGGACACATGTTCCATTTGGGCTGAAACACATAACATTAAAATCCCCACCCAACAAGAGGATCATACTGAAGCACCTGTGATAGTGATAGACAGTGATCATACTTCCGTACTGAAAGCCCTCAGATTTGGAAAGGTCCCGTGGATGGCGCAGTGATGGATCACCGGGCAATTTTGGTGGGTTGCCAGTTTGACAGGCAGCCCCATATCCTTGCAGCATATGGGTGTGTAGGTGACACTCTCGCCCCCATTTCGTACCATGTCAGCGGTCTGTATATAAAAGGGAGCACTGCAGGGGGAACAGACTGGGCCATAGTTCCGGTTACTCTGTTTGTTAAGCTCACAGGGTGGAAAAGAGGAGTTGCCCTGCCCGTCCGTGATACGACAGTTGCAAGCATTGCACATAATGTAGTGTGAGTGCAGGGGAAGATTGACTTCTTCCTCTTGCTCCTCTTCTTCCTCTTCTTCCTCTTCGGCTTCCTGAGATTCATCTTTCTTGCAGCAATAATACTAAAGCAGGAGAGGAATATTTTTATTAGCACACAAAAGGTTTGTTTCATAAATAGGGTAATGCTCTGAACATTCAGAATATTGCCACTCATTAAATTCAACATACACCAGCTATATCAGTATTTCTGAAGATTGCTGTCTGGGGAACTCTGGAAGTTGAAGTCCATACAGCTTAAAATAGCCAACTTTCAGACACACTGAGACACATCTGAACTACTGGCTGGATCAAACCAAAACTCTGTTGCAGAGTCTTTTGCTTCCACGCTGGCCAATAGGAAGCTCGCAAACAATATCAGAGTTCAAAAGTACTTTCTCCATCAACTGGTATTGAGCAGCATATTCCTGGACATCATAGATAATTTACTGCCATCATAAGGTAATAGCCATTGACAATATTATCTATAAATATATTTTTAAAACACTAATAAACTGATTTGCTGTGAAGAAGCATTAAGTTAAAGGCCTGTACTTTTCTAGACCTCTTTCTAAAGGCCAAGCACAATTCACCAGCTGCATAAGGAAGAAAATACCAATGGTCAGCTGAGGCTCGTGAGAGGTACCAGGCCCTGGATGGCCAAAAGGGCAGAGTGGAGGGGCAGATAGGCAGATGGGAGAAGTTGAAGGAGAGGTGAGCCCAGCAGGGCAGCAGAAACATGAAGTCCATGCTTAACAACCATAATTGAGATTATCAGAACTTCTGTCACTAAGCAGGATGATTACATTATATATTGCCAAAATTTTGCGTAGAGATGGAAATTCTGGTTCCAGTTAGTGTTGTTAAAATAAGGACTACCTGTAGTTGGGATAAGAAGAAAAAGTTGACAGTAGAACAGGAAATTTTAAAAATGCAGTGCATGAGTAACAAGAACATTGTGCCAACCAATTGGAGAATGCTCTTCATGAGATGGCTGATATTGGGCAGGGCTGAAATTTCAGTACCATAGATTTTGGAAAATTGCATATTGAAGCTGAATGGGAAGAAGTATAGTGACAGCCTATTCATGATGCACAGTAGAGTACTCAACTTGAATCAGCAAGATAGGAAAGCACAACAAAGCAGTTGTGTAGATGAGGATATGTACCATAAGAGCAGATCCTAAAATAGTGTGAGCAGCCAAGCTCAATGCCTATTTTATTTGACTTCTAGACATTTTTCTGTTTTTGGTCTTTACTCCTATTGCATTCTATGTTATCTTATTTTATTCCTATTTAACAGAAGAACCCACAACTCTGTCCTTTAGCTTAAAAGTTGTCAGTGCTATGGGCAAACAAAGGAGACATAGAACCAGCCCAACAGCAAAACAACTTAAGATTGATGAGCTCCTCATGTCAAAGGCTACTAGAGAAAATCTAAACTCCTGGAATCTGATGAATTCAGTGAACAAAGCTCTTTTTCAAATGAAGATGATTCTCTTACAGAATGAAGACTTTCTGAAAAACACGCCGTCTGGTTAGCATGTTGCCCACCCTGAGGTTAGTTTTTGTGTTTATGCACTTAATGAGGATGATGAAAAAAATGAGAATGTAATTGTAAAATCTTCCTCAGATTTTTTTGGCTAACTACAGGTAGTCCTTGAGTTCTGAATGTAATGGAGCCTGCCCATTCTATTCATAACCCAAGGTTTCATGGGAGTGAATCTCATAACTTGAACGGGATCACTCCCTCCTTTCACCCATGCATTTGCTAATCGAATGCTTGGTTTGTTAAGTGCATATGAGGTATTTAAGGGTGGGGAAGACCATGGGGAGCCTAGTGATGGAACAGGCCACCTGCTTAAGGCCACCCAAGGTCTTCCCAACCCACTGAAGTACTTAATGCTCCCCACAATTGCTTCTTCCCCCAACTTGCTGTGCCAGGTCACTTACCATGCAAAGATCTGGCAAGCTGTCTCCTCTCAGCCTCTCAGCCACTCACCCCATCTCTGCAGCTCCATTTAGGCCTGTGCAGGCTTCACCAACCACTTTGCAGGCCATAAATTAAGGTTTGAAGGGGCAAGCCCACCCCTCCAAAGCTCCGTTTTGGTCATCAAAGTGCTGGGCGAGGCCTGTGTGGGCCTAAACAGAGCTCTGTTTTAGCCGCAAAGTGCAGGACAAATGTTGCAGAGCTTCGGTGGTTGTTCCTAAGGATGAACATCTGCCATGGTGCTGCAAGATTTGTAGTTTCAGGTCTTGTTCGTAAACACTAGTGGGTGCTTATCGTTTAACTTGCCTGTAACCTAGAGATTACCTGTATTGTCTTTTAACACCTTACACTGTTATAAATCTATTTGAGAAACAAGTTATTATTGTTAAAATAGATGATCTAAGGAAAACATTTGATGCTCACATTATTGTATAGCGAGTTTCCTTGATAGACAGACTGTCTGACAGCTGCAAACCCAGAAGCCCAGCCCACCCCCTCAAAAAAGATTTTCCCATCACTTATTAACACAATCAATTAATTCAATCTACTCTTAATGCAAGAAGATGGGTTGCCAGAGGTTCTGGCCATTTTTCTTTAAGCCAACTGCTACACTGCCAGCATTATACTGTTGAACCTGTCCATATTAACTGGCTCCTCCATATGCATGAAAAGGATCCAATTGTTTTTCAGCAGTTCATTAATTCCATTAGTGCTACTAAAAATGAAGTCCTTTCTGGAATGTTTTGGAAGTTATCCCATTTGTGTGTTCCATGATTTAATCGTTGAGACCCCTTTTAGACAATGTTGCATCAGCTCATTCACTCTGAAATGCTGCCCAATTTGGACAGTTGTCATACTTAATCTAATCTTATTGCTAACCTTGACAGCAAGGAGTGTATTTAAATGCATCACTAACATGAGGAAAACATTCCCTTGCCCATTTCAAAGTGAATTGATTAACTCATACAGTGCATTGGCCAAAGAGATAATTCCCTTTAAACCTAGGAAACAGCAAAGCTTCTTGTCATTTAAATGAGGACTTTAATTCTGTCCACACTATGAAACACTAATCAAAACAACAGAGATGAGACCAAAGACAATTATGACTTTTGTATCTACACCAGGAATCTTGAAGAAGATACCCTAATGGACATTCTGTCTAACCCCTGTACGTAAGATGCCTGCCCCTCTTCTCTTGAAGCCCTTGAAAAGCAAAACAAATAACCCACAGCACCCATCAATGGTACAAATGTGTCTCTCTGTGAGTATGTAAAAAGTACTGGTAATTGTCTACAGTTCAACGTGAGGGAATGACACATCTGTCATATATCAGGCATCCCCCACAGTACAATGAATTGCAACTCCAAACAAAGTGATACTAGCCTCAACCTTCAATGGACTTTTACTGAGAATCTTTCAGGTAACATTCTGTCAGTCCTTCAAGGTTGATCAAAGTAGGAATCCAATGTTATGTACGTCAGAAATAATTTTATCATAAAGCTTGAGTGACAGAATCTTGCAAGCCAAAAAGAACTTCCCCCAACCCTCCCTTTATCTTAATTTATTTTTATTACATTCCTAACTTGGAAACACTTTTCTTTTATATGAACATTGTCTTGGTAGCAACAATTTCTCTTGCCCCTTTGCTTCTATAATTCACCATCTAATCTAACCTAATGATTCCATCTCCTGTTTTCTCAGGGGATCACCTACAATACCACTTTTGTGCCAACCCCATCTTGTTACTAGGAATCAATTTCTAGCTCTTAAAAGAAGTTACAGAATAAACAGTTAATAAAAAGGAAGAAACATATCTGGGAACAACTTTTCCAAGCCACAAGAGATAAAATTTCTACTGCAGAGAATCAGGGAAATAGATGGAGATAGGCAAAGAGGACTGAAACATTCTTTTAAGCAGGGGTGTCAAACTAGCGGCCCCCAGGCCAGATGCATCACGCACAGGCCATGCCAACCCTAGCTCCGTGAACGGGAAAACTGTCACAAAACATTACCTGATGGCAATGTGACGCAGCAAGTTTGACACCCGTACCTTAAGGGTTGGGAAATAAGCATTCAGATGTAACTCAGAGCCCTCCCTGATTCACTGGGAAGGTGAAGCAGTCAAGCTTGCAGAATTCTATAATTACAGTCTATTTCAATTATCATTCTAGTCTTCCTCTAGAGTCTGTTTCCTGATCTGGTCTGCCCCCAGAATAAAACTGGCCTTTACTCTAGTTTAGAAGATAATTATAAACATTTTAGCCAAGAGGTTGGGCTGTCCTAAAGCTAAGATTCTAGCAAAGATGTGGGGGAAGTTTTATAGCCAATTATACAGTCCTCAGCTCACCAGTCCTTCATCTCAGTTATGCCCCCATTCCCAATAGTATTCTCCCTTGGCCATCAGCCTTCTGGCTGGAAATTGTTGAATCAATCAATTAAACACACGCACACACCCTGATAGTAATTTGGTATCTGCTGAATTGTTAAAAAAATAATGTTGATTGGTGGATCTTTCTTTTGACCTCCTTATTCACTCCCATCAATAATACTTTCCATATGCCTAAAGAATGAAATTGTTCTATTACTGTTCCCCTCTTTAAAAAAAGGCAATAGCATGGGCCCATCTAATTATTACTCATTAGTTTCCTCAGCTTTCCTAGTAAACTAGATGCATACTTCTTGTTTCATAAGCTTCTAAACTAGTTAGACAAGGAGAAATTTCTTGCTAGTTTTAGGAAAAACACATTGAAGGGATATATATCTTCTCTCCTGCAGTTAAGGGGAAGAGAAATAAATGTTGCCCAAGCACTCTCTTTATGTGTTTCCTTTATCAATCTAAAGTCAGGATTTGATTCTATTCCCAGGGAAAGGCTTTGGGTGAAGCTGTAATAATCACACTGGACAACACATTTTTTCAAAAAGTTTTGCTTCCTGAAAAATCTTTGGTGATTGTGATAGATCCCTTCAAGCTGAACATAAATATAATTTCAGAGTGACTGTACCACATAGGAATCTTGAGAAATAGGCAATGATTTTTAATAAGTATAATGTATCTAATCACATGTTTCCGATATGCTGCTGAGTTCAACAAGACTAAAAGTGTTTTGCTGCTGATATTTGTTTGCACTCAGTGTCCAATGCCTTTCACAGGAGTGTCCAACAATAGTCAGCCAGCATTGATGGATTCCAATTGCCATGATACCATTTTTTTCATTGTGGCAATGTCCTGGTGAAAAGTTTCAACATGTTAGTCACCAACTGCACCTAGATTTTTGGGAAAGAAGTCCAAGTGTGAGTGCAGACCTGTTGCACTTCATGGTCTTATACACTGTGAGAAATTTGTCAACCAGCTGAATGTAGTTTAGATACTTTGTAGTTACCAAGAAAATTCTCAAGGACATCCTTGAATGTTTTCCAGGCAATTTTCTCTGGCCACAGTAACAGATCTTTGAATCACTTGTCACTGATGACATAGCTAATCTGTGGACCATAAAAATGCCTTCTTTAACCTTCCTTGTTCATTGCTTTCACAAAATTTAGCAAAAAACCAAATTATGCCATTTCTTATTAATGTAACCCAACTCTCTTACATGGCTATCCCATTCAGATATGCAACAACAATATATCTAAGCTGCATTCCAAACAGCAAAATCACTACTTTTAGATCTCCACATATATTCTAGTTGCACTTGGTGTACTGGATGAGCTTTAACAATAGTTCCATGTTTTGTATCTTTCAAGTATGCAAACACAGCCAACAGGTACTGATGGGTGTTACATTGCCATTGTGTAAAAAAAAAAACTGATTTTTTAATAAAATGGTACATGTTAGGTTAAATTAAGGTTATTTTTGTTGTTAGAAACTAAAACATTGTGAGATACATTCAAATATCAGTTGGATATTATTCTGCCAAATTAAATTGTTGACACACAATAAAGTAGGAGTAGATGTAGGGTAGGGTAAAATATAGTAGAGTAGTTGGAAGGGACCTTGGAGGTCTTCGAGTCCAACCATCTGCTCAGATAGGATGCCCTATACCATTTCAGACAAATGATTGTCCAGTCTCTTCTTAAAAACAAACACACCTCAGAAGTGAGACGTGGGAATAAAGATCAGTTTTCTGCAGATATTTCCATTTAGAAGGAAGTGAAATTGTTGCCACTTTAATGAAAGCGGAATTTCATTCCCTTATACTTAACAAGGGACTGATGGCTCTTGTTAAGTATAAGTAAACAGATGATGCAGCCCAGTGGTGGGTTCCTAACCGGTTTACTACCGGTTTGCTGAGAAAGGGTGTTTTGTGCGCACACAAAAATTTTGCATGCACACTGCTCCCTTTGCTTATATGCGTGCTTGCTGCACGTTACTGTGCATGTGCAGTTTAGTGAAAACTGTTCTACGTATGTGCAGAAACATGCCAGTGATGGGAGAAAAGACCGGAGAACCGGTTTGGGGCATGGCAGGCCTGGGTCACTGCCGGTTCCAGTGACCCAGGCCACCAAACCACTACCGGTTTGGCTGAACCAGTCTGAACAGGTAGGGAGCCACCACTGATGTAGCCATTGTCTCAGAAGTCTGTGGGCCCTTGCAGATTACTGCAGAGAAGAATTGCTTATATTTAACCACACCAAAACTAAAATTATGGTTTTCCCCCTGAAGGGACTGAAATGTCATAAACATTGGCAGCACATAAATTATAATACTCTAAAGGTAAAGGTTCCCCTCGCACATATGTGCTAGTCATTCCCAACTCTAGGGGGTGGAGCTCATTTCTGTTTCAAAGCCGAAGAGCCAGCGCTGTCCAGAGATGTCTCCATGGTCATGTGGCCAGCATGACTAAACGCCAAAGGTGCAGGGAATGCTGTAACCTTCCCACCAAAGGTGGTTCCTATTTTTCTACTTGCATTTTTTACCAATTTCATTGTAAACAAGTACAATGACAATAAAGATTATTTATTTTATTCATAAAACATGAAACTCAGCCAGCTGAACATTCAAAAATGCATTGCAAATACTACTGACTGGTGCCAATGGCTGATACAGTTTGCTGCCAGCATCCTAGGTATCAACCAAGTATCTTCTTAGGATGTAAGATGTTCCAAGTAGCACAGTTTTTTGCAGTTCCGCTGGTGTTATTGCAGGAAGCTGCAATTTGCTGAGATATTTAGTAAAATTCTTGGACATGGTGCCATGGTGAGTCCCTTTTGGGAGATAGGGCGGTATAAAAATCCGATTAAAGTAAAGTAAAGTAAAGTGCCCCCATGACAATGGGTGTCATTGTGACATGCTTCATCCATAGCCGTGTGGTTTCGATGGCCAGGTCGCGATAGTTCATTATTTTTTCTAGTTCTTTTTCTTCGACTCTGGCATCTCCAGGAACAGCGATATCAATGAACTGTACACTTCGGCCCTCTACAACCATGATATCTGGTGTGTTGTTACAATTTCATTACAATTACAATTACAAATTGTAATTTCATTGTAAACAAGTACAATGACAATAAAGATTATTATTATTATTATTATTATTATTATTATTATTATTATTATTATTATTATTATTATTATTATTATGTATTTTCAAACTTAGATTGGCAGAAGCTGGGACAAGTAATGGGTGCTTACTCCGTTACACGACACTAGGGATTCGAACCACCAACCTTTCTGATTGATATGTTCAGCATCTTAGCCACTGAGCCTCTGATCGAACTTGTTGATCAGAAATGTTGGCGGTTCGAATCCCTAGTGTCCCTATTGTATCTGTAATACTATAGATCAAGTTTCATCTTTTAGGTATCTCAGCACAAGATTTCAACATTCAGGAAACTGATGGGAACAAATTAAATCTATTTCTGAAAAGGCCAGTAATAGTGCTAAGGCCATGTTTTATATCACAGCAAGGAAGAACATATCAGTCACCATAAGACCTTCTAAAGTTAACCTACCTCCCAAATATTATACAGATCACTATATAACTAACTCACTCATCTACAATAACTTAAAGTCCCTAAATATAGAATACAGACCAAATTCCTAAGACTGCTCTTTGAAGCACCTTGCTATATTCCAAAAGCAGCACTTTGTCCACAAACTAGTTTGATTTCCTTGGATTTTAGGGCCTATATCTATTTATGGCCTAATTAATGTCATTATTTCAGTTTTAGTACTTAGGTTCTAGTTTTACTTTTCTGCTATTCATCTTCACTATAGCATAATAAATGCCATATACACTCCTAGGGATATCTTAGAAATGTTTTAAACTCTCACAGCATTTTATTACTCTTTCTAGATAATATCTGTGCTTTCTTTGCTATATCAGAGCTCCTAGCACTTTGTTTTTTAAATTCTTTTTATAATGGTTGACTGTTCAATTTGCTAAGATGTCTAATAGCAACAATTTGTGGTTTAGATAGTATTTTACCTGAGTCTACCATACTCATAGCTCTCATTTGTTACTTCTGTTCGAGAGATGTCCATGCATTAAGTTGTTCTTATTTTATAGAAGAGAAAGTCTTACACCTCAATAATCAATAATCAATAATTTAATTTGTTGACCGCTCCCTCTCCCCAAAGGGACTCGGAGCGGTGCACAGGGCGAATAAAACAATAAATACACATACACATGATAAAAACAAATTAAATATATCCCTGCGCTAAAAATTACCAATTAAAATACTAAAATCCCTATCTAAAATTATTAACAATCCCATAGACGAGAGACTACCCTAGGCCGGCCAAGCAGAACAGATATGTTTTTAGTTTTAGACGGAAGGAGCGGAGGTCCGTAGTTGTTCTAATGTCGGGGGGAAGGTTGTTCCAGAGGGCTGGGCCCGCCACAGAGAGAGCCCTTCCCCTGGGCGTCGCCCGCTGACAAAGTCTAGTGGACGGCACCCAGAGAAGTCCCTCTCTGTGGGAGCGAATTGGCCGTGTGGATGTATGAGGCAGGATCCGATCCTGCAAATAGCTAGGTCCCGAGCCATGGAGCGCTTTGAAGATGATAACTAAAACCTTGAAGCGCACCCGGAAGACGACAGGCAGCCAGTGCAGCTCGCGCAAGAGCGGTGTTACATGGGTAAACCTTAAGGTTCCCATAATTGCTCACGCGGCTGCATTCTGGACTAGCTGAAGTCTCCGAGTGCACCTCAAGGGGAGCCCCATGTAGAGAGAGTTACAATAGTCCAGTCGGGATGTCACGAGAGCATGAGTGACTGTGCGAAGGGCGTTCCGATCCAATAGGGGGCGCAACTGGTGAACCAGGCGAACCTGGTAGAACGCCCTCCTGGCCACGGCTGTCACCTGATCTTCCATGGACAGCCGGGCATCCAGGAGGACACCCAAGTTGCGCGCCCCATCCACTGGGGCAAGATGTTCGCCCCCAATGGCCAGCGATGGAATCAGCTGGTTGAATCGGGCAGCCGGAAACCACAGCCACTCGGTCTTGTCGGGTTGAGCTTGAGTCCGTTTCTTCCCATCCAGACCCGTACGGCTTCCAGGCACTGGCACATCACCGCTACGGCATCGTTGGGGTGGTTTGGGGTAGATATATACAGCTGAGTGTCATCAGCGTAGAGATGGTACTCTACCCCAAAACCACGGATGATCTCACCCAGCGGCTTCATATATGTGTTAAACAGGAGAGGCGAGAGGACCGACCCCTGAGGCACCCCACATGTGAGGGGTCTCGAGGTCGACCTCTGCTCTCCTGTCAACACAAATTGCGATCGGCCAGAGAGGTAGGAGGAGAACCACCGTAAAACGGTGCCTCCCACCCCCAACCCCCCCAGCCGATGCAATAGGATACCATGGTCGATGGTATCAAAAGCCGCCGAGAGGTCTAATAGGACCAGGATGGAGGAACAACCCCCATCTCTGGCCCTCCAGAGATCATCAACCAACGCGACCAATGCCGTCTCGGTGCTATGCCCGGGCCGAAAGCCGGACTGGCGCGGGTCTAGATAATCAACTTCCTCCAGGTGACGGGGAAACTGTTGTGCCACCACACACCTGAGGAACATGAAGCCAAAATGCTTCACTGTCCTTGAATATAAAAGAAAGTATATGCCTCATATACCAGAAGGAGTCTTACCTGTAACCTACAATAGCAAAGAACGGCAATGATACACAATAAGATGACAGTTGCTAGTATTCCGCCAGTGATGACAACAGTTCCTGCTGTCATCCGACCGATTCTCCATCAAATTCTAGAAATGGAGGAAAGACAGGAGAGCTAAGCTAATAGAAGTAGTTATAAGAATTCAAAATCCCTCCAGTCCTGAGATCCCTGTTGCTTTTTTAGCCTTGTAAACATAGCTTTAAAAATAATCTAAATAGGATTTTTATAAATCATCTTGTTTAACTGGTTAGTCAGCAGCTGAGTTAGCTTTAAAACTCATTAAAACTCTTCAGCTAAAAATTAGGGGTATGTTTATTTGGTTGCACAGCTACATTGATTGTTTTATTGTAAAGAGGTAATCTCTGACAATTAGTGAATACATTTATAATGTATGTTTCCTTCAGTATTTTCAACACTGGCCACTCTCTTTCTACAGAAGTAGCATAGCCCGTTGAATCGTTAACCTGTGTTTCTTTTAAACTGAAGGGGGTAAAATTGGGCCTGAGCATTATCTATATCAGTAGTAGATACTGCATATTCAAGGACAGGGATGGGGAATTGAATCTGATTCAAGAACAAAGGAAGTATGGTAGAGGTGGTATTCAGCTGGTTCGGACCAGTTCGGATGAAGCGGTAGCTCTGACTGTCAGTTGGCCCCATCCACCCGTCCCCGCCCTTTCCTGTCCTCAGCAGCTGAGATTCTAAATGCTCTATTTTCAGGGCTGCGCGTAAGCACTTTAGGCACAAAGCGCACGCTCACCGAACCAGTTGTTAAAACTGGCAGCATCCTACCACTGAAGTATGGCTGGATCTTCCAAAGAAGAGTTGTCTCTTGTGAAGCCTAGCCTCCTGTTTTTATCCAGCCCAGAGAGTATGTCTGGCTCTTGAATTAAATTCAATTCCCCATCCCTGCCCTTGAATATGCTACTTTGGTAGAAAGAGATAGGCCAGTGTTGAAAAGGGAGTACAGAAAGGGAGTCATCACTTCCAGCTTTCTCCAAAATGGAAGAAGGATCCCTTATTTCTAAGCCAGTAAAAGAAGATTTTTGTCAACCTCTTCTTGCACACAAAAAAGGGGACGGTTTGTATGCACTTGGTTTGCGCAACTCATTTATTTGTGCGGGCAGGTAAAACAAATCATGGCATTTGGACAAGCCAGGATTTTAATTCTGGAAACAATTAGCTTTTGTTGTTGGTTTCCTACTTGCATTTACAAATTGATCAAAGGATGCATCTAGTTAAATGTCATTTTATGACGCTAGGCTCACAAACTTCTAGGAAGCCACAAAAAGCAAGAACTCTTCCTTGGTTGAGTTAATTCTAGCAATTTGTATTCTGACATATATTCCTTTGAACACAGAGATGCATTTCACGATCAGGGGCAAGAAACTTATCAAGAAGACAGATCTCTTTTTAAGCTACAATTTTGTTCTTTCTTCTTTCCAGTTTCCAATTTTCATTTAACATATAGTTGAGTGAAACATAGAAAACCTATAAAACTGGAAGCAGAAAAAGACCAAGGGATCCATCAAATCTGCCCTTTACGTTATTTTTCTTTTTGATTAGTTTATTATATTAATTCTTATTTTTATTTTTCATTTATTTTCTTTTTAATTTTTGTCAGATGATGGACATGTGTTTATTCCAAGCATGCTTAAATTCACTTATTGGTGATTGATTCACTAGCTTTGCTGAAAGTTGGTACTAAGCTTCCCAACTCTTTATGTGAGGTAATACTTTCTAATATTACTTTTGAACTTCCTTTCTGTCAATGTGAGCTGTGTTTTTGAAACAGGCTCATGTTTCTTCCCCTCTCTCAATTATTACTATTTTCCTAACTCTGCAAAACATTTCAGTTTGTTAATATCCCTTGTGTGGATGTCATTTTGGTGCATGCTGAGCCATATCCACATAATCACTTTTCTGCCCATATATAGACTATGAATTGAATGACATAACTGCAGCAAGCTTATTCCCACTGAATCCAATTTTTAACAGCAACTGTTAGTGCTTACTTTCATTTGTAGATTTGTTTTTACATTTATTTCACATTTTCTGGAAACACTTAAGCAAACATGTTTACATTGAAAGTACGTCAATGCACATATGAAATAGTTAAAAATACTTACGTTCAGTGAAGGGTGTATTGGACCTGTAAAATAAAATAAAGAAGAAAATTGATTAAATTGTTCACATTCTACTTCTCAACTCCCTAATTGATTCAAAACACTTTTTTTCACTCCTAATACAAATTTGCAATATTCCCAGTGGACATAATTTGTTCCATTCCAGTCATATAATCTTATTACTTCAGCTAGACACGAAAGCTTGAAGCGTGTATGCATGGACTACATATTTATTCACATCTCTTTTGGTCTGAAAATCTTTCTAATGTCTGGAATCAGCACTTCTGATTATTGTGATATTTATTGCCTTTTACCAAGTATTCCTCCCTCCTGATTATTCAGAGAAAATTCTGGGTAACATTAAACATAGAATGTATAAATTATATATATATGAATATACACTATATATTAATGGGGATGAGAAGTCATAGCAGAGAGATAAAAAGCAATCTATTTAATTTGAGGGAAGAAATAAATGCCTTTCCCCTTACGTGGGAATAAACATAACAATGGAATATAGTTCATATTTATTCACATGAATAAGAAGAGACAGATCTAGGATTTTCTGCCTTCCATTCCTAAATCTTCTAGATCTGCATTACTAAAATTAGTTTCTTGTAGCAGTTGTCTTACCCTGCTTAGGAGGATAAGTAGTAGGTGTCCTGATTTTTTTTTTTTTTTGGTTTTTGAGCAACTCATTACATGCCTTTAGTTCAAACAGGTTCGGTAAAGAATGTTCAGGCTTTCTGTTGGCATACTGTATTTGTTTAGTATTTACATAGTTGGGAACATAAGCCCCTGGCACATTTTCTTATCAGCCATAATTGGATTTTAAAACAATAGCAGTAATGTCTAACAAAGATTTGTAAAGAATTAAATATCGCTCAGGATTTCTGTGGGAAGTATGATGAACGGAAAATATCCACATGAAAGTGGAGTTGACAACTGCAAGAAAGGTCAATGAACTAGTGCAGCAATGGCGAACCTTTTTTGGCTCGCGTGCCACAAGTGGGGGGAGCGCAGGGGGTTGTGCGTGGGCGTGCCGCATGCATAATGCAATGTGCGACCCCCCCAGTGTGTATGCACGCACTAGAGGCGTGACCCCCCCCATTTTTTTGCGTGCTCTTTTTGCTCTCCCCAGGCTCCAGAGGCTTTATAGGAGCCTGGGGAGAGCAAAAACAGCTTCTCCCCCCCCCCCCCCGAGGCCCTCCGGAGGCTTCAGCGACCTTCAGGAGGCTTCCCTGAAGCCGCCAGAGCACTCAGAATGATGTGCCAACGAAACCGGAAGTGACGTCCAATTTGCTTGGAGTGTCATTTTGAGTGGTCTGGAGGCTTCAGAGACCTCAGGAGGCTTCCCTGAAGCCTCCGGACTGCTCAAAAGCAAATTGGCCGTCACTTTCAGTTTCGGCGGTGCATCATTTTGAGTGGTCCAGAGCCTTCAGGCAAGTCTCCCAAAAGTCGCTGAAGCCTCCGGAGAGCCTGGAAAGCCTCTGGAGCACTCAAAATGATGCGGAAATGGTATCTGACTCCATTGAGGTTATCATTGATGGATAAAAAAATAAGTAATAAATGTTGGAGGTGTAATATGGAATTGGGAACGTACGAACACATGTGGTATAAATGTGATAAAGTTAAAAAGTTTTGGCAGAAATTGGAGGAAACGATATTTGAAATGACGAAGAAAAGAATAACATTGAGATTAGAAACTATATTATTATTGATAATTAAGGAATTAGAATTAACAAAACATGAGAAAGAATTGATTAGAATTATGATTATAATGGGCAGAATTATAATAGCAAGATATTGGAAAATAGAGACGAATATTAAAATAGAAGAGTGGTATTGTGAAATGTGGAAATTAGCTTTAAATGATAAAATGACATGTGATATTAAATTTAGAGAGGGCGTTTATAAAAAAGACGTTTTTTGGAAGACTTGGAAGCCATTTGTGGACTATGCACTTGGGACCTTGGATGCTTCGACACCTGTACCCAGAGAACGTGGATTTTGGAGGACTTAAAGATATTTGAAGATACCTGAAGAACCAAACTTTCCTTTCCATTGTATAGCACTGGGTGAAATAGTGTATTGTACTGTATATGTTATTTTTGTTATAGTGTTCATAAAAATAAAAAAAAATAAAAAAAAAATAAAAAAAAATAAAAAAAATAAAAAAAAAGATGCTCCAAGCAAATCAGGCGTCACTTCCGGTTTTGGTGGCACATCATTTTGTATGCTCAGAGGCTTCAGGGAAGTTCATGAAGCCTCCGGAGGGCCTTGGGGGGGGTGGGGGGGTATTTTCGCCTTCCCCAGGCTCCTATAAAGCCTCTGGAGCCTGGGGAGGGTGAAAAAAGCATGCAAAAAAGGGTGAATTCAGCTGGCCAAGGTGCGCATCGCCTTGCGTGCCCTGACAAATGGCTCTGCATGCCACCTGTGGCACTTGTGCCATAGTTTCGCCATCACTGAACTAGTGAGTAAATCAGTTCCTTGGAAACTCTCTAACTAACGAAAGAACAGGAGATTGGCTCATGTGCTCCAAAAAGCTGTTCCTTGCAGTGTTAGGCAAATCACCTGCAGTTCTTAAGTGGGATATAACGTGACTGCAACTTGAGATTTTATTGCTGGCTTCTCCATTAACTTTGCTTATTGGAAGCCAGCTACAAAGCTTACAAATGGTACCGTGTTTCCCCTAAAATACGACATGTCCTGAAACTAAAGCCATGCCATATTTTTGTGGTGGGCAAAAAATATAAACCCTCCCCCGGAAATAAGCCCAGCACATAATAAGATTAGCACAGACTGAAAACAAGATAAGAGATGAAATATCATCCCATTTCAAGCCTTCCAAATGAAGCATTTTTGCAAAAGGTTTAAAAATGTAGAGGGGAGATTTTCCTTCCTCTTACCCTGTTCTGAAGCTCAGCACAGACTCAGAACAGGATAAGAGGCAAACCCCCCCCCCCTTTTCCTAGCAATCGTTCTTTCCTTGGGATCTCAGCGCAGACGCACATCCCCCAAGTGCTCTATCCGAAGCCTTCTCTGTGTCTGTGCAGAGCTCCCAAGGAAAAGATGATGTGTGGGTGTATGAGATCCCTAACACCCCCACCCCTCCCAAGGCAGCCACATCCCTCCACTAACCTGCTTTCCTGCTCCATTCTCCACTGCCATGTGCAGGGCAAGAAAAGTAGTTTGTGGGACTACTTCTAACTTTGCGAGATCTTTTTTTTTTTTTTTTTTTTTTTTTGCGAGAACTTGGAAGGTATTTTCTGGTATTTTTTTTACCATATGCAGTCTACTTTTCTTGTCCTGCACGTGGAGCAGAGAATAGAGCAGGAAAGCAAGTTAGTAAAGCGATATGGCTGCCTTGGAGGGGGAGTGTGTGTGTGTATGTGTATGTGTGTTCCTTCGTTCATTTGTTCATTCTGCCAGGAAAAGCCCCCTCCTCGTGGGGTCGGAGCAACACAGTTAGCTGTTTCTGGGTCAGCAAGCAGGACACCTGAAGACCAGGATGCAGGAAAGCCTGGGTCATTGTGGCTGCAGGCAAGCAGATGGTGGGATGGAAAGGGTGGGGCTGGTGGGCTTGCTGCTTCCTGCTTCCTGCACCTGAAAAATAAGCCCGCCCCCTCTAATATGCCCAAGGCCATATTTTGTGGGTTAAAAAATATGTAAGACCTGTCTTATTTTTGGGTAAACACGGTAATGATGTAATTCTGAGACAATACGAAAGTCACAGGTTCAAGGACCTATTGAAAAGTTGCTTTTTCACTGCCACTATAACTTTGAATGGCTACTAAGCATGGCAGTTGTTAACCTGGGAGGGTATGTTTTTTTGCCAGGACATGAAATAGTTGAATTAAGTTTAATTTACTGAAATCTGACATATTTTCAGTGATCTTTCCCAATGATTAGTTTACACTTAATGGTATAATTGACACATCACACTAAATCACAAAGTTTGATCTTAGCTTAGTATGCTGCATAAGCCCAGAGAATTGTAGCTTTTCAGCAAAGTACAGTTAAGTAGACCATGGCTTAACACAGGGTACAAACTCAGTCAAAGTCAAGATATAAGTAGTGCAGGCTAACTCTGCCCACAGCCAGGAGTTTGATCCTGACATACTCAAGGTTGACTGAGCCTTCAGTCCTTCCAGGGTTAGTAAAACAAGGACCTGGATTGTTGGGGACAATACACTGACTTTGTAAACTGCTTAGAGTGGGCTTAAAGCACCATGAAGCAGTATATAGGTTTAAGTGCTATTGCTATTGCTATAGCTATAACTTTCCTTGTGATTTTTTTCTAAAAGCCACTGTTCTTTCAAACTGATATAATTCCCACTCATTTCCATGGAGTTTGCCTGAAGCAGAGGTAGGTTGCTTCCGGTTCAGCCCGGTTTGGCCAAACCAGTAGTGGTATTTTGGCCTAGGTCGCAGAACCAGCAGCGACCCAGGCTGGCCATCCCCCAAACCGGTTCCCCAGTTGCTGCTGCCGTTGCCAGCATGTTGTTTAGTAGTGTGCACACATGCGCAGTTCATATAAATTGTTCTGCGCATGCGCAAAGAACAATTTACATTGAACTGCACACGTGAAGCATGTGCAAAGTGAACCGGTAGTAAAACTGGAAGCAACCCACCTCTGGCCTGAAGATTCATTGTAAGCCCTATTCAAGTCAATCAGATCTTGGAATCGTTCCTAGCTCTCTTCGTTATGTAAGCTCTAAGACTCATTAAGAAATGGGGAGCTTTGTCTCCTGCAAAGATCAGGTTGATGTGTATTTCAGAGACTCTATAAACTAAAAGGATCCTTCAAGGGGAAGCCTCAGAAAAGCTATCAAGAGTTGGAGAAGAGGCAGAAAACGACTATTGAAGTGATCTGCATGCTAGAGTTAGTCCCATATGGAGAATGGCTACAAAAGATGGGGAGACAATCTTGTTTGATTAGAGAAGGATCAGTACAGTTATTATGGGATGCAGATGGCTTATGAACGTTTTTCTGAAAAAAGAAAAAAATGAGCTTGTGGTTTATGGATGTGAAGATTAGAAAGGTTAGTTTATGGAAAGAAGGAAATTATGAGAGGATAAAATGTAAGTGCAATTATAACCACTTTTCAGAAGATCAGAAGCCACTTTTTTAGAGCTGAGGTGGCACAGTGGTTAGAGTGCAGTACTGCAGACCACTTCAGCTGACTGCTAGCTGCAGTTGGGCAGTTCAAATCTCACCGGCTCAAGGTTAACTGAGCCTTCAATTCTTCCAAGGTAGGTAAAATGAGGAGCCAGATTGTTGGGGGAAATATGCTGACTCTGTAAACACTTTAGAGAGGGCTGTAAAAGCACAATGAAGTGGAATACAAGTCTACAGTAAGTGCTATTGCTAACCTTTCCTTTTCCTTTTTCCTTTTCTATTTTTTTCTATATTTCTTCTTCTCCTTCTTATGACTTTTCTTTACTCTTCTTTAATTCAAAATTATGTACTGTTTTTAATTATGTTGAATTCTTCAATATAATTATTTTTTTTAAAGGTGGGTGAAAGGTACGAAAAACAGAGAAGAAAGTGGGATATACTGGGTAGTTAAAACGACTCAATCAGCTGACTGCAGAGAGATTTGGGACAGAGATTGAGTAGTTCTATCTCCTAGGGCACATTGTTCAACTTCCATAGAGCATTGCAAAAAGTCATCAATAGGTACAATTTTCAAGAGGGAAAAGATGAATCTTTTAGGAATGGATTTTGATCATTGTATTTCTTTATACTCTATTCCTTAATTCCAAGGTTAGTTTTTAAGCTTAGCATTTTTATCATAATTCATTGTAGTCATCAATTCACCAGACTCAATTGTACAACTGTTTTACGGTCATAAGGCAAATCACTGTGGTCATTAATTGAACAACATGGTCATTAAGTAACCTACTTGATCATTAAGCAAATGCAGTGCATCCAATGGGCTTTTTTTTGTTATTTTCTTTGGAAAATGGCAAGAAAATCACAAATCACAGTCATGTGACTGTGGACGCTGCAACCAGTTGTAAATACAAGCCAGTTGCCAAGCACCTGAAATGGAATCACATGACTGTGGGGAGAGGAGAGAGGGTGACAGATGTAAGTTTGAGGATGGGTCACAAGTAGCTTTTTAAAAAGTCCATTGTAACTTTGAACAAATGTTAAACAAGGACTACCTGCATGGATTTCCACTGCCCAAAGAGGTTTTGGCTTAACCAACCAATAGAGTTGACTGATCTGCAGTCCTACACAAATATTATAAAAGGTTGATTGACATACAAGTTTTGTTTTAACTGGTATGGTTAATAACTAAGTACTAGATCATTCCTTCATGAACTTCTTCAACCTTTAAAATAATGCCACAATACTGTCCCTAAGGCAGTTATAACCCTTTGGAAATTTTTTTTTCTCTAGGCTAAATCAATGCCCAGTCAACCTCATATGATGGTTCTCCCTTGTTCTATTATGACCCATCAGGAAATAATAAAACCCCAACCTGTCTTTTTCCTGATCATTCCATAATACTGTCACTAACAGACACAGGAGCACTTGAAGCCTCCTCTTAGTTGCCATGGCAACTTAAGTCCCCATTTCTTTTGGGAAACTGAACTTCCCAAATTAGCTCCCTTTGCACTAGAAGGCCACTTCCTTCAAGAAACCAGAGCTGAAGTATCTGGAGACAGTTCTATTCTTATCTTTCTTCCCAATGAGGAGTTGACCTGCATGTTTGGCTGCCAAAGAAGCTTTGTACAGAGAAGAATCTGTTCCTTTTGCTTTAGATTTCTGTTTCTCTAAAAGAAAGAAGACTCTTCTACTGAGGAATGGGTGAGACAAATGCAAACTGGACATGTAAGGGGAGCAACAGAGCCATTTTTCCAGTCAGAGAGGAAAGAATCAAACATGTTGAGGAGCAACAAGACAAAAATAGCTACCAATGGCCTGCCCTGCCCAGCAGAACCCATGGGCCTACTTCCAGATTGATTGTTGCATCGCCTCAAGAGCCAGAATAAAACATAGATAAAATAAAGCAGCCATGTGGTGTCAGGAAAACATGCATGGGAGTGGGAATTTCGGGATCCAAAGGTGGAATATAAACCTAAAATACCGTAGCAATAAATATTCTCCCAATGCCTAATTCTCTTTGCCACTCATGATATTCTAGCAGCCATTGAAGGATTTCACACAAGTTTCTACTGCCAAATATTACTTTTTACTATTTACTAGTAAAAATTACTATTACTAGTTACTATTGTAACTCTCTCTACATGGGGCTCCCCTTGAGGTGCACCCGGAGGCTGCAGTTGGTCCAGAATGCAGCCCCGCGAGCAATAATGGGTACCACAAGGTACACCCATGTAACACCGCTCTTGTGCGAGCTGCACTGGCTACCTGTAGTCTTTCGGGTGCGCTTCAAGGTGTTAGTCATCATCTTTAAAGCGCTCCATGGCTCGGGACTTAGCTATCTGCGGGATCGGATTCTGCCCCATACTTCCTCACGGCCGATTCGCTCCCACAGAGAGGGACTTCTCCGGGTGCCGTCCACTAGACTTTGTCAGCGGGCGACGCCCAGGGGAAGGGCTCTCTCTGTGGCGGGCCCTGCCCTCTGGAACGACCTCCCCCCCGATATTAGAATTACCACGGACCTCCGTTCCTTCCGTCTGAAATTGAAGACGCACTTTTTCTGCTTGGCCGGCCTAGGGTAGCCTCTTATTACAGTATTATAGGGTTTAGGGTTTTAGTGATTGGTTTTGGGGAATTTTAGCGCAGGGTCTTAATGTTTAATCTGTTTTTAACTGTTTTGTATATATTTATTGTCTTAATTTCCCTGTGCACCGCTCCGAGTCCCCTTGGGGAGAGGGAGCGGTCTAGAAATTATATATATATATATTATATTATTATTAAATTCCTCCCACTCTCCTGCTCAGCCTATTCACTCCTATTTCTACTTCTTCAGATTTCTAGCCTGAATTTGGAAATTCATCTAAATATGTGGAATAATTTATGACCTATCCTTACTTTTTAAATATACTTCTTACTCCAAAGATCACTCCTTTTATTATTTTTTGTTTGCAGTTATTTTACTCCCAGTTCCCATTCTTCATGCAACACATCTTTATAAATAAGATTATTTAGCATACTTCATAAGTGTTCCCATTCTCACCATAAGCATACCTTAAACGTCAGAACTTCATGAGAAATAAATCTGCTCATACCCTAAAGCTTTGATCAGGTGGTGCATTTCCTAATGCTTTGCAGGTTTACTTCTTACAATCAATCTGGGGGAAATGTAGTCCTTACAGGAATACATCTCTTATATTGGTCTGTTAAGGGCATATATTTCTAAGCCTACAAATGTTTGACTTGAAACTTGTGCACAGCCATCCATTTAAGCTTTTCCTGTACTGTGTTCATACTAGTTTAACTCCAAATTGGAGTAAGGAAATCCTGTGTAAATTGAGACACTTGGGTAACAGCTTGTATAATAGTTCAGGCTTTCGTCTGCTATATATTGTCCCACCGGGCAGCTCCTCGGCTGCTCTGCCCTCCCACCTTTCTGTTCTGCAAAAACAATTGACAATCTTCCTCGACAAATTTACTTATAACTTTTATAAGTGTTTATGTTACTGTTTGTGCATAGGTATGAAAGTATACAGAGGATTACAAAACACATTCATGCATGTGCACACATACAGAGAGAGCTACACACCAGGGAGAAAACTACCCAGTTACTTAGGAAAAGAAAATATGTACTTTAAAAAATGCCAGGGTTTCAAACCAGTAATCTTTGCTATGTTAAGTGACAATCATGGCCGCTGAACTATCTCAACTCTAGGGGATAAGGGATGATAGCAATCCACAGGCTAATGGAAGCGTTGCAAGCTAATCTTTCTTACTAAGACCTTCCTGCAAAGTTATAGACGTTTCCAGAAACATATTTTATATTTCTGCAGCTATGGCCAGGAACCTGTATGAACAATGAATTCAGATTCAAATGTTGCTTCCAGCTTCACCAAAGCCCCTGGGTCGATGTTATGGATGGGGTTGCCTGAGCTGCTTCGGGTTCAAACTAATCCGATGCCAATGTTAATTAAATCCCATGGCAAAACCCAGAAAGATATCTATAGCAGGCAAACAAAGCCATCAGATAAGATAGGATTTGAGTGAGACGATGCCAAATTGTCCTTTCACTTAATTACATTGAAAGGGCTTTGTTCCCTCTTTGTCTTGGCCTCAATGAATCCTTGGCCTTATGGCCTACTCTGTAAAGAATACAGCTGTACCCATTCAGATCCAGTCTGAGACGAATTGTATTAAGGAAAGAGCATTGCTTCCTTGGTATTTACAGCTAACTTGTAAAAGAAGCTTTGGGCTACAAGTTTTATTTTCATTATTCCCTTTGCACATCTTTCTTTAAATACTACTCCAAATGACACCTCTTCTTCTTGCACCTAGAGAGAAAAAGATAACTCCAGATGGATTTTGTCAAGGACAGATTTGCATTATTGTTCATATCTATCTATATATATTGTGCAAATATATATTGTGCAAATATATATGTGTGTGTGTGTGTGTGTGTGTGTGTGTGTTAGGTTTTTGAGCTGATAAATAAATCAGGGAGACTAGGATAGGTCTATTTCGAGCTATTTAGCTCTCATCAGCTAGCCATACCCTTACTGGGATTCGAACCAGGGAAGTATTACATGTGAGGGAGTTGTAATTGCCTCTAGACCAACTGGTTCTATCCTGATCATATATATCTATGTTAGGTTTTTGAGCTGATAAATAAATAAATAAGGGAGACTAGGATAGATAGGGTAGATGAGTGTTTTTCAACCTTGACTACTAGAAGATAGAGGTACTTCAACTCCCAGAATTCCCCAGCCAGCCATTTCCCATGCTGGCTGGAGAATTCTGGGAGTTGAAGTCCACTCATCTACAAGTGGTCAAGGTTGGGAAATACTGCTGTAGATTATATGGAATATTTTAAAATAAGCTTCTCTAGGTTATCTACCCCCTCCCCCCAGATCTGGAAGTATTTCTACAGGAATTATCTTTCCCTGGAAGTGAAGAAATTAAGCACATGCCACAATTGAACAATAATTAGTTTCACTGCTTTTTGGAATTGTTCATACTTTGGCCTTTCTCTTTGTGTGTGCGCTTCTCTCTTTCTCTTTTTGCAGCCTCTACCAGAATTGCCTACAACTGTGATGCCTTTCTATTTTAATACACAATCAGGTCTCAGAGGACTAGAATATACTTCTATAAATAATATCCACAGGGATAAACAAACAGCCCAATCAGTGCATATAATGATTAAAGGGACAGTTCAATGTAAAAAGCTTTGAGATATTAATGTTCTCTCTTTTTCTTTTTGTAAAGTGATTGTGCAGCAACACATTAACCACCTTTGATAATTTGTACTTAAATTAGAAGACTCTTCCACTGAGGATGGGGTGATGGGAATGCAAACTGGGCATGTTCCAGGAGCAACAGAGACTTTTCTCCAGTCAGACAGGAAAGAAGCAAAGATGCTGAGGGGCAACAATACAGAAAGACACATCAATGCCCACAAGCCCACTTCCAAATTGATTGTTGCATCTCCCCAAGAACCAGAATAAAGTAAATTAATTTGGTCCCGTTTGGTGTCAGGAAAGCATGCATGGGGGCATGGAATTCGATCCAAAGGTGGAATATAAATCTAATACATCAATAAATGTTCTCACAATACCTGATTTTCTTTGCCACTGATATTCTAGTAACCAATGAAGGATTTAACACTAATGAAAGAGCTGTGGTGGCAGAGTGGTGAGAATGCCGTATTGCAGGCTAACTCTAATGACTGGCAGCAGTTTGATCCCGGCTCAAGGTTGGGCTACGGCATTGTCAACAGGGAAGTGGGATATCAGCAACATTGATGGTGGCATCAGGAGTAGAGCATCAACAGCAGAGAGCAGGGTGTTCGTGCAGTGGCAGTATTGGGGCAGGGTGACAATGTTGCAAGCAGGGAAACCAGGGCCCATGAGAAACCTACTGGGTTCTCATGGGCCCTGGCAAAATTAATTGCTCACCCCTGACTTATATCTATATAAATAAAAATGTAAAATAGTTTGTGTAAGCCACTAATCTCAGAAACTACTGGACTGATTGACACCAAACTTTCACACAATGTTCCCAAGGACTTCCGATGAAATCATACCTTTTGTGTGCCTGGCACATGTGTGTCATGTGCACGGTACACAAATGTAAAATGTACCCACTTGTGAAATTTTCACCTCCCTGTAGCTCCTCCCATCCGGCTGCTTCTTACATTTCCAACAGTCATTTCCACAGCAACCGAATAAGCCTCTGTATGGAGGCCTATTAGGGCCAAAACATAGAGGATAGCAAACTCCCAGGTGGCCCATAGAGAGAGAGGGGGAGAAATACAGTAGGTAGGTAGATAGGGGGATAGAGAGGGAGAAATACAGTAGGTAGGTAGATAGGGGGATAGAGAGGGAGAAATACAGTAGGTAGGTAGGTAGGTAGGTAGGTAGGTAAGTAGGTAGAGGGAGAAAGGAAGAAATACAGTAGGTAGGTAGGTGGATAGATAGAGAGGGAGAAATACAGTAGGTAGGTAGGTAGGTAGATAGATAAAGGGAGAAAGGAAGATATATGGTAGGTAGGTAGGTAGGTAGGTAGAGGGATAGAGAGGGAGAAATACAGCAGGTAGGTAGGTAGGTAGAGGGATAGATAGAGAGGGAGAAATACGGTAGGTAGGTAGGTAGAGGGATAGAGGGAGAAATCCAGTAGGTAGGTACGTAGATAGAGGGAGAAAGGAAGAAATATCGTAGGTAGGTAGGTAGGTTGAGGGATAGATAGAGAGGGAGAAATTAGGTAGGTAGGTAGGTAGGTAGGTAGGTAGGTAGGTAGGTAGGTAGGTAGATAGGTAGGTAGAGGGATAGAGAGAGAGGGAGAAATACAGTAGGTAGGTAGGTAGGTTGAGGGATAGATAAAGAGGGAGAAATAAAGTAAGTAGGTAGGTAGGTAGAGGAATAGAGAGAGAGAGGGAGAAATACGGTAGGTTAGGTAGGTAGGTAGGTAGGTGGATAGATAGAGAGGGAGAAATACAGTAGGTAGGTAGGTAGATAGAGGGAGAAAGGAAGAAATACAGTATGTAGGTAGGTAGGTTGAGGGATAGATAGAGAGGGAGAAATTAGGTAGGTAGGTAGAGGGATAGAGAGAGAGGGAGAAATACAGTAGGTAGGTAGGTAGGTAGAGGAATAAAGAGAGAGAGGAAGAAATACAGTAGGTAGGTAGGTTTGGGGTTATACGGTGGTTGTGTATGTGTGCAGGTATAGATCTACACACAGATTGGTTGGCCATTTAACCAGACTGGGCCACAGCAATGCGTGGCCGGGTACAGCTAGGATTATATTAAAGATGGACAAAATTTCTGAAGTAATTTATGTTGGTTTGATTTTTTTACATTTCAAAAATCTGGCATTTTAGCAGAGGTATGCAGGCTTTCTATTCCATTGTAAATAAATAAACAGATGTGGATTAATTTTAAAATGATGTGAATTAACAGACTGCATTTCTGAAACATAAAGGCCTAAAAGTATTAATATTTTTCTCCCCACCTCTCTGTCTCTTTCCATATCTCAATCGTTTTTAGTAGATTAAAAAAAAGGATCTCCCACTATAAGTTTTTCATCATCATGCTTGGTCCCATGTGTTTTGTGTTGTTTTATATTCTTTTAGCTTTTTTAATCTCACCTTTATTATTTTTATAAATAACTCAAGACAGCAAACATACCTAATACTGCACACTCCTCCTATTTTCTGCACAAAAACAGTCCTGTGAGGTGAGTTGGATTGAGAGAGAATCACTAGGCCAAAGTCATCTAACTGGCTTTCATGCCTAAGGCAGGACTAGAACTCACAGTCTCCCAGTTTATAGCCTGGTGCCTTAACCACCAGACCAGTGTTTCTCAACCTTGGCAACTTGAAGATATCTGGACTTCAGCTCCCAGAATTCCCCAGTCAATTGAAGTCCATACATCTTCAAGTTGCCAAGGTTGAGAAACACTGCACTAGACCAAAATGGCTCTCTATTTCATTTTGAATCCCTGTAAATGTCTTTTTCAAAAAAAGACCTCCAAGCAGTTGAAGCAAAAGATTTATAGTGGGATCAACTGCCAGATCAGCCTGCCAGACATGAGACATCGCCCTTGTCTTTCACAAGAAGCCAAAGTAGATCCAGGGTGCCATGTTTTGAGAGAGAAGTCTCACCTCTTCTTTATCCTTGTTTGGGGGACTCAGTGAAATGAAAAGATGAAATGCGCATATGACAACATTTTATTACAACGAGATCAATCAGCTATGCCCATTTAGAACAATTTAAAAGGAAAATCTAGTCAAGCAGAAACCTAAAAAAAGAAGTAAAACCTTTTTCGTACTGCTCTTAGTAATTGGTTTGGTTTGGTCTTTTGCCATAAACTTTAAAATTGTTCAGATTGTGCATGGCAGAAGAGGTAAAAAGACCCTGCCTTCTGGTATGTCAAAAAGGACAGAAAAGAGAGGATGGAGAACTTAAATGCAATTTTTCTTGTACAGTTTATCTGATTGCATATCATTTGTATGCAGTGGCCATGTTCACTCTAAGGAAGGATGCTTTGCGGGCACATGTGAGAAACTGACCAAAAATGATTAATCAAATGGTCTCAATTTTCTCCTTTCCCTTTCACAAAACACACTTTTAACACATCGTCATTACTCCTACATTTATTGACAGTGTGATGAAGGATATTATGATTTTCCCCACTGAACCTGCCAGCTCAGACCAACAGAACAAGATGCTCTTCATGATGGACTCAAACTTAAGACAGCTTTACTTGGTCCTTATCAGTTGCAGAGAAAAAAGTGGGGGACAGCACCATACTTATCGTATTTAGCATATCTTTAAAAACAAAAAAAGACATCCCTCTTTCATTGCTGAGAGCCAGTTTAGGTTAAGAATCAGGAGAATGTGAGTTCTGATTCCAATTTTCTGCATTTCTCTTAGCTCCAGGAAGAAGGCAGTCACAAACACTGCTGAAAATTGCAAATACTGTCAAGAAGACTATAGGGAACAATTGCCAGGAGTGAAAACTGATTTGAAGGTACACATTTTTTTCTGCCACCTCAAACAGCTGATTGACATACAGGCACCAGCAACCCAACTCCATAGCCATTGAGAGCTTCCTTGTGTCTTGATAGCCTGTACAGAGGGTAGACTGCCCTCCTGTCTCCTTCCATTGGTGTGAAAAATAAAGTTTGGGCAAGAGTTGTCCAAATTCCATTGCTTCAAAAGAAGAGAGAAGGGGTTTAGGATTTAAATCCTGAAGCTAATCTATATAGGCCTTGTTTCCTGGATGCATTATGCAGATCTATTCTGACGGCAATAAAGCAGCTCTCTAGCTATTCTAAATCTGTGAAGCTTCTACTGCTCCTGAATGGGATTCTGACTTTCTTTTGAGTTAATATTTATTGCCAAACCTGATGTGATGGTTAACAGGTAATTTGCTTCCAAATCAGAATGTCCTCCTCAGTAATTTCCCACTATTTATTGAAAATATTGTTCAGCCACTAATGAAACCAAACAGATTTGACAAACTCTGACCAATTCATATTTTGAATGGGAAATGTGAGAATGAGCAACCTGATTAAATCCACAGCAACCGGTTGCACTTAGCCAAATTGACTCCAAAGAGCTAAGTAAATGGATCAGATATATCTCAGATGGGAGATAGAAGGAAATTCCAGTGACATAGGCCAGACTGAAATTAATAATCATTAATCCCAGAAGGTAAACTCAATGTCTTCACCAAACTAGACTCAGTTTGACTTTGCCTTAAAATATACTTTTAAATGGATACCAATGCTAATTATTTCTAGGATGCAACCTCGCTGTATCAAGCCTTTTGAAAGGTTTATTAATGATCAAACAGCCCATCTACAGATAAGCATTCTGAATGTTTGATGTCATGTTTGATCATCAAGATTCTATCTAACATGAATTCTGAGAGAAAGGGGTTTTCCCTCCCAAATCACTAGGCTCTTCATCTCACAGTCCTCCATTACCCAGTATAAAATGCCCCCTGCATGATCTACTTTGTTTGGCTCTTTGCAAATCTATTTAAATTTTAAGTTGCAATCAGCATATTTGTTTATTTAAAACATTTATTTGGCTAACCAACTCAATTAAGAGGACTGAGAGGTTTACAATAAACAATCATCAAAACGTAATGCAAATAACATAAAATCATATTAGATAAACTGTTAAACAACCGTGAAATAATAAAACAAGAACATGGCAATCCAAACAACCATAACCCTATAATTTAATCAAGGAAGACATCCCTTAAGATAGGCATTGCCACTGAGAAGGCCCATTTCCTGGGCCCTAAAAGTTGGCATTGTTTCAGTGAAGAAACCAGGACCTCTTTGTCACAGTTTGTAAGAGAGCAACTATCCCTGAGAGAAACAAGTTTTTTGTTTGCAAGTCGGCAACTCATAGAAAACTGTTACCTAGTCAATGGGTCCTTTAATGATCAACAGGTGAACAAAAAATAAGTTCCTACTAATCAGAAGTAAAGTTTAAAGTAAAGTAAAATAAAAGTAAAACACTCTTCTTACACTCTACATAGCAAAGGGACTGATTATTTGAGAGACTGTCTTTTACAGTGTCTACCATCGGAGATGACTGGGGACAATTGGCATGTTCTAGGTCCCATTGATTCAACAGTTCCATCTGATGGAATTACAAGTAGTCCTTGACTTACAACCATAATTGGGATGAAAATTGTTCTTGTTGAGCAAGGTGGTGGTTAAATGAGTTAAATCCATTTTTATGACCTATTTGCTATTGTTAAGTGAATCACTGCAGTTGTTAAGTGAATCATGCAGTCATAAAGTATATCTGCTTCCCCTCATTGACTTTGCTTAGCAGTAGCTGGGTGGGAAGGTGACAAAAGGCAAAGATCACATGACCCCAGGATGCTACAACAGTCATAAATACATGCCAGTTGCCAAGTGCCCAAATTTTGATCATGTTACTGTGGGGATGCAGCAATGGTTGTTAGAATGAGAACCAGTCATAAGTCACTTTTTCAGTACTGTTGTAACTCTGAATGATCACTAAAGAAACAGTTGTAAATTGAGAACTACCTGTACAAAGCTGTTGCATTGTCTGCACTCTGGAACTATATCTCCATAGGGCTTTATATGTACACACACACCTGGCTTTATTTAAAAAAGATTTTAAAATAGGATTTCCCCCACCCTTAGTCCATGGTCAGTTACAGTTTGTGTCTTTTAGTCCAGAGATATGTTTTGGGGTATGGATATTGCATGGTTTAAAATTGTCTTGTGAATTGGTCAGAGTTGTAATGGAGCTGCCCATAAATCAAATCAATCATTAAATAAATAATTAAGAAACATTAATAAAATAGCAGTGCTACACCTGCCATGCATTCAGGAAGTTCCTTAGTTAATATTTGTGAATAGTTGTCCCTTGTTTTGTTATTAAGTCCCAGAAACAATTTGAGAGAAAGCTTTTAAAGAGATATGGTTGGTTTAAAAAAATATAAAGAAATGCACTTACAATTCCCAATAACTCTTGAAGTCATCCAGTTGGAAAACTATGTAGTCCTAATGCTGGCAAACAGACAATTCTGCATTTGGACATCTTTCCCAAGCAATGCCATTCCCATGGGAGGCTGCAAGCCAAGGAATGTCTTTATTTGGAGCATAATCACTCTCCAAGTCAGTGTGATACATTGCAGTGATCACTATTTTGAAACTGTTATTTCTCTGGCCACTGAGAAGCTCTTGGAAGAATAGATCATAATTGCCCCCTAACTGCAAGCCCCAAATGAAAATTCCTAATGTGGGTTCTTTGTACCCTACTAACATGATGTACCTTCAGTTGGCCACCTCAAAAGTCAAAGCCAAATATAATCAAAATAAGTTCTGCTTCCTTTACATGAATTTATATCAAACAAACAAAAACAAACAGCAGAGAAATGGTCAACATCTGGGAAAGTCTGGGTTGTATTCAGTTTTACGTGAAGTATGTTCCTTTGTGTTTATGAAGAAGGGCAGGGTAGGAGAGACGCCGATTAGCTTAGCAGCCTTAAACAGCTTTGATAATAAGGAACGGTAATTGCAAGCTGTTGGGAGGGGGTTGTGGAGAGAGAGTCAGAGAGACCTTTGGCGACTTCCCTCGAGTGAGCAATGTCTAAGAACAGGCCATGATTTATGAAGCCAAGAGCTCTTTGCATCCAGAAAACTTCATTTTACAGTGGCCATGATTTGATTTAGAGTTCTGAGAACAGTATGCAATTATCCTAACACTCAGAGCAAGCCAGCAGCCAGGCAGTAAAGAAATTACAGGGAGTGGGAGAGAAGGAGCAGCAGATTGTGAGATCACATGAAATATCCTGGGCAGAAAAACAACGAAATTTACAGACATTTATTAGCTGTCCTAGTTTTTGAGGGAACTCTTTCTGCTGGTTAATCTGCTGATATATCATGTTTTGCAAACCGTGGGGAGGTTGCTAAACTTAGCATCCTTGTGTTCATTCTATAGAGGAGTGGGATCACGCCATTTCATTGCATATATCTGATTTGTAAAGATGTAGAAACACAGAATGTGGTAATGTCCCAGGTGCACCATTACACTACCACCCTATGTAGAAACAGTTAGACCAGGGGTCCCCAACCTCTGGGTCACAGCCCATTACCAGGCTGTGGCCTTTTTGGAACTGTGTCATGCGAGTGGCAGACTGGCACATATGCATGTAGCTCAACTTTGCAAGTTGAGTTGCGTGTCTGCACATGCACTGGCCTACTCATGCAAGTCGAGCTGTGCGCACGCATGTGCTGGCCACCACTTGTGCAGTCCGCTTCTCCTCTCCCCCACCTCAGCCAGGCCGCCAAGTCACAAAGGCTGTGGGACCAGAACTGGAAAACATTGCATGATTTTAGAATACTATGTGAGAACTCTATGTATGGAAAACAGAAAAACTGAAGATCAAGATACTATTTCTATGACATCTCTATCTCATTAAATACATTAGAAATCTTGGCTTCTAATGTTAAAAAACAAACAAGAGACTTTGATCTATTCCAGACATACGGAACATACGTTTCCCAAAAAAATAATCATAAAATAGAGTTGGAAGAGGTCCAATATTTCTGTTTTACACAAGAATCTGAATTAAAGCATCCTGCATCCCTGCCTGGCTGGTCACCATCTGACTACATGCAATGAAAAGCAGACTGCTGTAAGTCTGGCGAAAGCAATTCCATTTTAACATTTCTTAAACTTTGGCAGATAACAAACAGCTGGCACAGTGGTAGTTAAACTGATGAAGATAGTCCTTGATTTTGACTGGTTTCCCACCACAAACCCCTGCAAGTCATGTGATTATATTTTGAGTGTTCAGCAACTTGGATTTACAGCTGTTTGCAGCATCCCGTGGTCACATGACCACAATTTATGGTGTACTTTTGCCAGAAATTGGCCTTTACTTCTGGTTTCTGGCAAAAATGTTCATTGAAGATAATAGGTTCACTTAACAACCCTGGTGTTCACTTAACAAACATGGATTGACTTAATAACACAACAAAAATATTACAGAATTGGATTAGTCACATGATGACCCACTTAATGGGCTTCTGACCATAGTTATAGGCTTAATTCTGGTTGTAAGTAAAGGATTACTTGTGAAGGCCAGTGATGTGTAAAAGGAAAACCTTTTGTATTTCCTGAGGACCGAAGAATGGGGTCTACACCTAACTACACAATAAGGTCAAAAATAGATGCATGGAACTGGTAAGTAATTCCTTAAGATCAGATTGCAAACCCACAACTATGAAAAAAAGAACATTAATTATTAACAATGAGTCACATTTGACTCAGCAACCTAACAGGTCAATGAAAGGCTGAGAAGAACGGTATGACAGATACTGCCAATAAAGACTAAAAGAACAAACTCTATGGGATTCTGTTGGAAGACTTCACTGTATTCAAGATTTATGTAATTTCTTTTCCAATAACCTGGGTTGAGCTTGGCCAACTCAATCTCGGGTAAATATATAAGCGGTACTGTATAACTGAGTGAATACATGTGAATGTTTTTTTAAATATTTGAAATCAATAAAGATTTATGTTATTCACTGCATCAAGTTAGGCTACTTCTCTGAAGACTGGCAAGTGCAAGATTTTAGAGGAGCAAGCTCCTCAAGCAACTGAATGAGAAAGCAAGGGCCATCTCCTTGGTGTTAAATTTTTGTGTTAACAGAGACCAGCATCTCTTGGGCAATCTGTTCCACTGTCAAACAAGTACTTACTATTAAGGGGTTTTGTGTGTGTGTGTGTGTAAGAGTCAAACCAGAAACCGTCTCACTGTAACTTGTTATTTACTCTCTCTCGGGTCATATAGATTTTATCTTTCTCTTTGTCATTCTTTCAAGTATATGAAGAGTGCTATAAAATCTCTTTCCCATCCTTTTCAGAGATACACATTCCTAGTTCCTTTAATTTCTTTTTTCATACTTAGTTTCCAGTTCTCTGATCATCCTCGTTCTCTTTCTATGGACTTATTCTAATTTGTCTGACTTTTTCTTAGGAAAGTGAAGTGCCCATTACTCTACTACTGTCCAGACCCCTTCCGCTTGATGAGTTGTCTTTGAATAATACAGTTGCCCAGACAGTTCTGTATCCACATCCAGTTAATGGATCCAACTCCTGCTTAATTAGCTTATTAATTAAGATGTCATGTGGCAGCTTCTCAAACACTTTGCTGAATCAAGATATATTATGTCTGTAGTGTTTTCACCCTCTATTAACATTCAAGACATGTTTCCCTGCTGAATTTTGATAATCAGGAATTGTTTTTGAGATGCTTAGAGATCGATCACTTTCTGATCTGCTTATGACTCTTCCCAAGTATGAGTGTCAGAATGATTAATTTTCGGTTTCCTGGCTCATTCTTTTTCTCCTTTCTAAAGATAGGGACATTTGTCTTCCTCTACTCATCTGGTACTTCAATCATTTTTCAAAGATAATGGATATATTATATACGTGGCCAATCCAGCAATGAGTTCTTTCAATGTCCCAGGGTGCAATTTGTCTGGCCCTGAACTTTTAAAATAATTCCATTTTTTTCTGTTCAAGTTTCTATATTGCTTAAAATTCAGATTCATTCTTCATCTTTCTCCAACTGTGGTCTACTTAGCCAAGGAGATTGTGATGGATACTCTCCTCAAGATACAATTATGGACCCAAACATTCTGGACAATTCCCATCCAGTGTATAATCTTTGTTTTTTAGGGAGGTGGTAAACAGTGTAGTTGGGCTTCAGAGAGCTGAGCAGATTAAAACATGAATGAATGAACAAACAAACAAACGAATGAATGATCGATTCCATGCCTTCATTTTGCTCTTTATTGTTGCCTGTCTTCTTCTCAGAAAAGACTGAACCTAAATAAGAACTAAGTAGTTTTGTCTTTACTTTGATCTCTATTGGCATTTTGCCTTTGTTTCATTTGAAGTGAATGGGAAGAAAATCATTTTGTTGGCTTTAGCTTCCTTTGCTAACTTTAATTAATTTGCAGCTTTAGCATTTCTGGTACTGTATTATTCCAGGCTACACATACACAACTACTCTTCTATCTCTTTTCATCTTTTTATTTTTGGGTTATTACCAAACTTTATGTGGAATTCCCAGTGTCTTCAACTGCTCTCTTTTTTCACACTCTCCCTGTTACTTTGAATTGTGACTTTTAATACCTTTTTATTTTATTATTTTAGGGGGCACAATGGCTTAGTAGTGAAAGAAAAGCTGATAGTCTAGGTTTGAGAACCAAGTGCCATGCAACAGGGGGAGTTCTCATACTTGCTCCAGCCCCTGCACACCTTGCAGTTTGAAAGAATACACATGTGAGTAGATAAATAGGTACCACTTCAGTGGGAAGGTAACTGCTCCATATGCCTCGGTGTATCGTCATGTGGCCACATGACCACAGAAGTGTTTTTGGACAACACTGGTTCCCTCACTAAGAAATGGAGATGAACACCATGCCCTAGAATCAGATATGAATGGGCAGGAAAAAGTTTACCTTTACTTATTTTATTTTTTTAAAATCACCCATCATGGAGTTTTCTCCCCATTAGCTTTTGCTTCTTTGGAATCATAGCTCTGAGTTTATCAAAATCTCCTTTCTTGATATCCAAGATATATGCTCAATTACATTCAGCCTTATTATCAGAATTATATAATCTCTTTTCCTCTTGGCCTTGTTATTGTCACTTCATTGATTACGGTAAGTCTTTCTTATTGGTTTGTATTTAGTCAAGGATAATCAATTCTCTTGTAATTTCTGTGGAAATCTAATTAAAGGCAATGAAAGAATTGTGAACATAAGCTCTGTATGACTAGGTCTGTGCATACATCCACAGATATTTACAGACAGATACATATACATACATACATACACAAAGGCATACATACACAAACAAAATGGGTGTATATGCCATACTCTCTATATGGGTAGAACTCAGAGTTACTGATTAACAATAATAATAAAGGGCACAAAGCAATAATCTGTATAGAAATGTTGGTGACTTTCAATTTCCTTTAATATACCAGATGGCAAAGTATTCTGACAAAGGCAGGAGAGTTTTTCTTCCCATTGGCCATAATTGATGACTATCCTGAATCACTCTTGTAAAATTAGTTATCTTATGAGGCTCCCAATGCATTACATATTTATTCAGAAGTAAAATAGCCCACTGTGGCTGCAGTTTATCTCACAAATTGTACTTAGAACTTAGCTTGCCAAGGAAAGTTCAGTGTAATGACTTCTAGGTACATATGGAAAATACGGCAATTTTGGTCACACAGAGGCTGGATTTTTATCCCTCCTTGACTTCAAATGCTAACATTAAGATGCACAAATTCTACTCGAGGCTATAATTTCCAACACATTAATCTAAAAAGCAATGAACAAAATGGTCAACCTGAAAATCAGTACAGTGGATAAAGATCTCATTCATTCAACAGTTACACTAATTCACAGATTTAAGTCTAATATAAACCTACTGTTGATAGAAAAAAATGCACTTAATGGTCATAAACCTTAGCAGTTGATTTTTGGGATCTTGATTTTAGGCAATGCATTGAATCTTTCAAATAACTCCCTTGCTTGTGTTTAAGACAACACTTATATGAGCCATGGTGGCACAGTGGTTAGAATGCAGTACTGCATGCTACTTCTGCTGCCTGCTGGCTGCCTGCAGTTTGGCAGTTCAATTTTCACTCAGCCTCCCATCTGCCCAAGTTGGTAAAAATGAGGACCCAGATTGTTGGGGGCAATACGCCGATACTGTAAACCGCTTAGAGAGGGCTGTAAAGCAATGTGAAGCTGTATGAAAATTGTTATCATCATAGTACATGTGTAAATGAAATGCAAAAAAGGAGCTGTAGATGAAAAGTAATCAGAAAATTAAGTTTGCAGATCCAAAGGTACTATTTGTGCTGACCTTAAAGATATGTCATTAAATGTTATGAGATTAAAAGTGGATGTCTACAGAATTCTTGGCTAAGCTAGATAGCATGGTTGCAAATCTCTAGACAAGAACTACACAGCAACAAAGTGAGCATTCTGTAGCACTGTCGCCTAGTTGTTACCCAGAGTTTTGCAGCCCAGATCTGGCAGTGTAGAGAGAGAATAGCCATTGTCCTCTGGTAATATATATGCAGAGCACATTCTTGCTGCTATGGGGCATTCATTTTGATGATTACTTTATCTTACTTCTTCAGTTAGGAGCTCACCAAGCTCATTCATGATCAACATCCTGCAAACTGGAAGTAGCTTTTTAGCAGTAGCCAAGCAGCTGTTTCTTTCTCACACTACCTCTGATGTAGTAAAACGATGGACTAAAGTGTATTAGCAGTAGCATAATTGAATGGATAAGTTTTTGTATTCCTATTCCTATTTCTGGAGGCCAGTTGAGGTACCTCATTCACAACAATGTAAAAACCTATTTTAAATTCAAAGAGGTTTTTTGTGTTCTGCTTATATTTTACACCTACATACACCTACATCTTGTTCTGACCCAACAATGATTCTTGATTTTTGGCTTCAATCCCTATAGCAATAATTATTGAGTGTAGATGCCATTCAGAGCAGGAATTCTCCAGGCACAGCCTGTTGGCTCATAATTTTAATTCCAACTGAGTTCTGTGTAGCTTATCCAAATCACTATCCTACTTCAGACAAATTATTTTAAGACCCATCTCTGTGGAAAGTATTGAGAATGATGGAAGGAAAGAAAATAAGACAACAAGGTGGATGGACTCAGTTACAGTCAGGCAATAGTGCACAATTAGGAGACATGAAAGACCAGGTATGGGACAGATCTTCATGAAAAAAACAACAACTATGTGGTCACTAAGATTTGAAAACAACCTGATGGCACATCACATCACTGCCAATCAGTTGACACTTGACTAGAAGATTTGAAATCTTATTGCTAGCCCAGAATTTCACTGAGCAACTCTTAACTTCTTGTACTGAAAGGAAAATAAATGTATTTAGAACATAGAACATAGAATAATAGAGTTGGAAAGAACTTTGGAGGTCTTCTAGCCCAGGGGTCCCCAACCTTTGCAACTTTAAGTCTGAAGGACTTCAGCTCCCAGAATTCTGGGAGCTGAAGTCCTTCAGACTTAAAGTTGCAAAGGTTGGGGACCCCTGTTCTAGCCCAACCCCCTACTTGAGCAGGAGAATATACCATTTCAGATAAAGAATTGTCCAGTCTCTTATTGAAAGCCTTCAGTGATGGAGAACCACAACATCTAAATGCAAACTATTCTATTTGCTCTCATTGTTAGGAATTTTCTCATTACGGTAGTTCTAGGTTACTTGATTAGTTTCCATCCATTGTTTCTCATCTTGACTTTTGGTCTTGCCTTTGGAAAATAGTTTGAACTCCCCCTCTCTCTTATCGGTAGGAGCCCCTCACTGCAATTATGTCACCCCTACTCCTCCTTTTCATTAGATATTCTTTCATTAGATTTCTTTCATAACACCAGACTTAAAGTCCTCAAGTTAGGCTGATTACAAGGTACAGTTAGCAAAAATTTTCTGCTGTAAAATTAAACCATTTCCTCTGCCCTAGAGAGTTGCTGGAAGTCTTGTTCTTTCTTCAAAATGAACAGCAATTCTGTGGTCTGAGACAAGAACTCCTACATTTCACCTTCATCCTCTCTGCTTGCTGGTTTCTAGAGAAATATGTGATTTGCCATTATAAAAAAAAAGAAAATGTGATACTGGAGACTTCTCCTGTGTACTGCTGCTATCTGTAGCTGTCAAAAATTGTAGTCTACACTTAGTTAATCAGGCTCAAGCTTCATGCACCTTTGATCTGATCAAGTGAGGCAATTTGTAACCATATATTGCTGCTTGCTGGAATATGCAAATATCTTAATTTGACTTTTATAGGTTGCCATTATTTTGGCTTTAACTTTGTATTCCTTTAAGGTTTCATAATTTATTAACTATTTGCAGAAAAAGAAACTATAAAAGAAAGAGAGCAGATAATCTTTGTGGAGGATACAAACAATATTAAGGTCTATTGGGGCCAGTTGGTGCAGAGATATTTGCTTCAATTGATGCTGCACTTCAATCTGAAGTTATGCTCTAAAAAATAACCATATAAATTAAGAACACTGTGATGTTCTATAATAATTTTCCTCCAATGACATCTATACCAAAATGTGCATACTATGCAAATCAACATGAGACACACTGCCAACTGTTAGAACATTTACAGCACAACTCACAATATTTTAAGATGTTAAACTCAGATTCTACTCTCTCATTATGTTAAAAGTACCAATAAACTCCAGAAAACTATCCAACTGGAATGTTAGTTGTTTAGCTGGTTGAAGACTGGAAACTAAACATCTATTCCTGAATTGTAGACAAATGTTAAAATGCAGAAATAAATGATCTTTTTCTCCAAAATACTCTTTATGAGTCTGGGTAAAATACATTGAATACATCCTTCATTTCTGAAAAACCTAAAAAAGGAATAATGATAACTGAATGCAGATCTAGTGTAGCATTTAGTCATAAAAAAAACAATACTCATGGGAAGCCTAGAAGCAGGACTTCAGCTGGTAACATCACCCCTCTCACCCATGTTCCCTCACAGCATATAAAGGCAACATGTCTTGTATCTACTAAAAACCTTATCCTTCACAAATCCTTGATTAACACTATTCAAGATAGTGACTATCATCACGCCCTAAGCGATTTCACACCAGAGTGCTGATTTGCAAAGTGGATGAAGAAGTTAATGGATCTAAAGAAACAAATTGTAAACTATAACTCTGAAGCATCAAATAAAAAGAAATGGAATATTCCAACATTAAATATAGAGCACCTTTTAATTGTACTATTTTAGTACAATGGATGGTACCCGTAAACCTCAAAGTAGCAAGTCTTTCTTCTATTTTGGACTTGTCACCCTTGAAGATTGAGGACATCAAGTCTTTTACAGTTACTGAAAGCAGAGTGAACATGGAAATAATGGGAAGAACAGAAGCAAAATATTTGTCTCCTTTAATATCATGTTTTGGTATTCAAGGTGATGTAGGATTTTTGATTTGCTTTCTTTCTTGCAAAAGTATGTTTGCTAGGCCAATGGAAAAATAAGTTAGAAATGACTGCTGTATTTAGTGACAGTTGGAAGTTACAAAAGTGATGAGAAATTACTTTATGACCAATTCTGTTTCACTTAGCAACTGCTTCACTTGATTGTTGAGTTACTGGCCCAAGTTGTGGTCAATAGATGAGGAGTATCGAAACAAGAACTGCCTCTCCCTCTTCCTTGATTTCTTTCTCTTTCTTTTTTCAATGAGTACTGTAGTAACAATGACAAGCATAAACTCAAATGGAAATATAAATTTAGTCATTGTTCTCTAGTCTCACAAAGATAAGCTCATGGGAACCTTTAGAACTGGCATTAAGGTTGCTAGGTTTCCCACTAAGCCAACTGCTACTCAAGAACCCCATCCATATTTTATCATTCTGTGGGGGGCCCATGGGTTGCCCATGGACTTTGGAGAATTAGACTATGTAATTGCTGTGAAGGCAATTAAATGCATGAGACATGCCTACCCACAAATAGGGCAGCCCAGAGAATCTCCATGGCTACCTCCTTTAAAATGCTTTGCACTGAGGAAGGAGTTATTGGAAGCAAATCTTCTGATATATAAAAGATAAAGTTCAGCAGCAAAGTTGGCATCCATATTTTAGTAAGGACTTCATAGTTACTACTATAAAAGTAAAAGGTGCAAGCCGTTCAAAACCTTAAAATGTGATGTTAAAATATAGAACACCCTACAATTTAAAAACCATTTTCTCCATCAGAAAATCTTGAGGAAATGATTTATTGAGTCAAATGTTGATAGGGGGGCACATTTCAGATACTAATTTCACATTCTTCATTTAGATCATCCTTTTCATGCTGAAATATGTTTGTTTATACTGAAGACATAAACTCTATTATTATGATTACAAACATCATTTGTGCTAGTGAAAGTTATTTAATCTGTCAGATTAAGCAGGCCTGACATTTTTGGAGATGAACAATAAGATGCAGACATTTGAAAGAATGCAATAGAGTGATTAACATGGAGGAACCTTATTCTTTGCCTGTTAGATTACTGTCTTCCTCTAGGAGTAAATCCAGGAAAATGTTATCTTTTCCAATTTCCCTTATAGTGTGTTGTTCATACAACACTCTATCCCTGGTGCTGCGTATCTGCAGTGATTCATTAATCCAACTATAGCAGAAAGTGTTGCAAAAGAAAACTACAGAAATCCAAAGAATCACATATTTTAAATATCAAGAGGGAAAATAGTGCACACTAGATGAGACTAGTGTAATTACTACACTAGTATAAATTTATTATTATTACTAAACATGATTATTTTTGTATATTCCTCAGAAATTGCTAGACTTACATTTAAAACATGGAAGGTGAATAGAACAGATACTGTAAGCAAATCTGTTTTTAAGAAATGTTTATATTCCAGAGCTACACTCATCTTTATTCCCATCATTTTCTTTTTCTTTAGCATTGAATATATTAATTTTAGTACAAATGAATCTCAAGAAGTCAAGATGGTTACAATCCCCACCCCCGAGAATCTAAAAGAAACCTTATGGAATATTAATTGGTCATACAACATGTCTTTTGAAGAGATCTGTTATTATACTTTTCTAAAGAGCAAAGAAAATCAAGCTAGAAGCATTTGGATTAGAATATGCATTGATCTGGCTTTGCTATTAAAAATCAGATTTATTTTTTTTAAAATCCCATTAGAACAAATAATATCTTATTTCAGGAGCAAAACTCCTTCACGTTTTAATAAGCATACAGCTGGCAAGGAGGTTGATTTTTATTTTATTTTCCAGTTCCACCAACCTTTTTTATTGCAAATTGTGTGTAATAAAGAATATTAAATAAATAGCCAGGCCAACTTCATTCAAACCAGCTTTCTTCCATTTTTTCACTGGTCCATTCTGCCCCAGAATCTTTTGTGTCACTCTCCTCTGTTTTCACATAATTCAATGAAATGTCAGTCTGCCAAATTAGACCAGCTTCTGTCTTTCAGAATCTTCTAAAGGGTCTAATTTGAGAACCAGGCAAGAGGGGCTTTTGTTTCAAATCAGATTATGCTAATATCCAGTAGAGCATAATCCTAGCCCCCAATGATCAGGATAATTACAAGGACTGAAACTAGTTCAATCTTTGCATGAAACATGTGTGTGTGTGTGTATATATGTATGTGCTTGTGTATGTATGTATGTATGTATGTATGTATGTATGTATGTATGTATGTATGTACGTACACACACACATAGACACACACCCTTGGTACACAGATAACTTACTCTCTGGAGAAAAATACTGTGGGGATAAGACACCCCTAACACCCCTCGGTGTGTGTTCTGTTAAGATGCAGCCTGTTATGCCTTTAAATGACTTCTATTGTACTGCTGTAAAATGGCTTCTACTGTACAGTACAGTGGAGTTGCCATGGTATTGGCTTCACAGTACTCCACAAGGGGACTTCCTCTGGTAAGGGGAAAATCCAACATTAGAAATTACATTTGGTTGCAACATTTCCCCCCTTTAAATAAATACCCGGGCAATGTTGGGTTATCAGCTCATGTTAAATATTAGCCATTTCTCTTCCACATGATGCTAATGACATTCACCAACTCATGGTAGATCATTTGATTTCTTATTGTGCATTAGGAATTTGCTTGAATGCATTAGTGTCTAAAAACAGATAGTAGATGATGCATGCCCACTGACCCCTCCCTTACTCTCTCTGACCTTCATACATTCAGCTGGTGGGTTGAAAGAGAAATGGAGTTGTGATAGGCCTCTTTCTGAAGAGGCTATTGCTCAATCCAGTGATATTAAACAATTTCCACCCAATCTTCAATCTTCTCTTTGGGGGAATATTTTGGAAAGAGAGTTGTATTATAAGGTAAACAATTTGTTAATTGGTTTGGTCCAACGTGCTCTCCCTTAAACAGTAGAACTTGGAGTCCTGTTTGCAGCTACTGCTTGTGCAACAGATAGAAGTCATGGACAGGAGATACTTTGCTCAGCTTTAATAGGTACTCCAACTGCTGCCTTTTGGGGGGTAGGGATACCTTTGCCACATTTACTGTATCATAATTATTCAAGGTCTATCCTTGAAGGTGATGCAGAACTAAAATGGTCTCACTATTGACAAAAGAAGTGTGCTACCTATGTTGAGATTGCATCATGGTTTTTCCGTAGCTTCTAAACCTAATTCAATAAACTGATTTCAATCTGTCAACCTGCATGGATTGGCACCAATGTTCTCTCAGGACATAGCCCAATCCGGATGATTACAAGACAAGAGCACTCAGTTAATATTCTTTGTTGCCATTAGGTGGTTATCAGGCTTTTTGCAGTCTACTTCTAACAACCCTAACTGTAATTATTAGAAAGCATATTAACAATACTCTGTGATGCCTGGCACATTCTTATATAGTCATGAAGAGATGACTATGCATATTTCAGTCCTGGAAAACTCTACATAGAGCATGTAAGTATTTCCGCATCTATTTTCCCTCTTTCCAAACTCTGTTTAGTCCACCCATTCAAACAATCACTTTCACAACAAAGAAAGTTGCCTACCAATTGTAGGGTTATGGTTCAAAGTATTTTGCACAGTTCAGTTGGCAGCAAAGCCTGATTGTAAAAAGTGAAACCTGGCAAATCAGAGGGAGGGGCCTTATAGAATTGAAAGAAATGCAATAGGTACTTGATGTAGAATAATCCCTGGTGGAGAGAGAGAAAGAGCATGATTTACCTCTGGAATGTAGCTTCATGGTATTCCATTCCTGTTCTGCATGTGTTTCCTTTAATACATCTACTTTCCCCCAATTGTGGTCTCAAAAAGATGGGGGAGGGAGGAAGGGAGGGAGGGAGGGAGGGAGGGAGGGAGGAAGGAAGGAAGGAAGGAAGGAAGGAAGGAAGGAAGGAAGGAAGGAAGGAAGGAAGGAAGGAAAGGGACCTTGTACTTTTATGAACCATCTGTACTATGTGGGAAGGCTGTAGTTGTTTGTACCTTTGCTATTTTATTTTCCTTCTTAAAATCTTCCACAATAAACTTCAGATTGTAACTTGTTGAGGGTAATACAGGGATGCATCTCTGAAATGCTGGGCAAGATTGTTCCACCCTTCAGAAGTCCTCTGTTAGACCTTTTAATGCTGCAATTTGCTTTGCGCTGACACAGGTAGTTCTTGACTAATGACCAAAATTGGGACTGGAACTTTCACTGCTAAACAATATGGTCATTAAGTGGGTTGCATCCTATTTTACAACCTTTTTACTTTAGCTGGTAAGTGAATCCTGCTTCCCCCATTGACCTAACTTGTCAGAAGCCCCTTAGGAAGCTCACAAATGGTAATCGCATGGTCTGCAGCCAGTCATAATTTTTTTCAGCACTATCATGACTTCAAATAGTCATTAAATAAATGGTCATAAATTGAGGACCACCTGTACAAGGACTGTGAATGTGATATGTATAAAATAGTATCTTCCTGAGTTTTAGGCATTGTGTTAGTCCTGGCTATAGATGATCGAAGGGTGCTCCCAAAATTCTTGGGTTCCTAAAGGCAGTTTTACCTCAGTACAAGATTTACAAAAAGACCAAATGGTGAGGGATTCTTGGGTTATGTGGTTATATCCTTCAACTAGAGTAATTGCAGACCTGCAATCTTCTTTCCTTAATTAAGATGGTGAAAAAGACACATTCAATGTTGTTCATAGTCCATGCCATATTATAATCATTTGCAATCTCCATATCCTCAGAATCTACTCATAATCATCTTATTACTTATTATTGCTGATCTCAAAAGACAGAGAACACGCCGTGAAGTGATCCTTGAAACTTCCAGCTGATGAGTAGAAATGTTTAGCATAAAAAATGGCTCCCAGCGCCTGCCTCATTGTCGTGCATCCACTATCTTCTTGTTTAAGACATTAGAACACTCAAAGTCAGGGCTTGCTACAAAAATTACCATGCTCCTAAGAAATTATACCTATGCATCTTTTATGAAACAGCAAAGAACAATAGCATAATTTCTGCAGGGAAAGGAAGAGTCCAGAAGTTAGGAAGTGGGGAAAGGGCACAGGAGTTTCCCTCACAAGCACTACAGAGTTCCAGAACGTTTACGAGAAAATAAGGTTCGGAATGTCTTGTAGAACTGCAGTTCAGCCATAAATAAAGTTCAGGTCAGTTGTTTAACAGAGCTAATGTCACTAGATCACCCAGGAATGGTGTTGAATTGGGATGTGCAAATAGTATGTGTGAAGTCTGAGTCAACCAGCAGGGGTTGACTGGGGAATTCTGGGAGTTGTAGTCCACAAGTCTTAAAGTTGCTAAGATTGGACACCCCTGCTCTCAGTATTGCTTTTTATCCAAGGGGAGAAGCTTGTAGAAAATAATGAGAACTAAAGATTGGCAAGTCAAGCAATTCACACTAACAAAAATAAGAAAAACATCTCCAAAATTTCTCCATTAGAACAAATGAAGATGAGGTTTTCAACAGTAACAGATATCAAAACATTAGGAAGAAATAGAGCATGCAGTGATTGATAACCCATGTTTCTCTGTAATAGTTATCAGATTCCCTCCATAAAAAATATTATTTCATCCTACAGCTGCTCTTTCCTGTCTTTCTCCTTTCCAAAATCCAGATCTTTTCATAATGGATATGGACAGAAAATACATCTATGGCCTCCAGCAGAGAATTCGAGCTGTCAGAAAAAAGTTTAACTTGAAAGAGGGCAGCTGCCTGACCATAAATGCCATTCCTCTCAAAGTTTTACTGTCTGTTGCCCAAAGTTCATTTTATATATGCTGAGTAGATTGTAAGTTTCCACTCCAAGCTCTGATAGATTTTTCTTTCACTCTCTCTCATAAATGTTGGAACTGGAGCCCAGTTCTCACTTTTTAAAACTATCATCTCACAAAATAGCATGAAATAAAAGCTTCTTGGACACACACTACTTTTCCTGCTTCGTTGTGCCAAGGCAGCTTCTTTACGTTTTATAGCAAGAAGGGTAAAATTAATCAAATCTCCAAAGAATGGACTTTCCATCTGATTCTTTGTGTTCTGCCGCCTGTGACTTCCCAATGCACCTGTTCCTTTTAGAATTCCCTGGCATTTCGTCCTTTGTAGTCTTTCTGAGTGAAGTGTTGAGTGAAGTGTTAAGGCCTGAGGAACTGTCTCACTCCAATGGGATTGCCCCCCACCCCATTGATTCTGGCAGAAGGGGCATGTTGTGAACCCTTTGGTCAAGGAATTCTGGCTGGTGAGGCCCAAGAGAAGGTCTTTTCTGCCATGGGCCTCATCCCTCTGGAACATCATGCTCCTTGAGGTGATATCCACACCCACTCTCATGGCCTTCCATCAAAACCTGGCTCTGCCAGCTGGCCTGGTGTCTCAGTGAGGGCAATCAGTGTTCGATGTGGCCACTGGACTAGGAGGGAGATCCTATATCTATCCCATAGTATTCTGGTTTTATACATTTTTAAATCTCTATTTAATATTTAAAGTTTGCTTGACAGTGCGGTGGGTGGCATAGCAAAAAAAAACCAAATAAGTAAAATGATATTACCAGCCATAAGACACAGGAAGTTGAGGGTCTCAGAGGAAGAAATGTACAATGAATAGCTCTCAGGAGTCATTGAAGCTGGCAAGATGTTTGAATGCAAGCCACAAAAAAGCCTTTGTGGGCTAAAACAGGCCGGCAGGATATAGAAAAGTAAAAGTAAACCCTGCTTTAGGAAGGTTAACCCTTGCTTATATTTAATATTGTAAAACAACAAATGGATTTTTGTTCAGTGTTTAATATTTAATAATCAGTTATAAAGATGATTATAAAGCACCTAAACAAAGGAAGTTGTTGGGGAAATGAGTGGTGAAATTATCTTGGTATTTTGGAATGCATATTGAGGAAGGTGAGAAAGAAAGTTATCTCTTCTTCACCAGAAAGAGATGTTTAGGCAGAGTGTAGAATTCCTAGGGCTGACTGAGGCAAACTCAATCAACGCACCAATGGAGGTTGCAACTTTCTGGGGGGAAAAGACAGAACAGCAGTCCTTTTTCTGCATCAGTAAATACATACCTGCAATTGGAAAGTATCTGTATGTGTCAACAATCCCTAGAGGAGCCATTACCACAGCAGTGGGAGTTCTATCCAGAGAAGGAAGTGTGCCAACCCAAAGCGATTGGACAACAGTCAAGAAGCAGGGCAGATACCTCAAGGGCACTGCTGACTTAAAGTTAAAACTGCCAACAAGCAGCAACCCTGAACTAATTGGATACATGACACAAACTGAGCCAAAGATAGAGCTGACCACAAATTTACAAGCAGGCCTCTTCCTCTGTGGTGCTGGGGAAATCAGCTGGCCAGCAGGAAACAAGCTACAGTATTACGGTATTGTCCTCCACCAAGGGAAAGTATTTCAGCTACTGAAGAAAAACGGTAAGCACATTGATCCCAGACAGCACTATGCATGAGCTGTACAAGATCAAGGGTTGATCAGAATGCAGAAACAGGACTGATATGCTGTTCAACCCACAGTCCTAAGAGGGATCCAGATGCTTCAGCAGAAGATGAGCGCTAAAAGTGGATTTTGGATATGATGGGAATGTGAAGACTGCATTGACGAGCTCATTTTGGCCACTGTGGAAAATGAAGAAATATAACTAAGGGGAAAGATCTTCACACATTGTCCCTACATCTGTTTCTCATCTGGTCTCTTCTTAATAAGAAGGATCTGCCTTTAAGAGGCAAAGAAATGTTCCTGATTCACTCACATTCTGTTGAACCTTCTGCTTCCCTCTTCTCAAAATGCAGTTAAGTAGGATGAAGGTGTTTTTTTTAACCATGAATTTCCTTTATCTTTCTTTTATTTATTCTCTGTTCTGTTTTGTTAAATTAATGGATTTCCCAATCAGTCTACCTTCCAATATAATAATGTCGGTTCGCACTGAGAGTTGGGCTAAACCAGTGATTGGCAAACCGTGGCTCGCGAGCCATCCTCTTTGGCGCCTCGAGTGTGGCTCTTCCACCACCCTCGCCAACGGCAGGACTCCTGGGCCGCAGCAACCCTCCCTCCAGGCCGCCAGTTCCATCCCTCCCCCCGCGGAGCCTCTTCAGCCCAGCAGCGGCTCCCCAAACGCCAAAGAGGCAGCCGTAGCCTCCCAAGCCGGACACTCATCTACTTCCAGGGGCTGCAGAGGCTCCGTGAGTGGGGGGAGTGAACCGGGTTCCAGTGGGTGAGCCAGAGGGGTGGGCAGGTTGTTTGTTGGGTGCTGCCACAGCGTTTCCTTGGCCAGCCGCCCACCCGCCGGCTGTGGTTGCTCACTCGCTCACTCACCCACCGGACGCCAGGTTCCTTCGTCCGGTGGGTGCGTGAGCGAGGGAGCAAGCAAGCACAGGCGGGCAAGGAAACTTGCTGCGGCAGCGGCCAACAACCTGCCCGCCCACCGGCCACGGTTGCTTGCTTGCTCACCCACCCACCAGACGAAGGAACCTGGCGTCCGGTGGGTGAGTGAGCGAGTAAGCAATTGCGGCCGGCGGGCTGGCAGGCGGGCGGGTAAGGAAAGTTGCTGCAGCAGCACCCAACAATCCACTGGCCCACTGGCCCACCGGCCGCGGTTGCTCGCTTGCTCACCCACCGGACGCCAGGTTCCTTCATCCGGTGGGTGGGTGAGCAAACGAGCAAGTAAGCGCAGCCAGCGGGTGGGTGAGCTGGTGGGCCGGCCAGGCTACTTCCAGGAGCTGAGGAGGCTTGGGAGGGGGGAGACAGACAGACAGAGAGAGGCACAGACACAGAGAGAGGGAGGGAGGGAGGGAATCAGAGAGTGACAGACACACACAGAGAGACAGGGAGAGACAGAGAGGGAGAGAAAGATAGACAGAGACACAGAATGAGTGATTGAGTGAATGCGAGACAGAGATACACACACACACACACAGAGTGACAGAGATGGGCGTACGAAGGAGAGAGAGACAGAGATAGAGACAGAAAGAAAAAGAGAGAAAGAAAGAAAAAGAAAGTTGGAGAGAGACAGAGAAAGAAAGAAAGGTAAGAAAGGTAAGAAAGTAAGAAAGTAAGAAAGTAAGAAAGTAAGAAAGTAAGAAAGAAAGAAAGAAAGAAAGAAAGAAAGAAAGAAAGAAAGAAAGAAAGAAAGAAAGAAAGAACTTATGACCACAATTGAGACCGAAAGTTTGGCTGCTAAACAAGACCATTGTTAAGTGAATTTCACATTTTCCAAAATAAATTTCAATCATTGTATTGTTGATATTTGGGTCTTTTGACTAATGAGTTTGCCGACCACTGCCCCCCCCCCCCCCCCGCGTGCGCATGCACCACCTGTTCCTCCCCCCCCCCCGCCCCTCCTCTACGCCAGCCGGTCCGCAGAATTTTCTTTAAAATGAAACCGGTCCCTGGTGCAAAAAAGGTTGGGGACCCCTGCAGTAAAATACAGACCTCTCCTGCTTGCTCTGTCCTTTAACTTTCAAAATGCACTTTTCCTGGCTCTCTCTCACAGACACAAAGACACACATGGTCCTCCAAGGCTCCTCTATTCAGTGCCAGGTGAATAGAAGAGCCTTTTTCAAAAATGCTTTTTGGAGAACTACTTATATGACTCTTAAAGAAGTTGAACAGTTATCAATAAATGATAGCAGATATTCAACCTTGGCTAATCTTGCAAAGCTTGGACTTTGTTAGGACTTGAATGGGAGATCAACAGGAAATTCCAGGGCTGTAGAGTCAGGACCAGGAGATAAAAGGAGGAGGAGGAAACAGAGTCTATGCATATGTTCCAATAACATCATAGAGTTAAAGCAAGTTTAATATCAGGAATACTATTTAATGTTGTTGAGTAAAGCAGGGAGTCTTGAAAACCAGCAAGGTTATCCCTCTGCCCGATCTCATATCAAGTAGAATCAAGGTGGGGTTATTTTGAATTGTGTTCTTTCATTTCTTTCCCAAGGTTTTTTCTTAATAGCTCTCACATTTCTTCCTCAGGTTATCTCCATCTTCCTTCACAACCCTTTACTTTCTTTATATTTTGCTTATGGACTTTTCTATAGCCATTTGATTACAGTTTCCTTTTTAATAAGTCACCCAGAACATACTACTTGGTATTCTTTAAGCATGTATGACCAAACTCCAGACTTTATTATCTCTTAAGTTGCTTTGAAAGCAGTTCTGCTTAGATGGATCTAAATAGATAGAACAACGCTGGCTCTTTAGGACAACTCTGTTCTCTTTGAGCCAGAGATAGGCTGAGCAGTCTTTTGAAATAAAGGGCATCGTCATACAATAAGAAGGATGACAGCGTGCCAGAAAGAACAAGAATATGTTTTCCAAAGTACCACGAGCCCTTACATCTTGAGACATTTGCTATATTATGAACCATGTTTAAAATATTTTCATTTTTTAGGTCTATGGATCATGAGATTCTGCAGATGTCAATCACTGCTCTAAGATCTTTATATTTCTTATTACAGTTCGTAGGCTCAGGAAGATTGTCAACTTTATGCTCCATTAGAAGACCTTGAGGAAACATTTAATATTCTCCTTTATGCTTTAGTTTTAATCCAATACATGAATCCATTTGGCAAGGGCAGACAAAGGTGATTTCTTTCCCATTGCTTTTATAACATGTCCATGAAGTGCAGATTAATACTAAACTTCATATTCATGACATCCTGATTGATATATTCTCCCCTCATCTATTGCCTTCTTTCCTTTTTGCTATGAACCATTCCAACTAATTATCTATGTGGAAATATTGGCAAATTTTAAGTACACACACATCATTCTAATATACAGTATAGAGAAAACCATTTTAACAAAAATGTAAATGCGAATTTCAGGAAATCAAATTAGAATATATCTAGAGTTTGTGCTCTGCAATTTATAGCATTGCTGTCAATTTCCCTCAAAATATACCTTCTATTTTAGCAGTTAAGACTGTGCTTGAATGTAACTTCTATATTTTTCAGTAGCAGAAGGCACAGAGGGAGCCGGCAGCTGGTTTATCTCATGCCTTGCCCCTTCATTAATTTCTTCACCTACTGGCTTTTTCTAAGAATTTCTCTGTGAGAGTCCAGCAAGTACTTCCTATCAAGTATCAAAGAATATTTAAATTTATAGAATTACCTGCCAGAAATTGGAAACATTTAAATTTTAATGTTGCTTCACTAGCTGAAAATTTTGAGCAAAGAAATATTGAAAACAAGATCCTGTTTGGTGCAGTAACTAAAATACTAGGATAAAATGTGAGTTTTAGACCTGCCTTAAACACAAAGTCACTGGATGGCCTTGGGTCAGTCACTTTCTCAGGCCCAGGAAGGAGGCAGTAGCAAACCTGTTTTGAAAAACCTTACCAAGAAAACTGCAGGGACTAGTTCAGATAATTGCAAGTGGTCAAAACTGCCTCAAAAGAACCAACATTGAAAAACAACAAGGGAATATAATAATGGACTATATTTGATCATGTGATTACCCAACTGTGTTTTGAAGGTTTTTTTTTTATCCCTTCAAGTTCCATCCAACACACAAATCCCACTCTGTGCCTCCAGTGCAGGTTTGCTTTTCCATTTATCCTTTAGCTACCTTCAAGAATAGAAATGAATTCAGTTGGAAGAAAAAGGGCTGAGGGAAGACATCTGGAGAAATAAGAACATCCAGCAAATAACATATTTGAAAAATATCTGGATTTCTGTAGTTCAGTATATAGAAGTTAATTGTCTAGAAAACCACGTCATTAAAGTACACATCTCTAATAATATCAGATTTTATTACCGTATTTTAAGTATACACCACGTCATCTTCCAGTTTATAATACGTCTGGTATTTATCAACTAAAACAGATCAGAAATTGTATTGTGGAAATCATGGTAACAAAATCAACAGTGCTTTCTTTGAGATGCTGTGAAATGACACAGGATATTTTTCAACTAAAACAGTAAACACGAGTGCGCCAAGATCCTTTATGTCAGAGGGACTCGTAACAGGAATAAAGCAAGTAATTGAGAAAACAGCAGAGTATGATTTGTGTAAAGGCATGATTTCTCTCCTACCTAGCTTTCTGAATTTGGAGGAGCTGTTAATTTATTCTCCAGCTTACAGCTTCTTGGAAATAAAAAGCTGACTACAGTAAATGGAAAGAGGCTGTGTGCTAAATCTTGGGTTTGCATTGCTTCATCTAATATCTAATTCTAATTTATAGTAAGGAGATGCTCCGTTGTATCCTGAAAGAAGCTAGAAGAAAAGGGCCCAGTAACATAAGATGATAAATTAGACCTCAAAGGGGAAGGTTTTTTAGTTTTTATTTTGTTATCCTGAAGATCAGTAGAGCTACAGTATGAGAAAATACAGACCATAACATTTACATCATGGAAGAAAGAGGTGCCCCTTCCTGTACTAGATTACTGCCGCCTTAGTTTTCTGTGATGCTTCTCAAAATATGGAATCATCTATAAGATAAAATGTTACAGAGATACTACAGAGGGAATCTCAGAAGAGAGTTATTGTTAAAGGTAAAGGTTGCCCTCACACACATATGTGCTAATTGTTCTCTAGGGGGTGATGCTCATCTCTGTTTCAAAGACGAAGGGCCAGCGCTGTCCAAAGACGTCTCTGTGGTCATGTGGTAAGCATAGCTAAATACCAAAGGCACATAGAATGCTGTTACTTCCCACCAAAGGTGGTTGCTATTTTTCTACTTGCATTTTTACATGCTTTCAAACTGCTAGGTTGGCAGAAGCTGGGACAAGTAACGGGAGCTCACTCTGTTATGTGGCGCTAGGGATTCAAACTGCCGAAATGCCAACCTTTCTGATTGACAAGCTTAGCGTCTTAGCCACTGAGCTACCATGTCCCTTGTTATTGGTGGGCCTGATGAAATTGCTATTGCAACGTGCAGAGCATCTGGGAATTCACGGATAGGCAGATGTTTGTTTATTATTTTTCTATATGTATAGGAAGTGGCTAGAAGGACACTTCTAATATTCTTCCATTTTTAGAAAGCTTGCAATATTCATATTCTTTAATTTTCCGTCCAGCATCCAAACAAATGATCATGTTAACAAACCCATGGAGCTGCTCAATGCCACGTCAGTCAATAATAAGTTCCCCCCTCTCATATGTCATTTTATTAGGGAGATGTAGGCTGAGCTGACATGCATTTCTGAAACCTGATTGGTCCCAGAATGTGGAGGGGGGTTCCCCTTTTTGAAATATAGCCAGTTGATTTTGGAGTCCCCAGGGTAGGGGAGATGGGGTGGGAGTTGTCGTTTGAGAGTCTCTATTGGCCTTTAGGGTCCATTTATAGGACCCTATAGACCCTGTTTCCAAACCACTAAGAATTACTTAGGTGAGATATGTGAGGTAAAAATGTGATAAATAAATCCGTCGGTCAGTCATTACATGTTTTTTCCTGAAAGCTTGGAGGAAGGGATCTGTTGTTTCTATAATTTAGGTCAACCACAAGCATGCTGAGCTTTAATTAAAAATGACAACGAATATTACTTTCCCCCCTACATCATATATTTTACAACATAAGTGCAATTATATTTCAATCTGGTGATTTTTTCCCCCACAGGGTTTTAATAAAAATCTGTACAAATTTTCATTGGATTTTTGGCAGGAGAACATGCAATGGTATCTTGGAAGACTAACGGTCTGTTGAAGACAATGGGAAAAACTAATGTTTCAGGCTCTGACCAGTTGTGCTCATCAATCCTACATAACTGGTAAGCTCAAGGTTTGGGGCAAAAAAACCCAGTTCTCTGCCGAAAAGGTTGAACTGCTGTTCATAGGAAAGAGTAAATTGGGACAGCAATTAAACAGGAGAAAGTAACAGGAAGTAGATATAACCGTAGGATAAGGAAGTATAGACTGAAGTTTCTCTTTCCTAACTAAATGGCCAATTTTAAGAGTGATAAAGCTATTAGGTTCAAGTTCTGTAGAGCCTAGGCTAAGTGAGAGATCACGCCAAATCTATTCAATGTTGGATGCTTTTATTCTGGCCTCTTAAAACTGATGGTTTTACTGTGAGAATTGTATATAGCAAGACATGTATTAAGAAATCTGGGGAAATGGAAGGAAGAAGAGCAAAGAAAAAGAAAGGCATGAATTAGTGATGAATCATCCCAAGAAAAACTTTGGTTGAATAAAAAGAAAAAAGCCACGAGGAACAGGAAATCATGCATGAGAATGTGATGTGACAGATACAAATGTAAACTCTACTGTCTGAATACATGAGAGAATTAGGTGACTATAGACTCTTGTAAGTGGTCTTAGTGCTTCTATAGGAATACCAATAGTCCTTGGCTTATGACCATTATTGACACTGGATTTCTCATCCCAAGATGTACCAGTTCTTAAGTGGGTGATAAAATGACCATGTCCAACTTCATGAGCATTTTTACGGTAGTTTATTATGCAGCAGTTGTACAGAATCATTAAGTGAACTCCATAGTTTTTAAGCAGACCCATTGTTTGCAAAGGATGCTTATGGCTAAAATCCTGAAGTAAACACCAGTGTCTGGCAAAAGAAATTCTTAAATCGTGGTCATGTGATTTAAGGGATGCCACAAATGGCCGTAAATGTGGAGTGGTTGCCAAGTGCCCAAAATGCGATCACATGACTTTTAGAGTGTCCATTGAAACTTCTAATGGATACTTAATGACCAGTCATAAGTCAAGTGCCTGAAATACATTTTGAGAAAAGGGGGAAGAGAAAGAAGGGGGGGGGAGGGAGGGAGGGGAGGAGGGAAATGCTTTATAAACCGTTATGATAACCATGTCAAAATTTTACTCTATTCAGAGATGGGTAAGCAAGGAGGCAACATTTTCAAGCTAAAAATAGTTGATACCCAGCCCCTGGTTTGGTAGTAAATGTATGAGGAAATTATATGTAATTCTTCCCTCTAGCAGTGAATCTGTGTGGTTCAGTGCCCATCAGTTTTGAAATAAAAGTGGGCTATCCAAAAACAAGATGGCATCTTTTAATTATTAGGGGATTGTTAATATGCAAAAAATAAATTATGATTTAAATGGAAAAAGAAATAAGAGGCTTGTGGAAATAGAGCCTAAATGATTTTTAAAAATGGGAGTACTGTACCATGATACGAAATTTCAGGAAAACATTGAATGTTAAAGGTACGTTATTAAAGAAGGAGGCAGGTCAATGACCAATCATGGCTCTAGAAAATTTTGGCAAATCCTCCATTGCTTTCAGCTGATATGCACTTACATTTCTGCATCAGAAGGGGGAATGGTTCACAGCAGGGGTGGGTTCCTGCCAGTTCTAACCTCTTCTATAGAAGAGGTTCCACAAATCTACAGTGCTGTTTAGAACCGGTTACAGCTCCCTCCCCCCACCCGTCCGCACATCATCAAGATGAAGAGCAAGAGGAGGAATTCTGGGAGTTGAAGTCCACAAGTCTTAAAGCTGTCAAGTTTGAACACCCCTGGGTTTTTTTCTAAAGGGGCGCAAGGGTCTTGTAACTTGACAGCTTTAAGACTTGCACACTTCAATGCCAGAGTTTCTGAGCCAACATTTTGGTTGCTAAGCAAGAGCGTTGTTTAGTGAGTTTCACCACATTTTACAAGTTGACCACACCCAGCCAGTCACATGACTGCCAAGCCACTCCCACCCAGTCACATGGCTGGCAAGCCACTCCCACCCAGTCACATAGCCAGCAAGCCACTCCCACAAAGCAGGCCACATCCTCAGAAGAGGTTCTAAAAAATTTTGAAATCCACCACTGGTTAACAGAATAAGAAGTTCAGCAAACCATATAGAAGACCTCCAAGGCCCATTCCAAGTCTGATATTCTGACTGCATTATAGTCGTACTGTATCCAGCAAACCCTGAGCTGGCAGTAAACTGTACCACCATTAATTTTGTTGTCCCTCTTTTGATCCTTATTGTGCCTCAATTGTTTCCAGTCACTGCCAGTCATCTGACTTTCTTCCAAGCTAATAGGTCACAAAGGCTAACATTCAGGCTGTCAGAATAAAGAAAATACTGCTTTGTTATTAGTTTGACTAAGGATGACTCTAAATCAATCTTACTCACAAGATTGGGATGAAGGCAATGTCATGGCGACAGGGCAAAAAGAAAGATGTTGCATATTTGTGCTATGGCTAGATAATAAAATATAAATGTGCACAGATGCAGTGTATATTAGTAGCACACCTTAGCTTGGCTTAAGAACAAAGGAAAATGGAAGGCAGTGAGACTGACTAGCAAATCCTCTAATGACTTAGAATCAGACCAGAATCTCCAAATGGATCATTACATGAAGATTTATTATTTCTAATTGCTTAGTAATAGCAATAACAGCAATATCCATCATTGATAGAGCCATCATTGCAAATTAACCTATTAGCTTTAGAAAAGCTTGTCAGGCAAATATGACTGGACTTGTGCCCTGGACTGTTATTTTCTTAGAGGCATTTTAAAAAAAATTATTGGTGATTAAACTTTTTTTTAACACTATTGTTTTACTCAGAGAAACTTTAAGCTAGTTCTAGTCCAGCTGTAGACTGCTATCCACTCTGCATCTGAGTCAATTTTCTGAAAATGTGTTATGTACTTTATGTGGTTTCTAATCGTTTATTCTGATGCCTACTCCTTTGGTCTCTTAGGGTAAACTGCTCTGAACTTGCAAAAACACATTATTAGAAATATCAAAACCAAGCTAAGCATATAAAACAGGCCTTGGCATTAGCTGTAGTTGGAAGAACTCTGAGAGAAGAATGATCCCCTTTATGATTATTCATGCAGATAAGAATTCTGTTGAATTAGCAAATGTGTATTTTAAACTTAGCACCATGAAGCTTCTGAATCCATGGAGTCCTTGGTGTTCTCTGAGCTCGGTGGTTCTTCTGCAGACATTTCATTACCAAACTTCACCAATGCATGTTGATGTTACGTAGTTTGGTAATGAAACATCCACAAGAAAACCACCAAGCTCACAAAACACCAGGGACCTCACAGTTCAATCCTAAATTACAAATACTGTTTTCTATCCACTTCTGAGTCTAATGCTGATTTTCCTCAATTTTATTTTAAAAACTTACATGCTACATTTCATCCTTGACGTTGCTTATATCCCAGCTAGTTAGAGAAGGGGTCTCCAACCTTTGCAACTTTAGGTCTGAAGGACTTCAGCTCCCAGACTTCTCCAGCCAGCAAATTCTGGGAGCGGAAGTCCTTCAGACTTAAAGTTGCAAAGGTTGGAGACCCCTGAGTTAGAGTCCATGTCATATAAACGTCTTCCACAGTTTCAAGCAAATTCACTTTCACCTGGTTCACAGGTATCAGGGCTAAGCATGCTTGAAAATGATCCAAGGGTGCTTTGGTACATTAAAGAACACATCTATCTACATTTAAAGTTTTCATGTATGCCTGAAAAAATAGAGCTTCTGCATTAAGAGATACCTTAAGGTTCATGAAGGATTCCTTAAACAAGTAGCATTCCCCCCCCCCAAAAAATTAGAGAAACCTGAAAAAGTTCGGCTGCTTTAACAAAGAGAAGACAGATGTTGTGCTTCCCCAAAGTCAAAAACATTTCTAAATAATTTTCTGAAGCATAGACAGACTCATCACCAAATATACAGTATTTCTTCTGCAATTGTGGTGCTGTAACAGCCAGTCATTTTGACTATCAAAGGAGAAAAGTTGATGATGGGGATATTATTCTGTGCTTCCATTTTTCATAATCTTTATGCTTTCCTTTCACACACTTAATAACAGCAAAAAGAATTTTTTTCTACTACAGAATTTTGCCACTCTACAGAACGATATTATTTTATCCACATGCGTACCAGTTGATGGCAGCAGATATTAATATCAATGTTCTTCCTAATCTTTCTGAAGTCTCCTTTTCTTTATTCCCTGCTATAGAAGCTACCGCTAAATTAAGGGCTAGACACCAATGATTCACAATTGATAGGTGTATTTTGCCTGGGAGCATTTTGTTATCAATATATGATGATTTGCAAATAAAGTCAGATCATACAAATTAGATGAGCTGAGAGTATGTGAAACTGCATCTGACCACATTAATTCCAAATTACTATTTCTTCTCCCAACTTTCTTTCACTCACATGCTCACATGAACTTGAAAGCTCTTTGAACTCCTTTTAATGGGCAAAAAGTGGAAATGAAATAATCTATATATTACTAAAACTCTATAACCTTTAACAGCATGTTAGGACAACAGTTTTTGAACCAAGAGATCTCAAACGGGCTAACTTTCAGAGTTTGTCCAAAATCTGAGCTCTATGACTTCTGTCAGATTGAAATTTGGCAAATTATGCTTGCTTCAGTGCTACCTCCATGCTGATGCATAGAGGCTCCATAGGCTGGTCCTGCCCTAGGTCTCTAGAGGACGGGTACACTGGTCCTAGGTAGACCAGTTGCACCATTGGATGCCAGAGGACAGTCAGTGATAATCAAGCCAGCAGGAAGTCAGAAGTTTAGATTTATTATATTTATATCCCGCACCTATCTCCTACAAAAGGACCCAGGGCGGGAGTAGAAGTAACTTCTACTCCCTCTGCTCCCTATATTCTACTATGCTTTTTAAATCCTGGTCATCCTGTTTGTCTGTTTAGAGCAGTGGTAGTCAACCTGGTCCCTACCGCCCACTAGTGGGTGTTCCAGCTTTCATGGTGGGCAGTAGGGGTTTTGTCCGATACTGAAGCACTTTCCTTTTTTTAATTTAATTGACTTCCCTACTTTATAAATCACCATTACTGTGGAACTGGTGGGCGGTTAGAAAATTTTACTACTAACAGAGATACAAAAGTGGGCGGTAGGTATAAAAAGGTTGACTACACACCTGGTTTAGAGTAAGGAAGTATCTTGAAATGTTGACCCAATGGCAGGAGTTGTCTAGTTATTTCCAAAGCTGTCTGTTGTTTTATGCCACAAGATGCCCAGCTCGCTCACTAGAATACCAGCAATGGGATAGGTGGAAAATATGGCTCAATGGTTAACATTCATGGGTTAACCCATTCAATGGGTTCAGATATGGGAAATATTTCATTTTAAAAATTCTAGCTTGACCATAGACTACGTGGCATAGTATAGGGGAATAGAAGATCCATATTGCCCATATAAAGGACCAGAATGGACATTTTCTAAGGATTCAAAACTAATAGATACCCTTAGGAAAAAGAGATGTCATTTGGGACAACAGTTCTACTCCATGAAATTCTGAAGAAATTCTTAACTTGAGACTATTACATTACTGGGTTGTTCAAGACTTTTTCCTGTAAAAGTGAAGTCATGCAGGAAAATAAAATGATTCAATTGGTCTGTCATCAGTTCTTGACTATAGCGGTATATAAATGTAATATATAACTATGCCAACTGTCCTTCACTCACTGCTAATCAGGCATATTTGTTTGAAATTCTTAAGTAGATATCAAGTTATTTTTTTCACAGTCTCCTGCAGTTCTATCAAAATGAAAAGAAAATTCCATTCTATAGGACCTTCCATCTACAGCCAAGTAACTGAAGAATAGCTAAAAGCAATCTTAAACATAATTTGCTGATGATTTCATATCACCAGTTCCATTTGGCTCCCTGCTGCATGCAGAAAAATAATGAGAGGATGTCTGTAGTAAAAACATGTTGGACGAATTTTCTTGATCTTTTCCAATATATGAGATGATCAACTGAAAAGCTAATTTGTGACCCTTACTAAATTAATCACATTATCACTTTTTGACATTGACCAAATATGGTATCCTCAAGTCCTGCCTTTTCCATCAGCCTTGCTTGATATGTTGCAGCTTCTTGGGTTAATTAACCATTGCCTTCCTTTGTGCTAAAAATGAGAATTCATGTCTACTGGGAACAAAACTCTCCCAGATGTGAAACCATATTTCAGATTGTGTATTTTCTAATACTGACAATATTCATCAGCAGTGACTTGTATAGCTAAACTGCAAGGCAATATTCTGTTTAAAGATCTGGAAAAGTATTTGTTTTACTTACTGCTTTCCCCCCCAAACAAAAGCAGACCATTATACTAAAAGTCTGACTGTCAGTAGTAGTGGGAATAGCAGTGGTAGTGATAAGTCATCAACACTATGGGGCATGCCAATGTGATGTAGTACTGTTGGAATAAGGAAACCAGATTTCAAGTTGATATTCAATTATAGATTCTTTATGGATTACTTTGGGCCAAACACTACTGGTATTACCATACTACATCTTAGGCCAACTTACTATATGCGGTGGCTGTTGTGTGATGAAATTGGAAAAGTGAATAGGAATGATTAGCTAGAAATTAACAAATAGATAAATAAAATAGTGTGGTTTATAGTACCATTACAAAGGATACCTCATTCTTTCTCCAGTTTTGCTCCACTATTTTTGTATCATTGGCATTCAACTCTGGAATATATCAACTTGCTCTCATTTAATATACGAAGACATAACCTGACATTTTCCAAAGTAGAGACAGAAATAATAGGCTCTTGAAACCAAACTTTAATTAACATGTCTTCAAAAAATTGCACAACTTTTTAATTAAGGTTTATAGCCTCTTGGAAAAGGATATTATTAGATGATTTAAGAAGTAAAACGAAGAAAGAAACCAAGTTGGGAAACTGAGTAAATGAAAAATGTGCAGCATGAGAAAAAAATGTGTGGGCCAAAGGGAAAGAAAAACAGAAGTTATGGCTACCATCTTTCCATGGACTCTGTGAAGAAATGAAACTGAATGGCTAAAGGAGTCTACCTTGCATATCTCCAGTGTGCAGTGCTCAGTTTGAACCAAGCATATTCCCTTTTCATAATACTGGTGACACATTTTCCAGCTGAAACCAACTTTGTGACAGAGTGTTCTCCCTCTTCTTCTCCCTCCCAAGGACCATTAGAACCCAAGAACATCAACTGAAGTTGGGAACTGCCGGACTAATAAAAGTACTTCTTAATGAAATGCAGTTAAATTATGGGATGTGCTGCCATCAGATGTTGTAAAAGTCTTACCTTTACTGTGTTCAAAGAGATCTCATGAAATGAATGAACATTATCAAAGTGAGCAGCAAATTTGTTAGGGATACATATACTTTATATCATGAAGCCTGTCTTGACACTCTTACTGTAGCGAATGTTAAAAAAATGGATTGGTGGAGATGCTTTGTTTCCCTTTCTGTGATCTATCAGGCTATTTCTGAAAGGGGAGATTTTGTATTATTCTAGAAGATCACTAAGTATATGTTCAAACACTGCCCAACTGGCATTTTAATAGCACAGAGAATGTGCACAGCATGAAACCAGGATAATGATAATAAGTAAGTGCTCTCCCTGGCTAACGTTGTGATGGAATGGCAGTGCTGTCAGAGAGTGACGATTCATCTGTTTTCTCTCACTGTCATTAGATTTGCTGAGTTAGAACAAGAAATGTTGGCATGCTTAATTGACATAACATCTTTCCCTTCAAATATTACTGGTAATAACATCAGGAAATTTGATTCAAATAAATCAACTCGCAATCTGGAATCTTTAATTGTTGGAGAAAATGTAAAGATCCTACAACTAGTTATGACAGAATAGTTGAGTGTTTGTAAACAAGATCTGGCTGCCTGATTGACCAATGGTATTTTTTGCCTGCAAAACAAGATATTTGTCTATGTCAACAGCAGGAGCTTTCCTAAAGGGCTTTCTCCCTGCAAGTGTAAGTTTTGTAGTGTTCTCCCTCTCCCCCCCCCCACTCATCTTTCCCCCCCCCCTTGAACTTTGGCAGTGGGGCTAAGAGCTGGCTACAGTCATAATTTCCAAAGCACTGTATATGCATCAGCTATATTTCTGGATAGAAATTAACCTAGGTTTCTACTATATACTTGCTTCTGTTCCATCCATAGTCTTATCGTATGAAAATGATTGCTGTTAGATCTAGCAATGTACTTTTTTTCACACTTTTTTAGCCGCCGCCTCTCTCCCTATTTCTGACCAAGATGGATCTTTGCAATAAGGGAGTACAAGCCAATTTAAGTTGTATGTGTAACTTCATATATACATATCTTATCTCAATACAAAGTTGAAGTAGGTGGATTGACATAATCATCAAGAATTCTAGGTTTTAAAAACCCCAAGAAATAGAAAAGGATCAAAAAAGTACATTTCACATTTATTATCTTCCCAACACTTCTAATGATCAAGAGAACTAAAGAATGCAACATAAAAGGTTTATGACCAGCATGTTACATCATGGATATTGATGAGTTGGGAAGGTATCCAGAAAATTCATACTCTGTGCTCTTATTTATTAAATCAATAAACCTTTCCCTCTTGGATATAAAACATCAACAGATTCATAAATGGGAAATTGCTAAATAATCAGAAATCATATCCATAGCCAATGTGATTATCAGGCGTATTTACTTCTCATCTGTATTTCATCACTCTAAAGAGCCATGTATTTAATTTATATTCTTTGCTAGCACAAGGTTAACAGTGCCAAGGTTTATACAATGCAGGGATGGCTGGAAACAAGGCAAATACAGAAATATGGACTTCCCAATTGAAACAATTCCAGTTATCATTGTCTCCTCTATTCATCCTTACTCTCAAATGTAGATTGGGTGCTGCTTGGGACATCTGTTTTGGCTAGTTACTTTATAATAAATAATTTCATTGTAGAGTCGCTTGATGCTGAGATGCATGGTATATAAATTTGATTAAATAAATAAAATTTTGTTTGTGTCAGAGAAGTGATTTTGGAAAAGGTACTTAATATAAAAACCCCATCATTATTAGTTCCTTTCTTGTTTTTAATGTTTGGGGATCATGGAAATAACCATAGTTTGCTTGGAGTTACCTTCTTTGTAAGATGAGATTATTGTGAGATAAAAAATTAATAAAGTTCCATTATAAACTTTTATTAGGAGGAGCCATGTTTGTTTGTTTTGTAAAGTAATTTTATTGGTTTTACAATTTTTAAAAAAAGAAAAGGGTAAATAGGGTATTTTTAACAATATTTTAGAGCTTCCATATCGGTGCTGGTGACCGCCTCCGAGTCTTCTTACAATATCAATTCCATTAAAGAATTTTAAAAAATAGGAAGGGGTACATACATTTCAAATAGCAAATTTCATAATCTAAAATTTCATACATTCAATTATTTTGTTTCTATAAACATCCTTACAGGAATTACCATATATATATAAAAAATAAAAAATAAAAAGTCATTCTTGTGATCTGAGTCTTTTTGCTATTGTTTCTTCTTCCTCCACCCCACCAGTAGGCAGAGCCGTGGCCCCTCCCATGGGAAGATATGGGAAGATATTCCCATATCTTCGTCATCTAAGATTGAGGAGTGTTTTTTAAGAAAGGCCTGGGCCTCATCTACTGTTTTAATTCTAACTCTTCCTCCCTCCCAGAACACCAACATTCCTTCAGGGATCAACCATTTAAACCAAACCCCCTTTCTATGTAATTTTTAGATAAGAAGGAGTATTTCCTTCTTATATCTCGGATTTTTTTCTGGATTTGTTTCAATATGGCTATCTCATTCTGCTGATATATCAAGGGCCCTCCTCTTTGCGCTCTCAGGATCTCATCCCTCGTTGTAAATTTGATGTGTATCTCCCTGGGCACATTATTTATTCTGGCATATGCTGAATTGATTCTATAAATTAAATCAATGTCCCCCCAGATATATTCTTTATTTTTTTTTGTATAATCCGCTAGGATCGTAGCCATTAATTCTCTTAAATTTTCTGTATCTGACTCAGGAACATTTTGAAATCTTAAAAAAAAAGACATGCGTTCAAAATCAATTTGAGACATATGACCTGTAATATCTGTAATTTCATTCTTAAAATCCTTTAATAAAGGATATCCTTTGATAAAGGATTTTAGGAGGAGCCATGTTGATGCAGTGGTTAGAGTGCAGTACTGCAGGCTATTTCTGCTGACTGCCAGCTGACTGCAATTTGGCAGTTCAAATCCCACCAGGCTCAAGGTCAACTCAGCCTTCCATCCATCCAAGGTGGGTGAAATGGGGTCCCAAATTGTTGGGGACAATATACTGACTCTGTAAACCACTTAGAGAGGGTTGTAAAGCACTGTAAAATAGTATATAAGCCTAAGTGCTATTGCTATTGCTAAATACTATAAACTTAAAATAGATAAAATTGAGTTATTTTTCCATGTTTTCAAAGCATATTCTTCATGTTTCATGTGGATAACCTCCAGCTTAGAAGAAAATAAATTTGTTTGTCTAATATTTAATTCAATTATTTTGTCAAAGAAATCAGAGTCATTTTACAATAGTAGAGCAAAAAAAAAAAAGTATATGAGCCACTACATTTTTGGAGATTGGAATGTATTCTTATTCAAATATTGTGACTACCTTTTGTATACCCATTCAGAAGAAAATGCTCATATTTTTCAGCACTGTGCACCTCCTAATTATATAAATTATATAAGACTGGAGCCTTAGATTTGATTTGTGAAATCTCGCCCACATAGAGAATACAACAAATGTAATAATTTATCATTATAAGAGAAGTGGGAGAAGGCCTGGTGCACTTAATTAGATAGCCAAAGTGCTTTTATGTCATTTTGAATAAAATATTGAAGACTAAAGGAGGAAAGGAAAACAAAGCGTCATTCCATGGGAGAAATTTCCCTCTTCGGTTTTACTGAAGAATTGTTCAGATATTCTTTTCATGCTATGACAACACAAACCATGATCCATTACATCTTTTGCGTGTACCAGGTGTGTGTGTATTTGTGTGTGTGTGTGTGTGTGTGTGAGAGAGAGAGAGAGAGAGGGAGAGAGAGGGAGGGATGAGGGGCTTTGAATATACTCTGAATCTGCCACCTCTTAGCCCTCTGCTTGGTTGGTTGTTTCTCAGATAAATACTAATATGAATAGTCTGGTAACAGCACAATGAAAAACAAGAAATGCCTTTTACCTAGAGTGAAGTGACCGGTGCAGAGAGAGCTAGCATATTTAAATAACTGACAGATTTTCATTCTCTCAATCAAATAATCACCACAATCATTTTCTCTGTTTTCAGCACAGCCATTTGCCTCAGCTGCCAAGATAAGAGATTCATGGTAACAGACTTAGAGTTGCTTATATCTGCTGAATTTGCAGAATAGTCCTTTAAATTTAGTGGGATTTATTCCCAGAGAAAGAGAGAGACTGAAACAGAGGGAAGGGATTGTAGCAATAAGTAAACACATTTAAATTTAGCTTTTCATTCTTGTCATACCTCCACTGAAAACTACTCCAAAAGATCATTGGTGAAGAAAAATAACCAGTAAGGAGTAATTTACTTTCTGTTCCCTTATCTTCCAGTTGTTACTTCATTACAAGTTTGGCTATAGCTAAACCACATTATTTATTCCCCACCCCCACCCCCAATTCCCTGAATTATAAACTGATCGCACAAGCTGGATCTGTATAAACACTTGGCTAAAATGTGATTTGGTGGTTTGTGTTTTAACATGTTTTGCAAATGTTATCTATTGGTGTCAGTTTCCAAGAGGAACTAGTCTTTCAAATGTAGCAGATTAGTTTAAAAAACAAAACAAAACACCTCGCCTGTACTCTCTCTTTAATGATATCATGGCAGAAAGCTAGCCAAATCTTCTGCACCATACTGGTGACATTAATCAAGGAAGTAATTTCAGATATACCTCTGATATTAAGGTAAATCTTAATCTGGATGTTTGGTCCTGCCTAATACAGCAATCATTGCAACCAACAACTTTAAGGTGGGCAAAATGACAAAGTGCTATCACCATACAAACTCCATCCTTTGTGTATATGTGTCATGATGTTGCACTAGCTTATGAAGTGAGTAAAGGTTGTTGTGCAACACTGCTTTCAACATTTTGACAAAAGCCAGGAGCTCCATTGGATGCCTAGGTCTCCAAGCATAAGCAATAGAAAGTCTTTACATCTTCAGATTCAGTTCAGTAAGAGGACGTTCCTTGTTTTTTTAAAGCATTGAGGAGATAGTTGACACAAAATATTTTGTCTAAAACTAGAGAGGTTTTTATTGAATAACTTAATGGCTTTTCTTATAAAGAGAGAAGGAACATTTATCAAATTTCCTTCAACATGAATGAAAATAACCTAATTATATTCTCTTATCTATAGGGGGGACATCATTTGCTACTATAGCTCAGACAGGCAAATAATATGGGACAGTCTTCAAAGTCACTTTATTCCTTCCACCAAAACTGGAGGAGGAGAAATGTTTGTTAATATTGTATTTATCTGACAGGTTAATGACTCTGAATTTCAGATGATTATACTCAAAGGAAGGGCAAAGAGAAAAAAACAACACAATCTCTCCTAGCTTCCACACTGTCAACAAGATTGACAGTTTGTCCTGAAATCAACCATGGCAATTCCATGTAAACTCTCCAATAAATGTGTCTATGATGTGTGTAAGAGAAATACACTTATGTATATGTATATGAAAGAATATATACCAGTCAGAAACCACATTTCAAATGAAGCATTGATTTCACACGAATTGTATTAATAATGACTGATTAAAATTGATTGTAAAATTCATAATCTGAATTATCTCATTCGCTTATACTAATTATTCTTTCTTTCCCACATCAAGCACCCAAAATACCCAAATACAGAGAGACCCACTCCCCTCCTTTTTTCAATTAGAAACCACAAAATAGAAGAGGAATAAAAGATGGAAATGGGCAAAGAAAGAAGAGATAGGGAAGTTTTAGCAAAGAAAGGAAGGGAAAAGAAAAAGAAGAGCAGTGGAAGTATGGGAATAGAGGTGGGTTGCTCCCGGTTCGGCCCAGATCGAGCGAACCGGTAGTGGCGGTGGCGGGAGGCTCTGCCCACCCACCCCCAGAAGCTTTTGAGCATGTGCAGAAGTGTCACGCACGCAAGCAAACCGGTAGTAAAAAAAATAGAAACCCACCATTGATGGGGAGAAGTATTGATACCTGAACAGGCAAGAGAAGAGAGATTCTGCCTTAGTAGGGCAAAAATGTGTAATTCCTTAGGCAAAACTAATGTTTCTCAACCTCAGGCACTTTAAGATGTATGAACTTCAACTCCCAGAGTTGCAAGTTAATGGCTGGCTGGGGAATTCTGGGAGTTCAAGTCCACCTGTCTTAAAGTTACTGAGGTTGAGAAACACTGATTAAGACATTAGTGTTGCCAATCAACCACTAATTTTTCAAGCCATCTGCTTTTTTAGATCTGTAGAGCCACTTATATCTTTTCCCCTGTCTTTTATTTTCAGCGGCATCATCTATTCTTCTCACTGAATGCTAACACAAACATGCTGCTCTGATTTTCAACTAATTGTTTGGAGAAAACTATCTTTTCCTAAGAGACATATTCCATAATTCTACTATCCCTGAGTCTCCAAACTTACAAAAAGAGCATGTGTAAGGGCTGCAAACCTATGGCACCTTTCATGCTGTCAAGCAATCTGGCAGCAGGAAGAGATACAACTGCAAAAACCATGGACAGGCTGGTTGGCGCATGTGGTCAGAGATTCGTAAGAGAAGGATGAGATAGATGTTGTCCAATATTTATCTTCTCAACTCCATTTCTAACCTTTCAAACTCTGAGAGAGATTGACCTTTCACTGTTTAAAATTATTAATATTTTCAAGGGGTAAGGGTGTTTTTTTTTAATTGAAAAAAGGGGCAAAGAATTTTGGGCCATTTTTATGAAAAATCGGGGGGTCATTGCTGGCTATTTTATTAATGGCTGCAGTTTGATAGATGTGGCAGTTTGGCCCATTAACATAACTGCAACACCAAATGTAGAATTCAGTTTCCTGAGGAAAGCCATCCTGAAAAAAATTCAGCCAAGGATGATGTCATCTTGGTTCGCGTGGGAACAGAAACTGCAATTTCAGATCTCAAATGAGACAAATTGTGTTTGGGGTTACATAAGCCAATAAATGTCTCTGGAGATGTGAGATCAAGAAGGCAAAGCTGTGGACTTTGTTGTGTTCAACCCATACATTTGAAAATGAATTTAAACAGAAAAGTACTATACGCCTCTAACTTCCTTTTTAAAAAAAAACAACCCTAAACTTAGAGAAACTGCATCGCTTCTTATAGCTTAGGGGAAAGAGAACAATTATAACTACGGATGCATGTAAGTTTCACATTGTCTCTCTCTCTGTCTACATTGTGGATGAGGCCACAATGCCCTTCCAAGAACAGTCTGCCTTTCACAAATCAAAAACCACAAACCTGAACTTCCTAATTTACAAGGACATTGAAGTGTTGTAGAAATACAGTATGTGCTTAGGGACATTGTGATATCACAGCTTTTACCTCAATGGGTTATCTGCCATCTGTCTTCATATCACACTCAAAATGGAGCAGGTTGAGTTGCCACAGCCTCTCCCTTAACGTATGGCTCATGCCTTAAGGTCAGGCTAAAATTTCAAGTAAAAGAGTGTAGTTCTACAGCTCTTTATGACAATATATTTTTGCTTTTTTAAAAAATTAAGGAAAAAGTTTAAGACAAAAAATAAAGTAAAAATTACAGTGTTAAAAAGGAACCACAAGCAAAAGCAGGGAGAAAAAAGAAATTAGAAAAGAAATACACACACACTCATAAGGAGAAGCAAATAAACCTTTGGGTTCAGTGTTTCTATCCAGAACATTTATGTATATAGGCAGTTAAAATTACTAAAATAAATGTCAACTATAATCAATTTAATTCTTTTTTCCCTAGAAGAGTAATAGCATCTAAATGACTCTGATTCTGAGAAAGGTAAGCAGAATCAGGTCTGGTGAATATTTGAATGAGAGACTGCTAGTGTGGCAGAGTAAATAGAAGCTGACAATTCATTCCTGAAGAAGACAATAGCAAATAACATTCATACTATATTTCTATTTCTGTTAGTTTTTCAGAACAACTTTCCATTCTTTTAAATGCTACAATGCAGTTAAGATGTGTTGTAATGTTCAGTGTTTTTTATACCAAATGTGGCGCCTAATTAGCCTAAGTTGCATCAATTTAATTGTTTTAGGGAATATGGACCAAAAGCCCAACAGCAGATTCATTACACCCGATAGCTACATGAATTCCACAATTTCTCAAAAGGTCCCAAAAAGCTATCCTCAAAAAGATAACTTCCAACGAGAGAGAATGCTAATACAGTCTTGGGGGGGAAAAGGCATCAGACATACACCCAATGAAAACTGCCCCGAGCCTTATAAATGGAATAAATGAGTATTATATACTAGCTGTACCCGGCCATGCATTGCTGTGGCCCAGTCTGGTTAAATGGCCAACCAATCTATGTGTAGATGTACACCTGCACACACAAACACGTACACACAACCACCATATAACCCCCAACCTACCTACCTACTGTATTTTCCCTCTCTCTCTATCCCTCTACCTACCTACCTACTGTATTTTCCCTATCTCTCTCTATCCCTCTACCTACCTACTGTATTTTTCCCTCCCTCTCTATCCCACCTACCTACCTACCTACCTACCTACCTACCTACCTACCTACCTACTCTATTTCTCCCTCTTCCTCTCCCTCTCCTTACCTACCTACATACATACATACTGTATTTTTCCCTCTCTTTCTTTATCCACCTACCTACCTACCTAGCTACCTAGCTACCTACATACTGTATTTTCCCTATCTCTCTCTATCCCTCTACCTACCTACCTACCTACCTATCTACCTACTGTATTTTTCCCTATCTCTCTCTTTATCCCTCTACCTACCTACCTACTGTATTTTTCCTTCTATCTTTATCCACCTACCTACCTACCTACCTACCTACCTACCTACCTACCTACCTACTGTATTTTTCCATTTCTCTCTCTCTATCCCTCTACCTACCTACCTACCTACTGTATCCCCCCCCTCTCTCTATCCCTCTACCTACCATGCAGCCTCCTTGGACCAAAAATGGACCACATTGGAGTGTGCCACCCCCTGTGCCTTGTTTTGGGCCTAGTAGGCCTCCATGCAGTGTGGGAACATTGGAGGCTTATTCGGTTGCTGAGGAAACGACCGTTGGAAATGTGAGGGGCATGTGCATGACACATCATAAGAAGCAGCCAGATGGAAGGAGTTACAGGGAGGTGAAAACCTGAGGAGTGCATACCTTTTACATTTGTGCTCCTTGCACATGCCACATGTGTGCCAGCCACACAGAATGTACGTATGATTGCATCGGAAGCCTTTGGGAACATTGTGTGAAAATTTGGTGCCGATCATTACTTTCTGAGATTAGCGGCTTTGCACAAATTATTTTACATTTTTATTTATATAGATAAGACTGCTGGTAGTATCTGTTTTCCCTTAGGACAAAGGGAACACCCAAGCAGATGGTTTGAATGGATCTCTTAGCTGGGAGGGGACACTTCCTTCCTCCAATTTTTTTCAAGCTGTGCAAGATAGAGGCAAAAAAGAGCAAAACGAAAATGTTTTCAACAATGTGTCATGCCTAATCTTAACATCAGTTTCAAGGAGGGAGAGGGGCAAACAGTTAATCTCAGAGTGAGTAGGGCTGAATTATCCAGTCCTGCAAAGGCCTCAGAAAAATAGCTCAGTCCTGCATTTCCCCTCCCGAGGAAGCTGCCTGTTGGGAACCTGGTTTAATTTGCCTCCTTTTTTTCAGATGTACAGGAAATTTTCTCTACAGGTTGCTAATTAAATTTGTCCACTCACAAGACATTTGCATTTATAAAGGTCTATCATTAAATTTTCATTGGACTTTTAGGCGACATCATTGTCACTCAACAGCCTATGTTGTCTATTTGGCTCTTGCTCATCTTTTTCTGGAAGCAGAGATAATCTGGAGCAAAAATGCAACCTTCTGTGTTTTCCTGCCTTGACCAAACAGGTGATTTCCACATTGGCAGTGCTTCTCTTTGCTCCTTTCTGCCCAGAAATCTTTTCCAGGATGTTCTGAGTGAGATTTTAAACTCTTGAGCAACTGGTTTAAAACATTACATCCTAGTTATCAACTGGATTTAATTTTGTATTCTTCTGCACTCACTCTTTCTATTCTTTTGCTGGTTCTTTCTCATTATGTATTTATGCTAGTACAATCTTTTTTTAAATAACAGTATTCTTAAACACACGCACAAATAGGACACATAATTTCCTGACCTTCCCATCATTCCTGTTCCAAGCATAACCAGCATTTCCCCTGTATATGTCTGGAATGGATTATTTTGTTCTTTTAAATATTTGTATACGCGTACAGGTAGTCGACTTACAATTGGCCAGAACTTACATTGCTAATTGATCATCATCATCTTCTTCTTCTTCTTCTTTTACAGACCCCATAATCCTTTGCGGGGTTCAGTCTTGTGCAACTGAATGGAATACTGGGATAACTGGAACTCCAAGGACCCATTATGGCCACTATTTGTTCAGCACCATAGTAAATTAGAGCAGTTGATTCTATTCTATTCTTTCCCACAGTTCCATCTAGATATAAAGAGACTGGCAGTTGAATTCCTGAAGATATGTTAGGTATATTTCTTGGTCCAAAATTTTTGGTGGAGTACTTTGAAAGTCCATTTGTATTCAGCTCTAAATCACATTAAGGCCCCCAAATTCTGCATACAATTCCCAATTAGAGCCAGCTAAATACCTATAGGAGTTGATATGAATAAAAATTGAAAACATGCTATTATAAACCTGACTGTAAAGGCCTAGCAGCTGCAGAACTGAGCTCCCAACTCTGATTGGCTGCAATGCCTGAACCCTTCCTGTCAGGCTGCCAGCAAATATTCCTCCAGTAAGTACTTAGCCAGCAAAGCAACTAAAAGATAAGTCCCCACAACGGAGCCCCTTGAGGCTAAGCTCAGAAATTCTGACATGCTAAATCACTCTGAATAGGTACATAGCAATTTGTCTGGAACAAAGCAGCAGCATCAAGTCTTCTTTTGGGACCAGTGTCACTCCATGCCAACGTTGCCTGGGAAAACAGGCCATTTTCCATCAAAGCTCTTTCTACCCATTAAAATACACACAGATGGAGCGCAGGCATTGCTACACGTGGGTCGTTTGATAATGATAATTGAGCAGCCCCATTCAGTTCTACAAAGCACCATCCGTAAAACGGTTTCTCCAGTCAGATCTCTGTCTTGTCTCATGAGTAGGAAAGATGCCTGTGAAGGGAGATGGCTGTTGGTTGTGTAACAGTGAGGGCATTCCGATTTGGTTAACTGTTTCAGATGCTACTTTTTCTCATGATTATGACCTTTTTTCCATTCGTTTGCTAGTGCCTGCTACAAATTCATCCTTACTAGCAGGTTTCCTGTAAAATTCAGTCATGTTGCTCTCGATCTGATGACAGGACACCAATGTTCCTATGGAGAGGTTCTGGCTCTGCCCAAGTACAAGCAGGAATTCAGAACTGATTAAACCACTTAAGTGACATGTTTGTTTTGAGAAAATATACATCTTGGGAGATCTGCAAGATTATTTTGTCCTGAGTGAAATATACCTGGCGGATGTCAGAAAGGTAAGAATGAGAAAGTACATCATCACAGGCTTCAGCAATTTTGGTTTTCCTTGAGTGAGATTGTATATATTCACATCTTAGCCTCAGAGGAAAATATTTACTACAGAAATTTTGACTACAGTTCTTCAGATCATGGAGAAGTCAAGGCCAATACACATACATCTACACAAATGTATTTTGGAATGTCCAATTGAATGATACTGAGATGTTTTGGTTCTTCCTGCCTGTGGGAAGACTGGAGAATACCACATTCTTGAATGGGCCTGCCAAGATGTTGAATAGACTGCTGAGGCACCCCTTAGACTTTGGAGATAAGAGATATGCTATCAGACGAGGCCTATAGTAGTATTTCCCTCCATTCCAAACCATTGGTTTTCCTTCTTTTACAAACAATCATACTAAGTAATTAACAGTATGTATTCTGGCAAATAAAGGCAAGTTGATATCCTTCTACATCCTGCATGATTAAATCTAACATGGTCCTGACATCATGGTATCATCAGTATTCTTCTCAACTTCTATGAGAGCAGATGAAATGTAACATTGGAAGATATGCCCAGGTTGTCACTGAAATTTGTAATACCATCTCAAGGTCTGGCTGTAATGTAGGGCAACAAACCTTACAGACAACTTTTGGTTTTAGAGAAAAAGGAATTCAACCACTGGAAGGTGCCTGCCATTCATTCCTGTCTTGTGTGTATTCATTGCTCATGGGTAAAACACAGGGAATGGGCAAGATATACCATGAATACTGTATGTTGCCCAATCTTCCTAGTAATGCTATTCTTGACTATGTATTCTGAATTTCAGATATATTGTCTGAATTGCTGGTATGCATTCAAGCCTCATTATGAACAGGGACCACAACATCTCTCAATGTTATATTAAAATGCTGTTTGGTTGATATGTGTTTTACTTGTCATGGATCATTTTGAAGAATAGAGGTGGATGGGTGGATGATATAGTGGTTTGTCTTCTGCTTATTGTGGCCATGCTGGGAAGAGGGAGATTAGAAGATGGCAGAACTGATGGAATCATGCTGGTTGAAATCTGGAGGAAAAGATTATTTAAATATGGAGGAGACAACTGGAAGGTGGGAATGACAGCAGAACCAGGTAAGTAGATGTAGTAGGTTAGGTACGTACAAGACTTGCTAGTACTCTCTTGGTGCAAAGGAGCACAGGGCACTTTCAAAAGAGTAGGAAATGGATGAGGATGGTTTTGGATTAAGTGTGCTATGGCATGCAACTGTTGTACGAGGGAGCATTTCAGGTCAGTAAATGCTATATTAAGGATTTCTTGCAGACTCACTTAGAAGTGCAGTTTCTAAAGATCTGCTAAACAGACTCTATGAAATTACCAAACATAAAATGCCACTAAAAGTTTAAGCACATATACCTGTAGTCTATTACCATTTTAAAATAGCTTAATGAAATACGTTTATAGAATGGTATTGGCTGATTTGTGTACTGAAATCAAGAAATTCCATCTTGTTCAAATGAAGTTCCATGTTAGAAGGATACAATACATCAATGAAAAAATTGCTTTTCATCCTCTTGTTAAAAGTTGGAATTAAAATGACATATTTAGTGGGAGAACAGAGGTTGTCAATGAATTAAAATTATTATCATCATCCCAAATAAATCCACTGCAACATAAAAAAACTCCTTATTGAAGGTCATGGACCATAATCTAGTATGCATGTCCAGCGTGGGTTGGTAGATAGGGTATACATTTTTTAGTATTTAGTTAAATATTTAGGGTCTGATGTTGAAAGACATAGATCCATTGGTCATGTTACACTTGGAGATACAATTTGCACTTTCACTGCATAAATTAATGTCTGCTCACAGACATTCCCTATACCATATCTGAATAGAATAGACCATCATTGAACAGTGTCTACAACTGCCAGCTCCCACTCCATATCCCTCAATATATCTGCAATGGCTTATCTTTACTTTTTGTCTTTGGGTCTCCATACTTCAATTATCAGCGCTCCTTAATAATTTCAGATGCATCCTTGGATATTTGAGTTAGGAAGGGGTATGGGAGCAAGTACCCCTAGCATCCTGACTTTCTCACTAGTCTGGGAAGAGGTTGGATGCTTGTTGGAACTACCCATCAGTTCACTGGGAGAATTTCGAAATGTTATCAGAAAAGCACCTGGCTCTCAAGCATTGGGAAGCCATCTTAAGCCATCCTTGTATTGAGCAAGAATGGCACTGAGATACTGCTTGACCAGAAAGTAATCTGACCATGACAAACAACTGATTGTGCCATCTTCTATTTTAAGATCATGCACCATTTGTCCCAAGGGGAACATTAGGTCCAACATATGACTGCCAAGATGACTCAGAACTACAATAACCTATGAGATACCCATGGAACAACATGGATATGAAAACTATTGTTCTATTATCAAGACATAGAAGTAAAATCCCCCAGCACTATTCGTCTAGGAAATTGTAATACTCAGCCTGCCAATAAAACTCCTAGATTAGATTAGATTAGATTAGATTAGAAGATAGATAGATAGATAGATAGATAGATAGATAGATAGATAGATAGATAGATAGATAGATAGATAGATAGATAGATAGATAATATTAGACATAATTTGAATGCTATAACCAATATATTAAAAAGTGGCCATGATTTTTTTAAATACAGAAAATTATTTTCCAAACCTGGAATGTGTCAGGTGTGAACAATAGATCCACACATGTAAAGTTCAAGCTTTTTTATTGCTCTCTGCCCATTACACAGGAATCTCCCTAGCTTTGGCAACTACTAGATAAGGCTTGAAGGCATTCAGATCAAGTCAGACCCTGCTCTCTTGTGTTTATGTAGAGAGTCCAAGTTAATTCTATGTTTGAGCCCCCTCTGCCCCCGCCAGCCGGGGTGGTTAATCTCCAACAGGATATCCCCTTATGAGCCTGGTAGAGATTAATTGTGCTATGAACTTTCTTGCATGGGTACAGAATATTTACAAATAACAAATAAAAAGATAATTATGAACAGATTTCTATCACAAAATGTACTACAATGAAGGGATGTCCTTTTCTCCTTTATTTTTACTCACATTAGAACCACCGGTAAAGAAGATATGACAAGAAAATAAAATCTTGGCAATTAAATTATTAAACCAAGAACATAAATGTAGACATACCGTATTTTTTAGAGTATAAGACACACCTTTCCCCCATACACAAAAGAGGGTAAAAATCTGGGTGCGTCTTATACACTGAATACAGCATTTTTGGCCTCCTGAAATCCCGCCCCCTTTGCAAAAATGGATGTGCAGTGGGTTTGGGAGGCCTGCACAGTGCTCCTGGGGACTGGGGAGGGCAAAAACGAGCGAAAAATGCCCCCCACCCCCCAGGAGCACTCTACAAACCTCCCAAAGCCAATGCATTCCCTGTTTCTTGCAAAAAACTGGGTCGTTTCTTGCTTATTTTTGCCCCCTCCCACCTCCCAGCCCCCAGGAGCACTTTGCAGGTCTCAAACTCTCTGCATGCCCTGTTTTTTACAAAACATGAGGCATACAGAGGGTTTTGGAGGCCTGCAGAGTGTAAAAACTTTTTTTTTAATTTACCTCTTCAAAATCTTGGTGCGTCTTATAGTCTGAAAAGTGCGGTACATAGCCATTACACTATTTATTTTAACAACTTTTTTCACAGAACTAAAAAATTTTATGCAAAAGCATCAGATAAAACAGAAAGAAATCCAATTACATGGTTTAGATCAGCTGTTCACTATATCTCTTCATACTTTCTGGCCTTGTAAGCCATCCTTCCTTCCAATTACCCATACAGTATAAGTCATCACTGTCTTTTGTTTTATAAACCTTATCTCTCTCCCTTTGAGAATCTCATCAACATTCATTCAACCACAAATTTCTATTTTTTTCTCCTCTTGACCTCTTTAATCTTCTTTATTAATTTTTTTGTTATTTGACCCTCATTAATTATCTTTATATGACCAAATTAATGCGTTTTTTCATATTTTGTACTTAGCTCATATTCATCACTCATTTCTTATTTCATAGCCTTAAGTAGTTTATAGTTTATAGTTTATTTGATTTATATACCGCACCCTTTCCCAAACCCATCTTATGATGTTACTTTTATATTTTTATACACTCTACTTTCCTTTCCTATATAGTGTGTGTGTGTGTGTGTAGTAAATAAATCATAAAATCATGTAGAAGAACAATCTAATACATAACTATTTTGTTTCTTTTGCAATAGACAACATATTATCCACAATCTATTAACATTTTCCTGTATTATTTTAGTACTAAAAACACTACAAGTACATACATATTTATTTATTCCCTGTAACTGGTTGTAATTGTTCATTAAACTTTCCATGTGAAAAGCAACTAACTTGGTTTTTGCTGTATTAATTTTTAATTCCGTACCTTCATTTTATCATACAATCTAATATGCGCTGCAGATCACTCAAGTTCACAGCCAATATACAGCATACTAATTCTCACAATCCCAACCAATGTCTCTATAAGCATTTGAATACATTTTTTGAAAATACATTAAACAACGAAGGGGATATCACAGTTTTATCTTTTCAGTATTGAACTATATGCTAAACTTCTATTTTATTTTGTTGCATTCTTTGCTTCCATCATATATCAATATTCATATACCAGTCATCATATTAATGCAAAATGCTCATAATTCAAGCCTATTTCTTTGAAGCTGAGATCATTCGTGTTTATGCCCATTTCCCTGATTGAATTACTTAAGATTGCTAGCTTTCAAATATGTATGTCTTGTAAAATGGCCAGAGAATTGATAGCATCCCCTAAATGGAAAATGAAAATCAAATGTATCAAATGCACATTTTAAAATCTCAATTAAATCATGTGAATTTATCCTTAATCTCTCATCCATGAACATCATGTTCACCAATTCTCTGAGTAGTACCAATTCTCTGAGTAGGTGTGTGCTTAGGCATTGCCACCTACTAGAAACAATTAATTTGATCTACATATGCAACTCATCAATATAATATGATTAATATAGCAAGGAATCCTACAATCCAATTTATTACATTGATGTGGTTGTACTGAATATTTGTAAACATCCTGAATGCACACCCAGAGAGAAAAAGCTATCAGAATGTTTTCTACTTGATTGCTAGACAACAAGAAGAAAAAACATCTGGGCTGGGTCTGCAAATAATTTTGTGTGAGTTTTGAGAGCAAAAGTTACGTGATGTGGCAGGAGGACAGGAAAAAGATCTTGAATAGTAAGGCAGATCAAGACTCCTTGGGCAAGAATAAAAAAAAATAACTGTAAAGAGCAAGAACATAATGTGTATGGAAGCTCTATTTCACATTTGAATCCAGATAACCAGACAGCTGAAAACTGCTAGTGAAATAAATAATATTCTTGGTTAGAGTCCTCGCTAAAATTAAGCTCTGCATCATTACAGATTAAATCATACGGAGCCTGAGTCAGTTTAGACATTCATTGTCATTAGCTTTTGTTTAATATGCTTTATCCTTATCTTTATTGCAAGTAAACCTCTTTCCTAATTATTTCCAGAACAAATAACAAGGTACACAGTTAAAACATCATGATACAAGCTTCCTGTTACTATATTTATGCAATTAAACAACAGCCAGGCTGCAGGACAGCCTAAACACTGCTCAGTAATATTACAATCATGTTATACTAACTACAACTGGCATTTCACAAAAGCTAACAACATGTCTCTCCAGATAAAATTATCCATCTAGGTAGGCAGAAAACTCTACAGTATGTTTGAATTTCTCACAGAAACATGCAGAAGAATAGCAACTGGAGAAACAAGTAGCTTTAACAATGTTCTTTGGAAAGAACAGCACTTAGACTTTCATCAAGATCTTAGAACATTATGCTATGAATTCTTTCAACGAATTTTATTATTGGACTTGACAGAAATATTTACAATATTTACTACTATGGATCAGGGGAGAGGGGAATACAGGGAAGTGCTTTCCCTTCCAAAGTCTTTTTCTTCTTCCAGCAAGAGTATATGTGATATAAATTGATCAGGAGGACACATACTTCATGGAAATACATTGTGACCGACAAAAAAACGTGACTTTTTTTCATTCAACTATCTTCGGTTATAGTAAACAAACTTCCAGTTCAGGACCACGGGTTCCTAGGACCCATGAGAAGAAACAGGAGGTTCAATGGAAGCAAATTCAAGATCATTGTTCAATGAAATAAGACTTGCTTTTCAGACTTTGTTTTAAGAAGTCACCATATCTGTTTTAGAAAGTATATTGAGATGTTAATTTGATCGATCACATTAAGGTCAGAAATACCTGAAATTAGAATCTGATTGGGGTCCCTTAAATTAGCCAACTACCCCAGGATGATGCACTATGCTTTCCCGAAACTGGGCCTGAGCAAAGATTGAAATGTTAGTGCAGCCAGCTTCTGTCTAGGAAAAGGAAAGATTGCATTTGGTTTCAGAAATATCTCAGGCTAATCTAGTTGTTGTCACTGCAAAGTATTAATTACAATCAAACTATCCCACGTGACCATGTTTTTCCTTGGGTTTCGGTATTTAGAGGAAAGCAATTTTAAAACATGATCTGCATTCTTTAAGCAGAATGTTTTTAAACAAAATGAAGAAGCCAACTGTGCCAATCAATGCCTCCACCTCCTCTCTTACTGGAGCACATCTTATTCATGGACATGTTGATACAGCTTTACTAGATCAAAACTCATTTAAATGACTGGCATAGAATCGATCCAAGTCAGCAAAGCAGAGGCGGCATTGTGTGGGAGAATCAACTTGCGACACGGAGAATGTTTAATCCTTTTGCAACCCACTTTTTTCATGTAAATGTCCACTCTTAATTCATTTCTCCTCAGTGCTTGTCATGTTCCTTTCTGGGAACATTTTCAGGGGCAAGTTGATCAGAGGAAAAAGATTAACAACCTGCTTTGTCCTAGCTTTAATTTCCTGCCAAAGACATCCCATCCACCAATATCTTCCTATTACTTGCATTCCTTTTTCCTCCTCAAATCCCTTGTTTATTCCTTCACATTAGCTTAATAGCATAATGAATAAATATGCAGGTCTACCTCCAAAGTAACTGTGTAATTGCTGCAAAAAGTTAAACAATCTTCCAGTTCTTAAAAGGGCTATTAATTTATTACGGAAATCTTGCAGGCTGATATTTTCTAGGTTAAGCGCGGATCATGTCCCACTGAGTCTAAGGAGGCTTTGCCAAAAACTAGGGGCAAACAAAACATAATGTGACATGGCTATCTGGGCATGTACATTGAAAACAAAAAAAGATAGTCGTCTTGAGACACCATTAAGAAGGTCCAAGGCATGAGACAGTGAAAGTTATAGTCCCTATCCTCACCCTAAAATAATAAAATTTGGAGGATTCTGATTCCTATGATATCCAAAAGGGATTCATTTAACCCAGTGCTTCTCAATTATTTTCTGTCATGCCCCCCTAGGAAGAAGAAAACATTTCGCGCCCCCCCCGCGCGACTGTAAATAGTATCATCCGGGTCTAAAAGTCACACGGGCGGGTTTGGCTAATCAGGATAGAGCATCATGTCTATTTTTTTATTTTTTTATTTAATTGAATTTGTAAAACCGCTCCCTCTCCCCACAGGGACTCGGGGCGGTGCACAGGGAAAATAAAACAATAAATATACAGCATTACATAAAAACGAATTAAATCAATTCCTGTGCTAAAATCCCAATTATAACTAAAATACCCAATAATAAATAAAACCCTATAGCAGAGAGACTATCCAAGGCCGGCCAGGCGGAAAAGATGTGTCTTTAGTTTCAGGTGGAAGGAGCGGAGGTCCGTAGTTGTTCTAATGTCGGGGGGAAGGTCGTTCCAGAGGGCTGGGCCCGCCACAGAGAGCGCCCTTCCCCTGGGTGTCGCCCGCTGACAAAGTCTAGTGGACGGCACCCGGAGAAGCCCCTCTCTGTGGGAGCGAATCGGCCGTGAGGATGTATGAGGCAGGATCCGATCCCGCAGATCCAATCGGGTCTGTTCTCCTCGAAAGGGAGGAGCATGCGCAGTCACATGTACTGGCTTAATGCTCACTATCGATGCAAATGTCAGCAGCGGTAGCCCGATTTCTTTAGCAAGTTTGATTAATTGGGGCAGCATTATGTTTCACAGGAGAAGGTCCTTGTCAGCATCTGACTGGATACAGAGACATAAACACGGGGCTTGGCTTGTTATGACAGTGTTTGCCGAGGTCAAATGCGCCCCCCTTTACGGAGCCTCGTGCCCCCCCCTGGGGGGCGCGCCCCACTACTTGAGAAGCACTGATTTAACCCAAGGCTTTCCAACAGGATCAGGGGGTGAGGACAAAGAATTAAAGGCCCTTCACACACACCATGTTTCCAAACTCATTTTTCTTCTCACACACCAATGATTTTGTTTTTCAATTGCATACCACTCATAAACATTTGAAAACTACAATGTATGTTCTAGATTTGAGTCTTCCTGGGACTGTAGATAAGGGATGCCCTTCAGCATAGAACAGGAAGTAGTTTTGATAAAGCAGAACTAGGCATATTTATATTTAGGATATAAATGATACTTTAATAATAGTTGCCTGATTAGTTGTGGCTAGATTTTTCAATTAGTCAAGCCCATTAAGAAGTAGTCTTCAACATACAACCTTTCCTTTGGTGATATTTTGAAGTTCCAATGGCATTGAAGAAATGGCACTGACTTATAACTATTTTGCACATTTAGACCATTGCAGTATCCCCACGGTCGCATGATCAAAATTTAAACGCACGGCAACCGGCTCATATTATGATGGTTGCAGTGTCCCTGGGTCATATGATCAACTTTTGCAACCTTCTTACAAGCAAAGTCAATAAGGAAGCCTGATTCATTTTATAACTGTGTTACTAACTGAACATCTGCAGTGATTTACTTAATTACTGTGGTAAGAAAGGTCCTGAAATGGAGCAAAACTCACTTAACAACTCTCTTGCTTAGCAAGAGAAATTCTGATCGAAAGTTGAGGAACAACCTGATATACCTGACATTGGTTTACTGGCTCAGTGAAATCACAAAGCCAATCCTGTCTGATCCAGCACAGTGGGGCAGCTATGTTTCACCCAACAGCAGCCATTGGTTCATATACATAATCTTGCCTGCCTGCCAGCTCAGATGTTTTCACTCTAATAACAGACATTTTCTGATCAATATTGGAAAGTTAAAATAAAGCTGCCACCCTCTTGGCTGATATATGTGGAATTCCTTTTCCAGAAAGCAAAATGTTCAAGGTCAACTTCACTGCTACATTTGATGCTAACCATGATTAGATCTGGCTGTAATTTCATGATCTTCAGTGTAAAATCAGCATTTGGAAAGCCAGCTAGTGCCCTAACCCTAAACAATGCATTTAAATGTCCAAAATGAATGGAACTACTTTCTGGTATTTGAGCATCATTCTGGGCTAGAATTTAGGAAGGCTGTAAAATTTCGATGCAAAAAACTCAGATTCAGACCTTCGCTCCATTAATTATCTGGTTATGAGAAAATATTGGTAATAACTATTTCCTAACCTAGCTCAGAGGTGTTAAAACAAGCAAGAAGACTTTTTTTTCCATTAGATGTTCTACTTCTCTTCTAAATGCTTGGCATAACACAAAATATTCCTCTTAAATTTTTTTTGGGGGGGAGGATCAACAAAACTTGCGAAAGCTAAATAGAGAGCCAAAATCATCCTGGTTACATATTTAAAGAAGGATCTAGTTCTGAGCCACTCCAATACATTGAATCTTCATTTTCAAACTAGATTTGACCCATATAAATGAGACCCACTTTGGTATATAGGAAGGTGCTGGTCCAAAAGTCAGAAAATTGAGATTTAGGCCTGCCGTTAGCATGAAAATTGACATGGTTACTTTGTGTCAGTCACTCTCACTCGGACCAATCCACTTCACAGGGTTGTTGTGGGGAAAATGGGTGGCACTTGTATTTAGTATGAGTGCTGCCTGGAGCTATATATAAAAAAGTGGGATAAAAATATAATGATAATAATCTGTGCAAAAATTCCATCTGTCAATTGCAAAAGGCCACGTTATTTGGATCCACCCCTATACTATGCCAATACATTATAACACCCTATGTTCTCAGGAAAAACTGTATGCATATGAAAGCCAACACCAGCTAAAGAACAGGCAGTTGTGACTTCACATTGTTGTTAAGAGATAACAGTACCAGCAGAATAGAATTGAAAGAACTGTAGAAAAATCACAAAACACAATGCCCTACAAATAGAACAATGTAGTAAAAGAAAACAAAGATAGTACCAATAGGAAAAGGCATCTTGGATGCAATCATAAAGCAACTGGAACACCACTTCAGCAATGACAAAACCACCACCAGTCAATTGCAAAAGGCAGCTATACAGTGGTACCTCGCTTCACGAACGCCTCTCTTCACGACCAATTCGGATTACGACCAAAAATTTCCCAAAAAATGTGCTCCGCTGCACGAACTCCGCCTCGCTGCACGAACGGAAAAGTTCGTAAAAATACGCTCCGCTGCACGAACTCCGCCTCGCTGCACGAACTCCGCCTCGCTGCACGAACTCCGCCCTCGCATCACGAACAGAAAAGTTCGTAAAAATGCTCGGATTCACGAACCCCGCCTCGCTGCACGACCCGGAGCCGCGGACATTTTAAAAACAAGGTCGGAACGGATTAACCGGATTTACATTGAACCCTATGGGAAACTGTGCCTCTCTTCACGACCAATTCGCAACGCGAACAGAGTCCGTTCAAGATTCACGACCAAAAAACAAGGTCGGAACGGATTAACCGGATTTACATTGAACCCTATGGGAAATTGTGCCTCGCATCACGACCAATTCAGATCGCGAACAGAGTCAGTTCACGAATTAAGTTCGTGAACCGAGGTACCACTGTACTTGGAAAAGCTTGCATCTTGCAATGATACCTTTAGTGCTATCAAACAACATCTGCCTATACCAGGTCCCTGGGGAGGATTTGACAGGTGGATAAAATGCCAAAACCAGTGTAAACATCTGGCTGACTGTGTGACCAATTGTAATATAATCACAATACATTCACAAGGAAAGAAAAGGAATTAAAATTAGCAGCCATGATTCTCTATAATTATTTAAATGCCATTCTCTGATTCCCCAAATTCCAAGATCTAAGGCTCCCACTCATCAATTTAAGGATCTTGATTAAATAAAAAGGCCAAGAAAAAACTGCTGAGAACAAGCCTTTCCCAACCTGGTGCTTCCCTGAAACGTTGTGACAACAGTTTCAGACTGTCCTGCCAGCATTAGGCTATATATTCGGACATAAGTATATTTATTCTTTATTTTCTAGGCAGAATTCTCCAAATGATGATCCATAGAGTAATTGCACTACATACAAAAATTACAGGATAACTGACACTGGGAAGATTCAATGAAATACATGAAATATACAGTGAATACAAGAAAGGAACCAACTCAGGGGAAAATTTTTATTTCAGAAATATCTTTAACTATAACTCTATGAATGTTACCAGACACAAGAAAGCAAATCAAGGCATGCATGAGACATGAATAGGAGAAAAATGATCATGTTAATCAAATGAAATCAGTAATTTCTAATATGATTTGTAGGAACTGTATGCTAATGGAAAACCTCAATAACACGAAGCAAAATTAAATTGAAGCAAAGTTATTATTACTGGAATACAGAATCAGACACAGCGAGTCTGGGTAAGATAAAGTTTGAATACACAATTGCCTGGATGACAGCAACAACCACGCAACTCAATTATACACAAAGTGAACCAAGCCTGGTTTTCATTGTCCTTACCTATATAAATGAAACACCATAGATTCTGAATTATATCAGCTCTCCTAAGCATAATGTCCTCCATTTAATGTGCAGCTTCTCTGGAGTCGGGCAGTCAATAAATTTAAATGAATGAATTAATGAATAATAAAAATTTCTAAGCAGCCATTGTATGAAGTGGCTTGTGGAAGGAAGCTCAGGATAAATGAATGAATGCTCAATAATTTCTTGATTGATCATATCCAATGTTTACCATACTGCTTTCTTTCAGTATGGATAAATCTGTCACATGGAAGAATCGTTTGACTTCTTGGAAGAGAAGCTCCCAGATGGAACTCAAGAAAAGAACAAGCCAGAATGATCCTTTAAACTGAGATTTCTGAACTTGGAATTCAGTATCTCATGCAAGTCAGATAATTGCTAATAGCTATGCAGAGAATCCATGTTGATGATAATGGGAGTCAATATGATTTAACTGGGAATCAAAAGAATAGAAAGCATCCCAAATAGAAAACAACCCCCCCCCTTCCAAATCAGTAAAGAAATAAAAGAGAGGAGGGACGAAAAAAGAAATATAGCACTTTTTTGTTTTGGGGAACGAACTAGGAGAAGAAGAGAAGAAGGAAGTCTAGTTTTTAAAGATACATTTATATATTAATCATGCAAAGGGATCCCTTTCCTGTCCCGCTTTGCATGTTCTTTCTCCATGTTGGTTTGTTCTAACTAGTGATCGCACCAAATGTGTAGACCCCAAAACTAGCAAGCTGTTTTAGAAAGGGGAGGGGGAGGTCTTAGGGAAAAGCGAGTGCCTAATCTCAAGAGGAGGGGAGGAAGTGTCACAGCAAGAGGAGAAAATCCGTCCATAAGAAGAAGAGGATCAGGACGGCCAGTCCCCACCCTTCTTTTGCACACTAAAAGACCTCCGTGCAATCAGATCTGGATGGAAGGAAATGCCTCTTTTGACTTCTCCTTCCTCCGTTTACACAGATATCCAGCGCTATTACTACAAACGTCACTCAGCAGTATGTTTGTCCTACGCATCTTTTATAACCTGGAGGGGCAGAATAAAAATGAGGGGGGGGGGGGCAAATATCCTGAAATACGTTAGGACAGTATTGGGAGAGACCACTTACCCTTGGAGGCGTCTATTTGGGCGAAATCGCCCTATTTCCAGCTCTGCAACTGTCCAAAGACGCTGGACCTCAGAAGCAACTGCGGGAGAAGAAAAGTGTGTAGATGGGGGAAAACAGGCAGGGAGGTCGGAGCCGCGGCGGCGATCAAAGAGCCTTCAAGCTCCTGGGGAGATCCTGGCACATTTCAACGCTGCACTCCCAAAGGGTGTGCTGGATTCCCCCCTCCTGCAGGGGGCGCCGAGGTTCCATCGCCCGTCAATTTAGCTGGAAGACGATCCCCTGCACTCTTGTAACAGGGACGTCGGGACCCGCGGACATAGCTGTGCGAAACGGGAGATTGTCACTGGGCGTCAGAAAGCGGGTAACACTAATCAGCGACGACCAGGTCCTACGGCCACCTTTTCCGACTAGGTCAAAGCACTCCAACTTCGGGATTACAAAGCTTAAAGAGGGAAATGGGGAAGTCCGTTTTAGCAAACAATTATAAAAAATCCAAACCCGCTAACTATTTTTAAGATGTTTAACTCCGACTTCGGCTACCTTGTGTCCCTAAGGTTCGTCAGTTTTGAAATGCAGCTCAGTAAAACATCTGGTAAACAGGCTCAAAGACACGCGAGAGACTTGGAAAGAAGCGGCGGCGGCGGCGTCTGTTCCTAAAAACCGAAACTTGGAGCTTTGCTTCATAGGTGCCTGAGACGCGTTTGGAAGGGTGGAGCCACTGAGAAGGGGGTGGTCCGAGTGCGAGGATTTTCTTGAGCTTCCGAGCGGAATAGAAAGGGATGCGAAGTCGAAGCTCACGTTGGCTCCACAGGTTGCAAAGCCCACACGCTCCCGCGAAGCCAGAAGCCCCCGTAAAATCGACAAACTGTACGCGGCCGGGGGTTGCTGGAGCGCCGGCGAAATGCAACGAAACAAGGTGTTTTGGCGCTCTCGGTCGCTGTCCGTGGTACTGAAATTATTTTCCAATTTTCATTGTTAGCAAAAATCGTTTTCTATTCCGGCTAGTCGGCGTTCATCATCGGCACGCAGCCCAAAAGTTTGCTAATGACATTTTCCGTCTGCTTGGCGAGGTCTTCCCCCCCCCCCCATTTTTAATTGGCCCCTTTTTTATTGGAAGAAAGTTTGTTATGTCAGGATTGTGTTATGATGCTGTTAATCAAAATATCTAAGGCAGTGTTTCTCAACCTTGTCAACTTGAAGATGTCTGGACTTTAACTTCCAGAATTCCTCAGCGAATGCTGGCTGGGAATTCTGGGAGTTGAAGTCCAGACATCTTCAAGTTGACAAGATTGAGAAATACTGATCTAGGGTATTAGGTTGGGTTTGCCTTAGTGGGCATTAGAGTAATAATTCTGACTTGTTTTGACCAATAACGGCTTCTAGAATATGTCAGGCAGAGGGCATTTCCCCCCCTACTTAATGGAGATGCCAGCACATGAACTGAAGATATCTGAGGCAAAATATACACTATGTCTGTGAATTTTTTCAAATACCATTCTAGTCCCTTACAGGGCTATAATAGTTTGATGCCAGCAAACACAATACATTATCCTGATTATATATTTAAAAAATGTGGAAAATGGGAAAGAATATTGTAGGACAAGCAAGTTTGTAGAATAATATAAGTGAGGCATAATGATCTTGACCCAAGATAATTTTTTAAAAATCACCAGCTGGTGGTGGTGGGAGAGCCTTTCTTCTCTTAATGTGCAGGAAGTATAGGTTAAGGAGATAGATGCACATAGAGAACAAACCCATCAGGAGAAGATTCAGCACCTGCAATTAAAAGACACACACCACTCTTTTGAAGACAGCAAAGTCCACATTTTGGACAGAGAGGACTGCTACTTTGAAAGAGGGATCAGAGAGCCCATCTATGTCAAAATTGAACAGCTCTCTTTCAAAAGAGGGGGAGGGATATGACACCATCTATCTCCAGTCTACAACAGTCCTTTCAACTCCAAGAAGGCTGCACAACCATTTGCACCCCTCAGGTGACCCAGATAGCAAGTCATTAAGGTCTTAGTCATTGTAGTGAGTCATTAAGGTCCAGGTGACCTTAATGACTTGCTACAAGAATGCAAATGACCAGCTGTCTGCAAGAAATAAAAACCTTTCATTCCCCATCATCCAGCCAGAGCTGAAGAAGCTTCTTGGATGAGAAGGGAACCGTCTTCTAAGAAAAACAAATTCATTGCCTCTTGAAAATGCACCTTTGGGACAACCATTGTCTGGATGACTGAGAATCTCCATAGACATAAGGCATGAAAAGAAAGTATGTCTTGAAAACATTACCTAAGAATGGTGCCTTTCTACCTAAAAGCCCCAGCCAATACAAAAATTACTATCTTTTAGCAAGGAAGAACTATTTTAATATGAATCTGAATTAAGACTACTATAATCTAAATAGATTGCTACTGGATGACTACAATCTAGTTTGTTTTTTTTCTCATAATATACTTTACATTTTCAGAAGTAGAGAGGCTGTTTTTGCTGCAACAACTCCAGCACAGTTACACCTCCTTTCCAGTGTTTAGCAGGTAGTCCATTATCTTCAAAACTATAGAGAAGAGAAAACACATTTTCAGAGCATTAAAGGAAAGAACAATGGTAAGTGTCTAGGGTTTTATTTAATATTTTGGTTTCAGTGGAAGATTTTTAAGTCAGCTTCAGCATATTGATTAATATGTAAAACAAAGAATCGAACAAGTAAAGGTAAAGCAATCCCTATTTATTTTCCCAAAGTCCTTCAAGATATGGCTATGCATCAGCCAGGGGATCTCAAGAGGATTGGGGAGATCTTGATATGGCTCCCTTGCTAATATAATCTCTTCTGTATTTTTCTTCTTTCTCTTTAAAAAAATTGACTGTTTTAACATTTTTATTATTTTATATTTTTGCTGACTGTCTCCCAGAGTCACTTTTTTTTTTAAGTTAATTTTTTTAATAAAACTAAAATACAAAAATGAAAAACCATCATTCTACATTGTATCTTTTGGAAAGCATGTCGACTGGTTACACATAACTCTTGTGCATTTCTAGAACCATCATTGTTCATAAGTAATCTCAATTTATAGATTTTAAATCAAAAAATTCATTCATTATATATCTTAAAATCATTATAACAAAATTCTTCTCTAATATTCCATATTTAGTCTATCTTCTTCTTCAAACAAATCTTACTTAAACATAACCACATAATGGCTTTCATTGTCTATTCCAAAAAATCTCCCGTGGTACTTAACCCTGGAAACATATTCTGCATAGAAATCAATTTATGTTATTTCTAGCCCCTCTTTTTTATTAAACAATATCCATTAATATTCCTTAATAATTAACTAAAAATCTTTTACCATTTCTATCCAAAATGATAAACATACACTTATTCCCATACTTACATACCTACCTACCTACATACATGCATACATACATACATGCATGCATGCATACATATGCATACTATATGTATATGTCATCTATTATTATTTCATTGATCTTATTATGACTTATTGCTTATTAACTAGTAATTCTTCAATAACGATCTAAAACATTTGAGTTTACTAAAATTCTCCCCTATTTTGTTAAACAATCTCTATCAACATTCCTATGTGGTTAGCTAAAAGTCTTATTGTTTATGTCCAACCTCATACTCATGCATACATACGTATACATATCAAATCAAATCAAGTTTAATTAAATTACAAGAAATTAAAAAGCGTACAAACATAGAAACATTATAAATATATAAAATCAAATTAAACAATTATATCCCTGCGCTAAAAACCTAAAATCCTTAAAAACTAAACCCCTTAAAAACCCAATTAAAACAATTTAAATATTCAGACTAAAGGCTGGAAAGGTAGATTAGGCCAGGCCGGCCTGCTGGAAGAAATGAGTCTTAAGCTTTTGGCAGAAGGAGCGGAGGTCCGAGGCTGTTCTGAGCTCGGGGGGTAGGTCGTTCCATAGAGTTGGGCCCGCCACAGAGAAGGCCCTTTCCCTGGGCGTCGCCCGGAGAAGTCCCTCTCTGTGGGAGCGAATCGGTCGAAGGGATGTATGGGGCAGGATGCGATCTCGCAGATAGCTAGGTCCCGTGCCATGGAGCGCTTTGAAGATGGTAATCAACACCTTGAAGCGCACCCGAAAGACCACAGGCAGCCAGTGCAGCTCGCGCAGGGGCGGTGTTACGTGGGAATCCCTAGTGGCTCCCAGAATTGCCCACGCAGCCGCATTCTGGACTAGCTGCAGTCTTCGGGTGCACCTCAAGGGAAGCCCCATGTAGAGAGCATTACAGTAGTCTAGGCGGGATGTCACAAGGGCATGAGTGACCATGCGACGGGCATCCCGGTCCAATAGGGGACGCAACTGGCGTACCAGGCGAACCTGGTAGAACGCCCCCCTGGCTACGGCCATCACTTGATCTTCCATAGACAGCCGGGTATCCAGGAGGACGCCCAAATTGCGTGCCCCATCCACAGGGGCTAGATGTTCACCCCCTATGGCCAGTGATGGAGTAAACTGGTTGTACCGGGACGCCGGAAGCCACAGCCACTAGGTCTTGGACGGGTTGAGTCTGAGTCTGTTCCTTCCCATCCAGACCCGCACGGCTTCCAGGCACCGGGACATCACTTCGACGGCATCGTTGGGGTGGTTCGGGGTATACACATATACATACACATATACATACATACATACATACATACATACATACATACATACATATCATTAAACTATACCATTATCATTAATTACTCTTTTTCTAGATAATTATTTACTAACTAGTAATCCTTCAATGACAATCTAAAACAATCTATAACATACTAAATTTCTACTTGTTAATCATCAAAGGATGGCTAATCTTTAGTTATCAACTTCCATTGTCAGTCAGTGTCTTTCCAGTAGCAAGGTAAACTTGTCTCTCTTGCCATTTGTGGTTCCAGTCTCTTTTTATTCTTCTTTCCAGGTTTCTTATAAACTTCTTTTCGCACTTTATTGTCCTGTATAGCTCTCAAATAATATCGCTGCCCAGTTCCTGTCATTACACATAGTTTGTCTTTAAATATCAGACGTATTTCTGGAGAGATTTCTCCTCTTACATCTATCTTCAATTCTTTTTTGCCCTCTTTTTCTTGAAAACCAAGATGAGGCTCACATTCATCAAATTCTCTTTTCAGAATTTCCTTCTTTTTATCTTCACCCACATTTGATCCATTAGTAAGACTCTCTATTATCATATCTTTAGCTTCAACTAAAATGAGTGTCTCTTTATCTTCAACGTTTTCTTCTTTCTTTTTGGAAAGAAAGTTTTTGGAGCCTCAAACTGCTCATACCTTGGCGTAATAGACAAAAGTTTATCCAATTTTTTATCGATCCTTCTTCCATATTGTTGCAAAAGATTTAAGATTCCAGCCAGAGCCTTTTGATTTTCTAAAGTATCCTCTTCTGGATATGGAACCATGTTGACAAATCAATAAATGATGAAACTTGGTTCTCACTGCCACCCTGGTCTCGGGCCTATTTTATCTTTTCATTGGGTTACTTTTAAATACAGTTCCTGTTGTGTTCTCCAAAGGAAAATATTACTGTCAGTTATCAAAGAGCACCTGTTAAAAACAATACATGCCCTTGAATCTCTGTGAATTTCAGTAAACAATTTTCACAGCCTTCATCCTGCTAATCAGCAATCTCCAAGTAACAAAAATAGATTGTTTCATAAAGACAGCCTCTGACCTCCCAGTGGCAGTGTTGCAGATTTTCACTTTTTAATATATCTTTCTTCTTTATTGTTAAAAAGAGTAAAAAGTATAATTCTTGTTGGATTTTAAAAATAAGTGGTAAGTCATATGAAACCCGCTCAAGGAGGGAGGAGCCTGTGCCACATCGGTACAACTTGGCGTTCCGAGACCTCCGTTGACACTTTTGACACCCCTTGGTCCATTTGGACCTAAACCGTCCTGGAGGGACGGCGACGGGGAAGACAAAGCCTTGCTGGTCATAGGGGTACCGCAAAACCCGTTTGACTCAAGGGAAGAGCTTCTGCAAGGCGGCAAACAGGCAGCCCCTACGGGCTGACAAAGACGGGGCAGCTCTGGAAGGAAGGAAGCTGAAAGGGAAAGTGCAAGACCGGGAAGGTTTTTTTTTTTTCTTTTGAAACATTTTGCCTAAAGAAACTTTTTTTTAAAGTAAAACTAAAGCTTTTAACCAAGAAATAAGCGGTGGAATTAATCTAATATGTTTTGAACTAGAAGGTTTTCTTTTTTTCTTATTTTTCTGTAATTGTGGATTGAAGCGTCAGTAATAAGGTTTTTTTTCCTTTGAAAGTGATTGGACTATTTCTTTTCCTTTTATTTTTTTGTTACTTAGAGTCTTGAATTTGGGACTATTTTTATAATTCTTCCTATGACTTACCAGAGTCATTTCTTGTGTGATGGGCAGCCATATAAACTTAGCAAATAAATAAGAGGAAAGATGGAAATGTGTATAAGTATAATCTTTATTGTCATTGTACTTAAACACAATGAAATTGGTAAAATTGATTCCCAACAATTAAATAGGGCTGTCATGAATTAATCTTAACTAAAACTTGTAACCCTATTTATCAAATATTTGTATAAAACAGTTATTTAGAAGGAGTTAAAAGGCATCTGTTTGAAGCATCTTCCATTTTAATGTTTCACTTGTATTAGAAGCAGGCAACATATTTAGATCTACTTAATACATCTTTCTTTTTATAAATTTTCTCACCGTTTGGCATCCTCCCGCCTCCTCTTCTCTGCAATTTTCAAATGGTTTTATTTAGTACAAACATGAGGTGTTCCTTGCCAAAAAGGAAGCATGATGATAAAGAGGTTGATCGCCTCATTTTTATCTTGAAGATATTTCAATTCTCATTATTAGTTAATTAGGCACTTGCAAATATATTTCCTGAGTCAAATGGAGGCCAGAGAATGCAGAGAACTGCTAATGAAAAAGACAGAACTTCATAGTCACTTCATGTTGATACAAGGGACAATAGAAAATGTTGAGAAATAAAATCTTAGATGAAGTTGATTTTGGGGGAGGGGCTGGGTTTGTTTTAATAAAAATAAAACCCAATCTAGAATGCATTCAACAATGTTTTCTTTTCTTTATTAATTTATCTTTAAAAGTATTAAAAAGAGCATGTTTCATTTAGGTTCCAAAATAATTGAATGATTTTTGTGCAATAAGTTCTTATATATATATATATATATGTAATCTTTTGAATACTATATATATATATATATAGTATTCAAAAGATTACACAGTGTTTCTCAGCCTTGAGTTTCACTCTCAATACTCTTGTAGTGGACTCTGGATGACAGGCTATGTAGAGAAACACGAAGATGGCCTTTAAAAAGATAATCAGCAGCCATTAGCAGCATAACACCTTAGCCCTGAAAGGGAGAAGTGAGTGAAGAAGGAACTCAATATTAATTCTCTTTAGCATAAGAGAGGGAAGAAATGATCCCACTCAAGCTTTTGTATTTCAATTATTATATCCTGCATAGGAAGCCCCCCCCCCCGACCCCCAAATTTAAATACAATACAATACAATACAATAGCAGAGTTGGAAGGGACCTTGTAGGTCTTCTAGTCCAACCCCCTGCGTGGGCAGGAACCTTATACCATTTCAGACAAATGGCTATCTAACATCTTTTTAAAGACTTCCAGGGTTGGGGCATTCACAACTTCTGGAGGCAAGCTGTTCCAGAGGTTAATTGTTCTAACTGTCAGGAAATTTCTCCTTAGTTCCAAGTTGCTTCTCTCCTTGATTAGTTTCCACCCATTGCTTCTTGTCCTGCCCCCAGGTGCCTTGGAGAATAGTTTGGCTCCCTCTTCTTTGTGGCACCCTCTGAGATATCGGAACACTGCTATCATGTCTCCCCTGGTCCTTCTCTTCATCAAACTAGACATACCCAGCTCCTGCAGCCGTTCTTCATATGTTTTAGTCTCCAGTTCCCTAATCATCTTGGTTGCTCTTCTCTGCACTCTTTCCAGAGTCTCCACGTCTTTTCTACATCGTGGCGATCAAAACTGTATGCAGTATTCCAAGTGTGGCCTTACCAAGGCACTATACAGTGGCATTAACACTTCACGTGATCTAGATTCTATCCCTCTGTTTATGCAGCCTAGAACTGTGTTGGCTTTTTTGGCAGCTGCTGCACACTGCTGGCTCATATTTAAATGGTTGTCCACTAGGATTCCTAGATCCCTCTCACAGTTGCTACTATTGAGCAAGGTACCACCTATACTGTACTTGTGCATTTGGTTTTTCTTGCCTATATGTAGGACCTTACTTTTTTCACAATTGAATTTCATTTTATTAGATAGTGCCCAATGTTCAAGTTTGTCTAGCTCCTTCTGTATCTTAAGCCTATCTTCTGGAGTGTTGGCTATTCCTGCCAGTTTGGTGTCGTCTGCAAATTTGATGAGTTCCCCATTTATCCCCTCATCCAAATCGTTGATGAAGATGTTAAAGAGTACTGGGCCTAATATTCTATAGGATATAATATTCTATAGGATATAATATTTCCCAGAAGCTTGAAGAGACTGGTCTTTAGGAACAGAGATTTTGCATCCATTCAGAAAGACTGGGCCAATCTATTCATAAGTAAATAGCAACCAGAAACTCCAAATAAGCAATAGGCAAGGAGCCAAAGCTGACAAGATTAGCTCCAACAAAACCTCAGGAGTTGCATTTTCCCTCTTGCCTCTAGAGCCAGCCATGGCCCCTACATGACACTATAGGAATCTGGCAACAGCCATTAAAATATTACAGGCACATTCTTATACAGGAAGAGGCATCTCAATCACAAAGCCCCAAAGAATGTACAAAACCCCACCTACTCTAACCTCATTTGGTCAGCCACCCCAGAAACATGCTGCTGTCAGTAGTTTCTAGCTACAAAGCCTGCCTCCATTTTATTTCCAGCATCTTTCTCCCAGCTTGGAATCAGACTGGATTTTTCTTCCAACATCTTCAACAATAAAATAGGATTCCACTTGCCCTTCTGGCATTTGTTTTCCTGACCAGGCCTACATCGAAAGGTTGGCAAGCTACATGTGCTAGAGAATTGTGTCCACTTATTTTTGAGTAAATAAACTCATGACTAGATTATACTATACTGTATACATGTTAGGTAAATTGCCTATTTACTGAATGTTAGCAACATTTGAATGTACCACTATATAAATTATTTCAAACATTGGCATTTTTATGTTGATCTGTGTGATTTTCAATATAGTTGATAATTAATCAACTATAATTAATTGAACCTTCCCTATCTGAATAATTTCATTGTAGCATATACAGTCAGTTTTAGATCCCCTTCAGACATGCAGCTTATTTCAACTGCAATTCTATGCTTACTTATATTGGAATATTAAAATCAATTATGCCTTCCTTCCTCTTTTGTTTCCTGAAAATGCTACTTATCTTCCCATTAGCATTAAAAACATCCTGTTTATCACATAATGTGGAATTCTGCCTCAAAATGATATATTTATACAAATATGCTTTGGTGAAATATCTTGAACTATATTGTTATTGTTGTCATTGTTGGTATCCCTTAGAACAGCGGTTCTCAACCTGTGGGTCGCGACCCCTTTGGGGGTCAAATGACCCTTTCACAGAGGTCGCCTAAGACCATCAGAAAACACATATTTTCGATGGTCTTAGGAACTGAGACACAACATGAGGAACTATATTAAGGGTCGTGGCATTGGGAAGGTTGAGAACCACTGCCTTAGAGGGATGTATTTTGGGTTGAAGCGATAGTATCTCATTCCTGTTCTAGTTCTGAGCTCCAAACTCTTACTGAATAGCTTCATCAGTGGAGTAAATTCTTGATCTCCCTTTGATTTTCTAAATACCCATTTGAAACTATATAGCTGGTGAGCTGTTGGGAAGTTTTAAAAAGTTATTGCAGAGGAAAAACTACCCCCCACCCACCCCCACACACACCCTTCGCTCAAAATAACTTTTAGGGCAATTTCATACAGCGAATTATAATATGAAATGGTACTTGCTCTTCCTGGGTATTAGGGATGAGCCTAAGTCTAAGAAATAAATGAATAAGGAAGAAGAATAACATTATCTCGTTCAGAGCCATTCAGAGCTAGCTGCAGCAGCAAGCAACACCTTGGATTAAATAGCCCTTCATCTTATGTAGCAAGCCAATTTCTTATATTATGGCTTGAATAAATGGGACATGGAGTGCAAGAATAACCTATAGCAATTTATCTTTTGGGGAGGAAAATAGAAGAGTTAATTCACAAGCACAGCAGTTTATAAGTTATGGCTGCTCCTTCTTCACAGAACATCAATTGGCATAAGAGCTTAAGTACCAAAAATATAGAATTTCTAAATGCACTTTTTTTGCCACAGTCATCAGGGGTTGAGAAAAAAAAAAAAAAACCACACTACAGAAAATCTCTGCAAGCATGACAACCTCCTGCTCCATATATTCAATTTCATGAACAAGATGTTTTCAAATGGCCCCATAAAGGGGAACTACTTTTTTCTCTCTGATCATACATGCTGAGATGTGTCACTTGCTTCTTCAGCATTGGTCAAACTTTTGCACAAATTCAGAACTTTGATCCAAGAATCAACTAGAATATTATCTTATTATAGGAAGTCTATGACTTACAATCATAATTGAGACAGAAAGTTTGGTCTCTAAGCAATGTGATTGTTAAGCAAGTCATAATTGTGACCAGACCCCATTTTACAATCATTTTACTGTGGTCATTAAGTAAATCACATGACCATTAATTGAATCACAGTGGTTATGTGAATATGATTTCTGCAATTAACTTTGTTGAAAGCTGACTGGGAAGGTCAGAAATCATGGTTATATGAGTGCAAGACATTGCAACCATCATAAATGGAAGACAATTGCCAAATTGTGATTACATGACTGATGGATGATGTGTCAGTTTGAGAACAAGTTGCAAGTCACTTTTTCTGAGGCCATTATAACTTCGAACCATTATTAAACAAATGGCCTGTACACAATTTTATCCACAATTTTATGTTGAGACAGTAAATCTTTGTTTCAACATAAACATAATTCTGAAAAAGATACATGGAAATATAAAGAAATGAACAATACATAGGAACAATTTAAAGCATCAAATTACATTGAGAGTCCAATAATTGTTGCAATAATCTTTCTGCAGGCAAAAAGTTTTCATAATGGAATTCTAATGTAAGACAATATTATATATTGCAATATGATATAATTATGCTGCTGTTTGATTGTTACAGCTTTCGTTATTTTAAAAACAAATTACTATAGACACCACACTTTAAATATTACTTTTGCTATAGAATCTTCTTTCTCCCTCCAGCTTTCACTTCAAATCCCATTTCTGTCTTTCCATCTTGGCACTTCTCCCTTGCGGGAATTGTGTATTATCTGTCATCTAGAAACCTAAATGGAAAACATAACTTGACACTGCAATGAATGTAATGTCCAAGTACTTCCACGCTAGTCTCTTTCCCTGCCACCACCTAAAAAAAGCTCTAATTGGAATAGATATTAGCCTTTGTTTGTTTGTGTCAGAAGCATCACAATTAAAACGAGGCATTACCATACAACATATAAAATACAATATTATAATATGTACAAGTTAAACATATATTTCCCAGAAACTAGCAATATTGTGTTGTCATGCTGCCATGAGTCCTCAAGTTTACACTGTTCAGGACACAAAAGGCAGGTATGCATATGTGTTATTGCCTGCATGTCACCACAATCGCAAAGGGCAGAAGCCACCGGATAGGCTCATTTGTTTAGAGTATCTGTGGATCTTGTTATACTGGTGCACATCCAATGACTTCCATATTTGGTGTTATAAAAATGGCTAGTTATATATATTTATGTGTAAAAGCAAAAAGTTGAGGTTGGAGTGTGTTTATCTTTTACTGTGCTAGGAAGAGTTGGAAGTCAATGCCCCCTTTTCTTTCTTTTTCTCTTCCCCCTTGCATGTCACATCCCCTTTCCCTTCCATAATTTCATCTTTTTTTTTTTACTTTGTATTTTATATAATAAAAAATAAAAATGATAGAAAAGAAAAAACCCAAATATCCTTTGCAGCCTTTTGGTGTTAAAAACAGACTGCCATGCTGCAAGATGGGAACTATTTTTAAGAAGCTTTGTATGCCATTTGAGAGAAAACTCACAGCTCAACCTTCACTTGTTTTGTTCTGTCCAACTCGCTGCTAGTTGAACAGAAGTGAAAGAGGTTCATCCCGATGATAAGCAAATTCTTGATTTGATGTGAAGTCTGCTCTCTGACCTGTGGCCATCATCTTACAAGAGGAGGAGGAGGAGTCATTTTAAGACTCCTTTTTATTTTTCAATTCCTATCCTTTCCCTTCCAAAATGCATGTAGATTTGCACAGTGCTTCTTAGCAGCTGCAACTGGGATCTGGAGAAAGCAATTCTGATGACAGCTTAGACATCAGTAATTAGGTTGCCCCCAGATAGACAGCAGTAACTGCCTAAGAACCAGCTGCCACGAAAGCTGGTTTCCTTCAGTTTTCTGGTGCCCTAGAGGACACTGGTGACAATGCACAATCATCTTTAAACTTTCCTTCTCCCATACTGTGAAGGAAATGTTTCATGCAGAGCAGAGTTGAAGCGCTTCTAGCTGTTAGTGGGTGGTTGTTGTTTGAGGTGGGGGAGGGTTGATACTCTTTAGAGCCCCAAGATAGTGCCACTGATATCCAGCACAAAATAGAGAACAACAATTGGTTTTGGGGAAGGGGAAAAAAAACTAAAGAAAGTGGATGTATTAAACTTTTGAGTAGATCAAATGTCAGATTATAACCCATTCTTGTCTCTTGCAGAAGAAAAGACCTTTGTGACTTCTATTATCTTTATATAATGATCTGAACAATTCCGCTTTAGCTCTCTGATTAAATCATTATATCAACATTCTTCCCATTGTTGCTTTTTTATTTTGAAAAGACAACTTGCCAACATTGTCATTCCCTTTCATGAAAATTAATATTTGTGATTAAAATAAATCACTATTTATTGTAAAATAAAGCAAATGGTAAAAACGATTACAGTTTTGCAGTCACAGCAAAAGGACATATAAAGGCATCGCACTGAGCAACACTAGGGCACATATATGAGTCCAGATCAGACAGAAAGAAAAAAAGGAGAGAAAGAGGGGGGGGGGTGTTCTCTATTTGGGAATTACCTCAGAATGTGATGGATAGAAATCATCCTGGATTCCTTGTAAGGAGAAAGGCAAAGAAGCATGTGGCCACATTCCTTCTGCAGACTAAGCTGCCTTTTATCCAACTGTTCCTTGACTAAGGCCCTTTCCCTTGTCTTCCAAGGTCGTTTCTACATAACATTATGTAACATCAAATATAATGAGTGTGTAATAAAAAGAAAAAAATGGGGGGGAAAGCTAGCTAGATAGGTAGATACAGATAGATATTGTATAAATATTAAGTACAATTTTGAATGTTGATGGTTTTAAACACACACACACACACGTATTCCATAAAACAACATGATGGAAACTTTATTAACAAACAATTTACCTTAAAACCAAATTATTATTGTAAAACAATACATTGTTTTGATATATGCTCATCTTCCATTTTTTCATTTTATTAGATATTATATTTGATGACTTGCTTGAGTGGCACATAAATTTAATAAATAGATAATTTTAAATTATTTATTTAAATGAAATAAAACGATAATTTATGTAAAATAAATTTAATTTTGAAGAAAAATTAAATAAGTGTAATGCTTTAGAACAGCATTCAAAATTGTACTTATTATTTATACACTTTTGTTTCCTTTTCACTTATTTACATTTACAACTCTAAGGCAGTTCTATAATACAATATTAAAAATTTAAGCATATTATATAAATATCATTGAATTGAAATAACACACTGTACAGTACTTAAATTGAGAAGATGGAGCAATCTAGTCTACTCTACATTACTACTGTAGTCTATTCTACATATTCTTAGTTTCTACAAATGATCCTTACCCATTTATTATCCTGAATATATCTTTTTCTGATTTTACTAGGACTATTATGTTTTTTATTGTACTTTATTATATCTTATGGATTATATCTACATCTGTGGGATAGTGGGAATATCGCTATCCCAAATGCTCAGTTTTAAAACATTACTGGGGCTTTCAAAGTCTCTCCAATGGGTAGAGCTTGCCAACAGCCCTCTTTAACTAGGTTGCTTTAAAATGAAGAACCAATGAGATCCAACTCACCAAAAAGAAAATTCACTTTAAACAGAAATTAAGCAGGTCATACCAAATTCTAGCATCTTTAGAGACCATGCCAATCTCTAAAAGTAGAGCAGCATTCTTAATACATACTGGGATGTCGAGAATATACCACAAAGAAACTTAGAAGATACCACTTCAAAGATATTGAGTTGAATCAAAGTACAGACTTGGATGCCATAAAGAAGCCAAGATATGACTTTGGCTATAAAAGACCTTGAAAGCTTTATAGCCAAAGTCATTCCTTCCACTCCTTTTGAGTGGAAAATTCTCAGGATAGCTAAAGAATATCAGTCATATAGGAAAAGAAGTCTCTCCAAACTTTGAGACCTGGAATTGTACTCTAAGCTGTTTATACGTAAGTATCTATCCCAAGTGAATTTTCATTCATTTGCCAATTGTGTATTTTATAGTAATTTTATAATAGTAGAACTTGATTTTCTGATAGTTCATAACAAGATTTTCTTCAGGGAAAAAAGAGGTCAACACTCTTAGTGACCTTCTCATTCCAAACTGGAACGATAGGATTACAGCATCGTTTGCACAAAAGGATTTGGATTAGAACAATGTGAGCCCAAATCACTGAATTAATATGCAATTTGAAAAGCAATGGGGCTAAAATGCACCCTTTTTTCATTTGTCTGTGTGAGAACAATAGTAGACTCTAACTCTCAGAGAGGACTAGAATAAAGAAATTGAATGAAACAAGAATAGCCTTTTGTCCCCTTAATTTTTACCACAGCCTCTCCCCTAGGTTTAAGTAAAAAGCTACTTTTAAACAACAAAAGCTGTCAAGTTGGAACCTCTGAACCAAGGAATCCTTTGCATCTTCTTGGAATATTTAGTTATGTCAAAACAGCAACATACACAATCACTATATATGCCCAAATGGCCAGCAATACTGACATGGAGATCAAAACCCTGTCTTTTCTGAATGAATCCTTCCCAGATATACCAAATTGCATAACATTTGGTTTTTTTTACTTTTGTTGTAGATTCTCCAATTTGATTTCAAAGTTTCAGATCTGAATATACCATATGTAGCTGTGGTAAACATGGTCATATTTATACTCCCATGACATACTTTTAAATAAAATTTGCTCCTAAGGTTTTGATTGTTTTTTAAAAATAATATTTTATTAAAATAGTTTTTTAAAATAAAAACAAAAATATAAATAAGAACTTAGGTGTTGGGGAGAGGATGAGAAATCTTCAAAACTGATAACCCAAATCAATCTATGGAACTTTAATGTGCTACAGAATTCTCTAGTTTCAACTTCATAGCCATTAGCAAGCTTTAGATCCATTCCAGAATAACTGAATCCCAATATCTACATAGACTAACCTTCCCAATCCAGTGCCTTCTAAGTGGCCAATAGCAATGAATTATGGAATTTGTAGTTTAATATTTCTGGAGACTTCTGGAAAAAAGCCAACCTAATCACGGATCCTCTGTAATAGAATTTGGAAAAATGCATCATTTTCTTTGTAAGGATAGAAGAGGTTTGGACAGGTCTATGTGTTTGTGACTCCAGAATAGATTTGCCTCAATCTTCATGTTGTTCCTGATTCTTTCTTTGCAACTTTGAGCACTGCTCAATTGGACAAGGCATTTTGGTCCAACAGATCATTTCAAATTGTCAAAAAAGGCACCAATTCCTCAAGTACTTTATTAAATAATTCAATGTGAAATATGGAAAACTCCAGGACAGCTGAACATGAAATGTGAAGGACACACCCTAGGAAAATGTATGCTTAGCAATAGATACTCCTGAGGTTCAAGAAAAAACATAATCTAACCATCTCACTTTGCTTTGCAATTGCAGCAGCTACATCCTCGCATAAATTTCAACAAAAAGCCAGACATACATGTTTTCTTTTTGTTTTTCATACTAGTAGACTTTTCATATATTTAAAGTGACAGTAAATTGTTGTTTTGCTATTCATTACCCAAAACATAACTAAATAGAAGAGTATTCTGAGTAAGGGCAACAGTGATCAAACAGAAGGATCAGACACTGTTTTCCTTCAATCCACCAAGCCCAGATATTCTTATTCTTATTCTGTGTGTGTGTGTGTGTCTCTCTCTCCCTCTCTCGTGTGCACATGCACACATATCTACCTACCTGCCTTTTAATAATCTATCATGGAGAAACTTGTAGGAATTGGAGCTCCAGCATCCATGGTCAATATATCCTCTAGAACATGTGCTTCATCTGACTTCAACTGCTACGGTCAGAATGCACTTCTGTCCTAACCGATCCTGGTTTCATCATTGCAAACCACTATTCCTTAAGCCCTTTTAATTTCTATTTATAGTTTAAAAATTTTCCTGCATGATAAACATTAATTTAAAAAATTAAAAATAAACATATTTCATGTCACAAAAGAGAACCCCACAAATTGAAAACCAGATTAAAGAATATCAGTAAGACAAATGGAAGGCAGGCTTGAGGAAGCAATTGGAAGTTAATGTGGCTGGAAAACCAAAGTCAACCTCAGATAGCCTAAATAAAGGTATCTCCTATGGCCAGAGCAGAATGAATAAGATTTCAGTTCTGTTACAGAAATGATAGATTTGTGAACTGGGGAATAACCAACCATTGGTCCATCTTATTCCTGTAATATTTATGGCAAAATATTGGATAAAAGGATGACAATAGGATTTGAAAGGTGCAAAACACATTTTTTTCTACAGGCTACAGCTGTTCTCAAGTTCCGTTAATGAGTATATAAATAAAGGGGTCAATATACCATAGCTATACAAAGTAAATCTTATGACTGAAGGTTTGGGAGAGGGTCACAAGCTAGCAAAAAAATGTTTATCTTTCCAATCTGAATCAATTCTAGGTGAAAAAATGCCATCAAAAAGCAAAACATTGGTGGCTAGCATTAAGTGATACAACTTGGGCCTTCCAGTATTCATCTTCAAGAAGCTATGGACTACAATTGTTATTGCCATAGTCAGCATGACTGGGGATGATTGAGGTCATAGGTAGAAGCATCTAGATTAGTGTTTTTCAACCTTGCCAATTTTAAGATATATGCACATCAGCTTCCAGGATTCCCCAGCAATCAGGCTGGGGTTGCAAAGAGGATCCAAATTTAATAGTAGACAAGAGTTGTTGTTTTAAGGATGGAATGGAAATTATGTGTGGACCACTTCCAAACCTTAACATTGAAAACAGATCAGAAATGTTGGCTTCTCTAGTGATGTCACAGAAAGACTGGGCAATCTCCTATAATTCTTCTGAAAATAATGAAGCTTAGCTGCAACCTTCAACCTTCAAATAGTGCTATGCTGGCTTATAGCTTAGCATTGTGAGCTAAGTCATTCTGTCTTACTGGTAGTATGCAGCATATAAATATGATAAACAGGTAATCAAACATTAGAGTTTAGCACCATGAATAGTCCAGGCAAAACATATCTGAAACTGGATTACTTGTGCCTACTGAGAGAAAAGGTGCAAGGTGTTGTCTCTTTAAAGCTGTTTTCTGCTTCTATCCCGCTCCATGGCCAAAGTGCTGTCCTCATTTCAAGCTTGGCTAGTAGGAGGCTGGGCCCCAAAGGTAGAAGTTGATGGCCAAATCTTCTAATGGAGCTTGACAGCAGTGGGATTCAAAGCACAACACAGCATCCAAAAGGCAGTAAATAAGATATCATCACCCTGCAATCAGCCTCTTCTTTTAAAGAGCCGAACCATAAAATAAACCTTTTGGTTGGGATAAGTGCCAGGGATGGAGAAGTTCAAGCAAGTAATTAAAGAGCAATGGGGAAGATGGAACTCTGGGGGTGGTGCACATGTTTTACTGCAGAAAAGACAAACAACGAAAGAACAAAAGTGCAGAAGACAAATCTCTTTTTTAAGGCTTTAAAGAACCACACATAAAGCACAGCAAAGCCCCAAAAGGAATGGATAGTAGATATCTTTTTTACTTTGTAATTCTGCTCATAATGTTTAGAACTTCGTCAGTGCAGTTAATAGGAATGCATTAGAAAGAGCTCAGAAGTTGAAACTTTTAATTATGAAGCAGATAATTTGAATTCGAAATCACTGTTCTTAACAGCAGCTTGAGCCACAGAATCTATATAACTCAGTGATGGCGAACCTTTTCAGCACCGAGTGCCCAAACTGTGTGCGCCAGCCACCTGCTCTTTGGGTTTTCAGCGCACACAAAGACCAGCTGGCCAGCGCACATGCATGCACCACAGCACCAAAAACTCGACCAGGTGGCTGGCGCACACATGCACACTGGCCAGCTGGTCTTCAGGTTTCCGGGATTCCAGCACGTGCAAAGATCAGCTGGCCAGCACGCATGCATGTGCCAGAAACCAGAAGAGCAGCTGGCGATGGTGCCGTGCCCATAGAGAGGGCTCTGCATGCCACCTCTGGCATGCGTGCCATAGGCTTGCCATCATGGCTCTAGCTTGTTGGGTTGCCTTGCTTGTTTTGATTTTAGCTGAGATTAGATCTCAACATTCATAAGCCATTATTGTTATATTACACAACACAAAGTGATTGTAGGTAAAAACTGGGAAACACTGCCACTAAAATATCATTGAGATACATTTGTTGAATTAGATTGAAGGTTTGGCTAATCTATCATTTCATTCCCATCAAAGACATTCAGATAATACTAGGAAAATCAAAACAAGGTAGTTACAAGCCAGTACTGTATCAGAAAAAGTAGCAAATTTATTCAAGGAAATTTAAGAAGCAATAATATGGGACACCTCGTGGTTTCTTTTAGTGTCCCCCAATCCTGCTCCACATTTAATATCAATTGCTTGCAGGTTGATCATTTTCAGTAACTAGGAAAGTCAGTCATCTTGCATATTGTTGTTGGAAGCTATCTGTTATCTCAGGCAATTGGTGGGCCCTTCTTTTCTGCAGTGTGCCAATTCTTTCTATTTCGTTCTTCAGTCCATCCTCATAATAATAAAATGCACTTGGATTAAAAATGAGAAGACCTTGTCTTTTAATAAGATGGAACTTGAAGCATTACAGAATTGGTGCATACATCTTGGATCTAAAATGAAATTGTAGAGAAAAGCTGCACGCTGCTTTAATGGTGGTGAGGGTCAGAATCTGGTCATTTTTAAATTTTATTTTAGCAATACTTCATTGCTAACTAGCAGTAAAAAATAGCTGAAAGCATAAAGACCATGATTAGACTCACAGCATATGGATGGAGATGGAAGCCTGAGCATACATAATTGAGATGTAGAGTTAATTTTCTTCAACCAAATGTTTTCCAAATTTATTGGACTCTAATTCCCATTATCACAGTCAGTATAGGTCCAAGGCTACTAAGACCAGATGGTTAAGAAACCAGACAAACAAAGCTAATTTACTTGAAGGTCATAACACACAATCAGGTCCTCCTGACTGACCCGATATCTAGGCAGTAATAGCATGGCTGAATAGCATAGTTCCATGATGGCGAACCTATGGCATAGGTGCCACAGGCGGCACGCGGAACCATTTCTTAGGGCACGCGAGGCGTTGCCCTGTCAGCTCCAGCGTGCATGTGTGCGCTGGCCAGCTGATTTAGGCCTCCTTTTGAGGCCGTTTTCCCCCCTCTGGAAGCTCCTGAAGCCTCTGGAGGTGGGAGAGAAGCTGTTTCCACCCTCCCCAGGCTCCTAGAAAGCCTCTGGAGCCTGAGGAGGGCGAAAAAAGTGTGCCAAAAGCAGGGGGTTGCGCAAATAGCATTATGGTGTGGCACGCCCATGCACGACCCCTGTGCGCTCCCCCCGCTTTTGGCACGCGAGCCAAACAAGGTTAGCCATCACTGGCATAGCCCCATCCTGGTCTACAGCTTTATTACAGAGTAAGATTATAGGTTTGACAATGTGGTCCAACCTCATCTAATTAAAATGGAACTAGAGATATGCACAATGCATACTCAGGACACTCAGGATCATGTGTAAAGTCAAGCCCAAGGTTTGAACTTCTGTTTTATGAAAACACGATTAACACATAATGTTAGAATGCACACTGATACACACACTGCCTGCAAAGCTCTGGCTTCAATTTGGATTCTGGACTGGCAGAGAAGGGATCCCAAAAACAAAGATAATGTCTGATGGTATTACTGCATTTGAGCATAGCTGTGGGACCTGCTTATAGTTCGGATGGGTTGGAAAAAGCAAGATAATGAAACTTCTCCTCAGCATTTATGAAGTATTTATTATTTATTTAATTTATTTAATTTAATTTGTAAAACCGCTCCCTCTCCCCACAGGGACTCGGGGCGGTGCACAGGGAAAATAAAACAATAAATATACAGCATTACATAAAAACGAATTAAATCAATTCCTGTGCTAAAATCCCAATTATAACTAAAATACCCAATAATAAATAAAACCCTATAGCAGAGAGACTATCCAAGGCCGGCCAGGCGGAAAAGATGTGTCTTTAGTTTCAGGCGGAAGGAGCGGAGGTCCGTAGTTGTTCTAATGTCGGGGGGAAGGTCGTTCCAGAGGGCTGGGCCCGCCACAGAGAGCGCCCTTCCCCTGGGCGTCGCCCGCTGACAAAGTCTAGTGGACGGCACCTGGAGAAGCCCCTCTCTGTGGGATCGAATCAGCCGTGAGGATGTATGAGGCAGGATCCGATCCCGCAGATAGCTAGGTCCCGAGCCATGGAGCGCTTTAAAGATGATGACTAACACCTTGAAGCGCACCCGGAAGACGACAGGTAGCCAGTGCAGCTCGCGCAAGAGCGGTGTTACGTGGGTAGACCTAGTGGTTCCCATAATTGCTCGCGCGGCTGCATTCTGAACTAACTGAAGCCTCCGGGTGCACCTCAAGGGGAGCCCCATGTAGAGAGAGTTACAATAGTCCAATCGGGATGTCACGAGTGCATGAGTGACTGTGCGAAGGGCGTCCCGATCCAATAGGGGGCGCAATTGGCGAACCAGGCGAACCTGGTAAAACGCCCTCCTGGCCACGGCTGTCACTTGATCTTCCATGGACAGCCGGGTATCCAGGAGGACACCCAAATTGCGCGCCCCATCCACAGGGGCAAGATGTTCGCCCCCTATGGCCAGCGATGGAGTTAGCTTGTTGAATCGGGCAGCCGGAAACCACAGCCACTCAGTCTTGGTCGGGTTGAGCCTGAGTCCGTTACTTCCCATCCAGATCCGCACGGCTTCCAGGCACTGGCACATCACCGCTACGGCATCGTTGGGGTGGTTTGGGGTACATATATACAGCTGAGTATCATCAGCGTAGAGATGGTACTCTACCCCAAAACCACGGATGATCTCACCCAGCGGCTTCATATATGTGTTGAACAGGAGAGGCGAGAGGACCGACCCCTGAGGCACCCCGCAGGTAAGGGGTCTCGAGGTCGACCTCTGCTCTCCTGTCAACACAAATTGCGAGCGGCCAGAGAGGTAGGAGGAGAACCACCGTAAAACGGTGCCTCCCACCCCCAACCCCCCCCAGCCGATGCAATAGGATACCATGGTCAATGGTATCAAAAGCCGCCGAGAGGTCTAATAGGACCAGGATGGAGGAACAACTGGAGGAAGATTTCCACACAGCAAACTCATAAGATACCCCTAAACCCCATCTCCATAATTCTGTGTATGCCAGGATGCCTTTTATACTTTAGTACATTTTTCTCTTGCTGCCCACTTTTAGCTTGTAGCAATTTAAGGTAATTGGGACACCCAGTGCATTAGGACAGATGCCTTAAGCATTCTAGTTAAAAGCTGTTGATGTTCATATCTTCCAGGAATTTCACTTCAGTCTTTTAAAAATTAGTTTATATGGCTGGTCAATGTTACATCCATTTCCTTTTGCATAGCTTGACATCAAATTGTCTACTTCTTTCTATTCCACAAGAAGGTAAGCTTGAGTGGTGTACCATCAGACACTATCACTACAAGCAAAAGATTACAGTATTTCTTCTAACGGTTCCCATATTACAAACAAAATCTGTTCCATTAACTTGTACATCAGGTTTAGTAAAGTTTCCTTCTCTTTATCATAAGCTCCTATTTATTACAAGTAGGTAAAACAATTGTAATACTAAAAATAGATTTGGATTGAAAATCTACATCCTAAACTACTCTCCAGAGGGGGGGAAAACCTTAGCATTCAGTGCTATGGGGTTTTCTTCTAATGGATGTATATGAAAACATTGGTGAAGGCAGAAACAGTGGGGTTTTGTCCTACTAGCTGCTGAGGGTAAGTCGTCAGAAACAACAATATGTAAGCAGTGACATCAACACAAGACATCACCTTTTTGTACTTAAATCCCAATGTAGAATGTGAGAACTATAACTGATTCTGGAATGCATTCCATGTCTACAACAAATCAAAATTATCACTGGGTACGACTGAAATACCGTATGCACATTTCAATTTTCAAAATGCTTGTAAGAATATTGATCAGACCAAATCAGGACCATGACCAGGAGAAGATACCTGGCAGCCCTTGAAAAGCTACTAAAATTATCTTCTTTGGCTTCAGCATTTTCTTTTTGGAATATAACCAGACTCAGAGTGAAGGAGAAGGAAACTTAAGAGGTGATGACAACTTGGCTTCTATGTTTGCAGGCCAAAATTGTTTTTCTGCCTTAATTTCATCTTCTGTTCAAAATGTTCATGTATCCAACAAAGGAATCAGTATTTATGGACTTATTGAAGTTGCTACAGGAGGAAAGAATCATTTGGAGCAATGCTAAGAAAATATTGAATCTGCCTGTTGAAATTAAGAATTCATTCAATGACTGATAAATACAAGATCATTCTCTGCTTCCTAATTTATTTGTTTAAAACACTGGTTCCCATCTCTCTATTTATGATCAAAGCAGAACTGAATAATGAAATAAGAGTGTTTTTCAACAGAAAATTGACCTAAGTATCAATAGTGATAGTGGATGGAGATATGGACACATTCACTGCTTCTCTTTTCATCAGAGAGCAGGACAAGGTATAAGAAAAGGCATTAGGATGAGATGGAATTGGATGTTGCTGCAGGCACAGGTGATATTTTTCCTATAAGAGCTATTTCCTTGCAATTTTCTGACTTCCAATTGCACAGCAAGTTCTATTCACCTTCTTAAGATAGCCAATGAAACTTTCTGGTCTGGTGTCAATTCACTCCCGACTAAAACCCAAAGCCTATTGACAAAACTGCAAAGGAGAAGTGAAAATCTCAAAGGACATGGACTAAATAAATAACCTGCTAATATTTGGGATCTTTTTTTTCTCTGCCATTTGCTTATTCCTTTTGTGACAGTATAAGCATTTAGCCTTGGGGATGCTGTTAATAGCACTTGTCCAGAATAAAATCTTTGACTCTTCTTATCACTAAATTGTATTTGTACTGTTGTGAGAATTAGGGAGAAGTTCATTTTCTGGGAAGATTCTCCTCACCCTCATCTTCTCCCACGGGGCAAACAGAAAAAGGAACCTAGACCTCCAAGGACTAATCTGTGCCTGAAAATTTGGCAGCTTTCAAAGCACTTTGTTAAAACTGAAATGAGCTGTCATTTTCCAGCTTCCTCCTGCCAGTGCCAAATGCTTTCTGACAGCCCATTTAAAACTCAAAGCACTTTCATTTACACTCTGCAATAACTGCTGACCACAACAGCAAGAGCTGGGAGAACCCAAAAGTTATAAAGAAGGGAAAAAGCCTCCAGTCTTCTGAGAAATGTGGCACTCTGTAACAGCATTGCCAGCCTGCCTAATCCTTATTGGCGTCCTTTGTAAAGATCATAATGCACGACTTTCTGGGTGCAATTCCTGTCTTTCACCACTGCTAACCCTCTCCCCAAACACTAAAGACCACAACTCAAACTGAAGTAATTAATGTTGAAGTCCACTGAATTTGACGAAGCTCACCTGAGCCAAATGTCCTTGCAGGATTGTAATCACATCACTGAATTCAGTTCTGTGGGAAAATATGGCATGAATTTTGGACAAGAGAGAACCAAATATTGGAATTCAACATTAGGCAAGCACAAGCAATAGAACAAAGTCAGATTAGAGTCTTGGATTTTAAGAGAGCTATATTTCAATAAACTTCCCCCCCAAAGGTATTCTTTATTTTTTTTAATGTAATCTGCTAAAATCTCACTCATCAAATCTCTGAGATCTTCCCCCCCCTCTCTCAGGGATGTTCTGAAACCTAAGGAAGAAAGACATTCTTTCGAATTCAAACTTAGACATATGTCCAGAAAATTCTGCAGCTTCTTTTTGCAATTCCCTTATCTCTCCTTTCATCTCGGCTGCTCCCTCCTTCAACACTCCAATCTTCTGTTCGTTGGTTGTTGTAGTTCTTTGTGTCTCCAGTAATTCTATTCTTAGGTTCATAAGGTCTTTCCACATTTCTTGTATTTCTTTCATTATATCATGGAGCATTGGTTCTTGAATATCTTCTCCTGCCGCCTCTTTCTGTAACATAGTAGTAATTTTCCCTTGCTGTAAAACTGGGCTGGCTCTGGCTGAAGATGGTGCGGAAAAGGACTTTGCAGCTGGAGGCTTTTTTGGAGGCGTTTGTAATTTTGAGTTTTTGCAATGAAAATGGCGTCAAGGAGCAAGCAGTCGGTGAAATCCAAGATGTCGGGAATAAACTGAGTCAATGTTTTAATCTTGTATTTTATAATGTCCAGAGAGATAATTGTCCTGTAAATCAGTGATAAAAAAAAGAAAGGTCCACTATTGGGAAGGACACCAAGGGCTTCTTGAGAAGGCTTTAAAAATAATTTTTTCCTTGATTTTTAACAAGTTGGAGGAATGTAATCATGAGTCAGTCAAAATTTTCCGCTAGGAACAAAGAGAACAGCATCTTCCCGTCTCAGCACAGGAAAGGAGAAAGAAGTAAAAGTTTCCGTTTTTTAACGAGGTTCAGATACAATGTTGCTAGCTGCAATTCCATAGTTGAAACACAGTTTCTTTTAGATGGTATAGGAACGGATAGTATTAATCCTCACTCTCCTACGTCTGGAGAGCATTTTAAGCAGCCGCTTTTTACAAGGGGGAGTTTCTACAGTTAAACTCCCCCCTCTATTTTTCTTTCTGTAGAAGATTGAATGAATAATAAATCCAAAACTCACAGTCCATGCTTTTTTTAAAAGAAGTCCCCGGTGCACTCCTCCAAGTCCGGCATTTTAGCCCGACTTCTTTATTTCCGCGTTTTCCAGCTAGCGTTGGCGAGGAGGAGCCCCCCCCCCCGCTTTCAGCTCTTCGGCTCCTAGAGCAAAGCGGGAAAAAGCGCCCCGCCGATCGCCATCAATACGGGGGCCCCGCAGCCGCTCGTGCAGCAGAGAGTTAACCCAAACTCTCTGAGCCCCCCCGGGGGGGCTAGCCAAAAAGCAAGCGGCAGACGCGCCCGAAAACGCATCTGTCACCGTCGGAAGCCGGAAGTCAAGTCCAAGCTTGTTCCAACATGTTAAAAACAAGATAAAAATCAAGGAAATTGCAGGGAGAAAGTGGAAAGAAGGTGACAAGAAACAGGGAGAAAGCAGAACGACTTTATTCATTTTTTGCATGTCTTTACACAAAGGGAAAAAAATAGTCCAACCTATCAAAAATAGCACCACAAAAACAGATTAGGAACACAAATTAAAACAGGGAAGAAAATGCTAAGTGAGCACCTATCTACCCTAGATGAGTTCAAATCACCAGACCAGATGGATTACACTCCAAGATTTTGAAGGAACTGGCAGATGAGATCTCAGAATTACTGAACTATATCTTTCAAAAATCCTGGAGCACAGGAGAACTGCCAGAGGATTGGAAAAGAGGTGGCGTAGTTCCCATCATCAAAAAAGGAGAGGAAAATAGATGCAAGAAACTACAGGGCTATCAGCCTGACCTCAATACCAGGGAAGATTCTGGAAAAGATAATCAAGCAATGAATCAGCAAACACCTAGAAGCAAATAAAGTAATAACCAACAGCCAACATGGATTTGTCAAAAACAGATCATGCCAGATTAATTTTATTGCATTCTTCATTGTTTGTCAACAGTGATAAAATTAGAGGACCAGAGAAATGCTGTCAATACAATTTACTTGGACTTCAGTAAGACATTTTATAAAGTAGACCATAACCTACTACTTGATAAAATAGAAAAATGTGGTTAGACAGCATCACCGCCAGATGGATTTATAACTGGCTGACCAACCACATGCAACGTGTAATCCTCAATGGAGCTGCATCTACATGGAGGGAGGTATGCAATGGGGTTTTAGGCCCAGTACTCTTCAGCATCTTCATCAATGATTTGGACGAGGGGATAGATGGGGAACTCATCAAATTTGCAGATGACACCAAGCTATCAGGAATAGCCAACACTCCAGAAGATAGACTTAAGATACAGATGGATCTTGACAGACTTGAGCATTGGTCCCTACCTAACAAAATGAAATTCAATGGTGAAAAAAAGTAAGGTTCTACAATTAGGCAAGAAAAACAAAATGCACAGGTACAGTATATGTGATACCTTGCTCAATAGGTGAAAGGGATGTTGGAATCCTAGTGGACAACTTTAAATATGAGCCAGCAGCGTGCTGCAGCTGCCAAAAAAGCCAACACAGTTCTAGGCTGCATAAACAGAGGGATAGAATCAAGATCATGTGAAGTGTTAATATCACTTTATAATGCCCTGCCACACTTGGAATACTGGATCCAGTTTTGGTCACCGTGGTGTAAAAAAGATATTGAGACTCTAGAAGGAGTGTAGAGAAGAGAATTCTGAGTAGTTCAGAGAACCAGTAATTCTCTCAATCACTATAACCAGTACTGATTGAAGGGTACATGGTGCCCCAGCCACATTGGCTGATGGCACCACTGAAAATTTGCATTTTATAGAATGATTCTGAAGAAGGGACAATGTTGGTGACCCCTAAGCTTGGCATCCTAGGCGTACTTGTTCATAGCTTAACTTTGCAGATTCCAGGTCTTAATCTTCCTGCCCTTGTATCTTTCACCCTGGGATCTCTTTTACTTTGCCTGTCTTTCTACCATTGCTAATGTTATAGATGAGCAGTAAAGAGTTAGGATTCAGAAGGACAATAACAGAGAGAACAAATGTGTGCACGTAAGAGTCTCTGCAGGCGTACAAGTCCCCATATGACCTTGGACTTTGTGACTTGGCCATGAATTCATTCAATTTAACCTATCTCACAAAATTATTATGAGGAGCATGTTCAGGGAGACCCACCTGCTCTATAAAGTTCCCTTGGATGCCTAGATAGTAAGTGGTCTACATATGGGGGGAAATACATTTTTTACAATGCGCAGGCATTAGACCAAAAAGACTTTTCAACATCTACTTTTTAGATATAGTAATGCTATGTATTTGAGTACTTTTGTTTTAAGGCTACATCAATATAAATGTAATGAACTGTGACCTCCACTTCACTGGATTCCATTAGAAGCTCCCCAGGGTACATACCGCACTGGAGTTGAGTATGGCCTAGCTTTCAGGAACAGCGAGAAGGAACATTCTTTTGAAGTTCAATTTTTAATTCATTGTAAACATTCCCCTTAACTCCAGGTACTCTTGTGTAATAATCCATCTTGCTAATATATCACTTGTTAGCAACCCTAGAAACTTTAGGTGGTTCCCCCACCCCCTCTTTTTCTGCTGCTAATGCACCACAGTGAATTATGAGTCTTAGTAGCTTCCAAGCATGGTACACTTTCAATTCCAAAAATTTCCAACAACTATACACAACACATCTGAAAGATGTCAGGCTGAATACTGAAAGAGTTTGAAATATTATACCACCTGCCATCTCAAGCATATCAAAAAAGCAATGATTTGCAGGTCATATAGCTTCCTCTTCCTACTCCTCCTCTTCCCTCTATGTCTGAATTAAAATTCCAACTCATGGAGATGAAAGAAATTATGCTGTAAAATGACACAAGGGTTTCAGTCAGAAGATATCAACATCTGTATTTACATTTAGACTCTTCCCATATTGGGAAGACAGTATGATATAGTGTTTAAGATAGGATACTAGAAACCGGGAGGTTGTGAGTTCTAGTCCCTGCTTAGGCATGAAAGCTGGCTGGGCGATTTCAGGCTATTCGTGCTCTCTCTCAGTCATCTCTACCTCATAGGATTGTAGAAGAAAAAGGAATGTTAGGTCACCGCTTAGTCACCGCTTTGAGTTATTTATAAAAGGTGGGATAATAAGTAAGTCTATGTGGCTTAGTGCCTAAAATGCTGAGCTTGTCAATCAGAAGGTTGGCAGTTCAGCAGTTTGAATCCTAGCGCTGCATAACAGAGTGAGCTCCTGTTACTTGTCCCAGCTTCTGCCAACGTAGCAGTTTGAAAGCATGTAAAAATGGAAGTAGAAAAATAGGAGCCACCTTTGGTGGGAAGGTAACAGCATTCTGTGCACCTTCGGCATTTAGTCATGCCGGCCACATGACCATGCAGATGTCTTCGGACAGCTCTTCGGCTTCGAACCGGAAATGACCACCTCCCCCTAGAGTCGGGAATGACTAGCACCTAAGTGAAAGCGGAACCTTTATCTAATAAGTACGTCAGTAAACAAACAAACAAACAAACAAGGAAAGCAATCAGGAAGATTCCTTCCTCATATGTATCAGAATAGGCCTCTCTAAAAACATATTTGGAAGATTCCACTTTTTATTTCTAGAAGTTTTAATGCCTCACTCTGAAAAGGCAAATTCCAGTAATATATGTTACTACAATTATAAAACTATATATAGAAAACTAAAAATATGCATTTCAAAATAAACACAGCTTGAACTATCTCCAGAGGGCTAGCAAACACAAAGCCTTGTATCCTGGGACAAGGCATTCTAAAGACATGGGCCCAGTATAGAAAAGATCTTGTCCTAGTTCCTATTGAAAGACCAGAGAGCAAGGGTGCAGAGGTTGACTTGAAAGCCTGGCAGTCTCATTTAGATTCTGGGGCTTCTTTAGCTAACTTGCTCCCAGATAATTAAGGGTTTAAGAGCCAGTAGCATCACCATAAAATGGGGCTGGCAATGACTAAGAAACCAACATAGCTGGTGCAAAGCAGGAATAACATGATCCAAACACCTAGCCTCTACAAACCTTTTGGCTGCTGCATCCTGCATTAATTGGAGTTTTTGATAGGATGTAGAAGCTGAAAATTATTCTTAAAAGCAGAGAACGGACCAGCTACAGGCCTGTTCAGTTCTACTAATGTCCTGCCTTAAAATCACTTCCACGCTGGTTTCCACTCAATCTTTCAAAATTGGCTTGAAGCTGATCTGTTTTTTACTTATGTCAGTCACATGAGAACGCACATGAGCCTATCAGTACATTACTATCGCCCTTCTCCAAAAGTATTTTACTTATGAACTATTTGGAGCACCTGAACATAAGTTTGTCTAATTATACACAGGATTAAGTTCTGGGATTAGGAAGTTTATTCTGTATTAGAAGAAATAAATATAATTTTACAGAATCAAAGAATAGGATATCAAAATAATGTTCAGGATAAATTTAAGCACATTAAAAATGACAATTAGCTTTCTCTTGGGATCGATAACTTGTTCGACAAGATGCCAGGATAAATGTAGTGCAACTGTACTCATTTTTTAATATTTTGTGCTGGTTCTGAAAGCAAGATTTCTTATTTTGCTCAGTTTTTAAAAAATACATTAACCAACGCCTACAGTGTAAGCTATTTAAGACCTGCAATTAAGGTGCTGATAACCTTTGAAGAGGAAGATTAACAAAACAAAAATGGGTAAGCAGTCCTGTTTGAAACACAGGATTCAACCTCATTAAATATTTTGAAATATAACACCTATAGTGATTAAAATGGTAGATGAATTGCTACATTATGAAAGGGTAGTGACTGCCACTGCTACAGCCTGAAAGAGTTAAAATCTCCTTTGAGTTTAATTCAACTCCTCGGTGAGTTGATGATGATGATGGTGACGATGATGTAATCCATTTGACTCTCGGTGACTCTATGGGCCAGGTCTCTCCACATCTTCCAATGTTGCACTACTTCTTTGTATTTTTCTAAGCTGATTGTTGTCAACTTTGATGGTGTCCAGCCATGTATTCTTCAGTGGCCTTGTTTCCTTTTGCTGCCAACTCTTCCAAACACAATTGCTGTCTCCAATAAATTCCCCTGCATGATATGGCCCAACTAAGACAATGGAGATACCTTTGCATTGTTTCTAGGGAACAATCCTGAAGTGGTTTGTCTTTGTCTTTTTTCAGGATTTGTTTTTCAATTCTGTCTACATACGGAATGATAAAGTTGGAAGGAACCTGGGAGGTCTTCTATTCCAACCTCCTATTCAATCAGGAGACCCTTTAGCTTTTCAGATAAGTGGCTGTCCAATCCCTTTTTAAAAGCCTCCAGTCATGGAGCAACCATTTCTGAAAGCAAGCCGTTCTACTTAATTGTTCTCACTGTTAGGAAATAACTCCTTAGTTCTAGGATGTTTCTCTCCTTGATTAGTTTCCATCCGTTGCTTCTTGTCCTGCCTTCTGGTCCTTTGGAAAATAGGGTGACCCCCTCTTCTTTGCGGCAGCCCCTAAAATATTGGAACACTTCTGGAAAATAGTGGAGCTCTGCCAGGCTCCATGAAATGCAGCCAGCAACTGCTTGCCAGGAGACCCTATGGGGTCAGGCCACCCTGGAGAGGTGGTGAAGAAAGGAGAGGCACTTCATCAATCACAAGGAAACCGCAATTTCCTCGTGGATCCGAAGAAAACTCTCCTGAATGGCAGCAGGGATGATGGCCATTTTGGTCTGTCACAAGCTGGGACAACTGGGACACTAAGATCTTGTGCTGGACAGAGCAGTGAAACTGGGTGAGATAAGGTCCAACTTATATCCAAAAGATTTAACCCAAGTTAAAAATTACAAAAACAATCTCCAAATAGTAAGAATGCGGCGATTGGATTTATGGAGAAGGATTAAAGACTAAAAATTAAAGAGAAAGATTAAAGATTCAGATGCAAAAGAAATAAAGGATGTTTTAAAACACAGAAAAGCTGAAAAAAGTTGAATAAATTTTTATTTAGTGATTGGGATAAATTGCTTTTCTAAACTCTTTTTTAACTTCCCTGAATAGCTGACAGTCAGCTGTTTTGACTTTTACATTCTGTTGAATGTTGGAATTGGGAGCAGGGGAGCCATCTACTGGAGGAAAAACAACATGGGAAATCTGAGTGAGAGTGATGAAAGGAGACAATGTAAATAACACCTGGAAAACCATTTGACCTTGACTTTATCTTAGTAGCTGATTTGGAGGCTTAGAAATATCTACTGTTTGAAGATTTTTAAAGCAACAGAACTATAAATACTAAAAACCTATCGAACTGTTTATTGAAAGATGGATTTGAAAGATTTGAGGAAACCTGGTAGGCCAAGCTGGATTTGATTTACTGACATTATTTGATAGATCATCCTATGAGGCAAAAGAAAAAAACCAATAGAAGGGGGGGGGAGAGAAAAAAGGGGGGGAAAGAGAATAAGAAAACAAATGAATTTAAAATGTGGATAATTGGAAAGGTATAAGATGGAAACTATAAAGACTATAAAGTATAAATGTATGGCTTTTAAGGACTAGAAGGCTAGAGGATTTTGAGGAATAGTTTTGGGATTGATAGATTTTATTAATAATTGACTTTTTTGGAGTTTTTAGATATTGGGATACTGGAATATTAGAGATACATTGAGTAATTTTTAATTTATTAATTTGGTACAAAATGACTCAGCAGGAGACAATAAAGTTCTAGAAAGAAATGTTAATGATGGCTGAAAGTTTTTATGAAAATGTGACAAAGAATCATAAGGAGATGATGGGATTGTCCAAAGATAAAGAAATGAGTAGAGAAGACCCTCAACAAATGGTGGGGAAAAATGAGCAAAATATTCAAAAAGCAGATGAGGAATCAGAAGGAGTGGTGGAAGAGACAAATCAAAATAAGCTACAAGAAAGCAAAAACAATGAAAAGACAATAACAATAAATACTAAGAATCCAATAGATAATTCTTAAGAGCTTACAATAACACAGAGAGAAAAAGGAAGACTTCCCAAAAATAATGAAAGTGTTATGGATGGGTATCCAAATGATGCAGCAGAAGGAGATAAGGTATAAGGCAGAGGGAACATTCAGTCTATGTAAAAATGTTAGAAAGAAATATAGGATCCCAAGAAAGAAATATAAAAGAATCACCAAAAAAAGTCAATAAATGATAAAATTCAAAAAAGGCTGAGAGATGATGGATAGAGCCATAAGATCTTGTAATACTGGGATGGTATTAAAAATTAATAGAAACAAATAGAAAGTATAAATTGGGAAAATAGTAACACGTATATACTGTAGGTATATAATAGAATTTATATCCACAAATATACTAAAATTAGGAGGTGGAAGACTGTGATTAGGCATATTTAAATATTGTTATGATTAACAGTGTGCAAAAATATATTGGAATTTAAAGCTTTTAAAGACTGCAAATTCAGGGGACTTAAGCGATATAATCCCGGGACCGATTAAATTTTATTAATAACTGGTTTTATTGATGTTTATAGAAAAATGAAATATTGGAAATTTGGTGGAATTTGAGTAATATTTAAAATATTGGTAACCTAACAAACACATTGTAGGAAGAAATATAATTAATGTTTAAATATATTTTTGGAGCAATAAAGAACTATAAAATAGCGTCTTAAAACGTATTTATTCCAACAAGCCAGCCTAGCATAGCCCCCGTTTCTGACTTTTATTCGGATAAATTTTAATTCATAGGGTTTTATAAGGGTTTTTAGCACGGGATATAATTTAATAGTTTTTAATAATGTATTTTTGTATTTATGTAAGGTTTTTTAATATTGCCTGTGCGCCGCCCTGGGTCCTTGTTAGGAGAAGGGCGGGGTATAAATTTGAAAAAATAAAAATAAATAAATAATAAATAAAGAGAGAATAGTACTGTTCAAAGATAAAGAAGTGAATATGGAAGAACCCAAAAAGTGGGAAGGAGTCCAAATTGGGAAAATAGTATTATACATATTGATACATAAAAGAATATATTATAATTATAATGAGCATATTAAAGCTAGAAGTTGAAGATAAAAACTATGTGTATGTAATTATGTTATTATTGTTAGCACTAAAAAATGTATTGACCTAGCCCAGTGATGGCTAACCTTTTTTGGCTCACGTGCCACAAGCAAAGGGAGCCCAGGGGGATTGTGCATGGGCATGCCACACCCAGAATGCTATGTGCACGACACCCTGATTTTGGCATGCTTTTTTCGCCATGCCCAGGCTTCAGAGGCTTTCTAGGAACCCAGGGAGGGTGAAAACAGCATCTCCCCCACCTCAGAGGCTTCAGGAGCTTCCCTGAAGCCTCCAGAGGGCGAAAAACGGCCTCAAAAGAAGGCCTAAACCAGCTGGCCAACGCACACATGCGCACTGGAGCTGACAGGGCAATGCCTCGTGTGCCCTAAGAAATGGTTCCGCGTGCCACCTGTGGCACCCGTGCCATAGGTTCGCCATCACAGACCTAGCCATTACACTGTCCACAAAATGTTGGTTGTCAAAGGAAAACTGCAAGTAAAACATATACATATACACCTGTACACACACACACACACACACACACGGACACACATGGACACTGTTATCATGTTACCTGTAGTCCTTTTATTCTCAATAAGGGGAAGATAGCATCCAGGAATGGGTTATCTCCGTCTGCCTCTGATTGGACTGAGTCAGATTACTAATTAATTAGGCTCCCTATAAAACCCCCCATCCAAGGGTGCAGAGCCCAGTTTCCGACTCAGTCTACTCTGGGACAACCTTTGGTGTTATCTATTGACTAGTTCTGAAATATTGAGAGATTGAGAATTTGAGAGTTGGTGATTCTTACAAGAGAAATATTGGTTCGTTTGGCATTTGTGAGTATTTGCCCACACTTAGCGGGCCGACAGCCTTTGACAGCCTCTTAAGTGCCGCGCCTCCTCAGCTGGGGCCTGTCACCGCAAACCTTTCCCCCCGTTCTGAATTGCCTGGACTTACGATCTTGGTGCAATCCTCCTTTCGAGGGAGGCGTGCCTGGGGGTGAAAGTGGTTTAGGACGGTTGCCGCGGCTCTGCCTTTGACTCTTCGTGGGTCGGGCGGTGAAATTGCTCGCCCGGCTCCCCTCCACGCTGGCCTACGGTCTCTCGAGGACCCAGGCCGAGAGCTGAAAGCGCAGGAAGCGCTCCTAACCGCCGCCAGTGCCGGGCGCCATTTTGGAGGCAGAATTTGACAGCGGAGAAAATGGCGGCCAACGCGAGACGTGAAGAGGAGATGGAGGCCTGCAACCCGGGCCTGGATCAAGGCCTGCTGATGGTTTCCCTGGCCGAAGGGATAATACAAGCCGCGGCTAGAGAAGGGCAAGTCCTCTTCTGCTTCTTCGGCGCCCAAGCCAACCAGGCCCAAGAAGTCTAGGCCTCCCCAGGTGGGGCCGCCTGCTGCGGAGCCGGGCCCCTCAAAGCCTCCTTCCTATCGCCCCCTCCTGCTCTGACACCATTGCGCGCTCTGTCCCTGGAGGCTTCCCCAGGCCCATTCAGCCCAATGCTGCCCATAAACACCTCGGGCCTCTGGGGAAATGTGTAGCCCAGGCCGGCGGGCCACTTGGCTGAGGCAACTTACACACTCATGGCGGCAGGGCTGCGCACAGAAGATCAAGGGGCGTTACCCCCCCCTCTGCCACCCTTGGCTTCGATTGTGCCAGTGGTTCCGGACATGCAGGCGATAATATCTGAGGCTATAAAGCAGGGCATTGCGGCCGGCCTTCAAACTAAGGAACAGGTAGCTCCAGTGGGCCCTGCCTGAGCTACTGCCCTGGCAGCCAATCCGGTGACCCCGCTCACTCCATTCCAGGCAACGATGCCGGAGGGCGCCCTGGGGATGGAGGAAGAAGAGGTGAGAGACGGGGACCTGTCAGGAGATGAGGAGGCCGGGCCGGACAAGCCAACGTTCTCCAGCCTATTTCCTCCGGCCCTATTCCAGCCCCTCCTGGCCAAGGCCAAGGCGGCTTCTGACTAGGAGACCCCTCCCCCCGTCACCCAGGATCTGGGTCGTCCGTCCACATCCAAGGTCCACTTCATTGAGTGACGAGTAGAGGCGGAGACAATACCCACGCCTCAGATCTTCCTTGATACGGTTCAGAGACAGTGGGCAACTCCGGCCGCCGGACCCGGCCCTACCACGAATGACCGGCGATTTTACAATGTGGCAGAGGCCTTGGAGAAAGTCCTCGCTTGGCCGGCGGTTGATGACCCAGTGGCTGCCCTGCATTCAGCCACGCCAGTCCCGGGGGGGTCAGGAGGACCTCCTGAAGCCTGAGGAGCGCAGGGCCGACCAGCTCCTTCACTGGGGCCATCAGTCCTCGGCCTGGGCCGTCCGGGCGTCCACGACTGCCAGCTTCTTTGCCCGATCCAGCCTGTTCTGGCTTGAGCAGCTGCAAGCCCGCATTCCGGCGGGGGACGCGAGGTCTCACCAGGACCTCAACAAAATTATCGCTGCAGTGCAATTCACGGCCGACGCCACTCTTGCCTCCACCCGTTTCTCGTCCAGAGCGATGTCATCCGCCCTGTCTTCACGCAGGCTGCTTTGGCTCCGTCAGTGGCAGTCTGACGTGAAACATAAGTGGAAACTGGCGTCGGGGCCGTTCAAAGGAGACACCCTTTTCAGTGAAGAAGCCCTAAAACCCCTACTGGTAGAGGGAAAGGACAAGAGGAAGGTCCTCTCCTCTAACCCCAGGAGGGGGTTCAACAGGCCTGCCCCCTACCCCAGACGGCAGTATTTTGGGGGGTCTGAGTATGGGTCCTCCTCCTTCAGACCTGAGTACCAGCAAGGGGGGTTTAGGCAGCAATGGGGGTTCGGCCAACGGGGCCGTTATCAGAGGCAGCAGCCCTTTCGTCCCTTTCGCGGGGGACAGTCCAAGCGGCCATTTCGTGAAGCCGGTAACCGATTCTACCGAAGATCTTAGGTCCACCCGGGTCTCCTTTCCCATTGGCGGTAGGCTGCGACACTTTGCAGATCACTGGGAAAGGACGACTTCGGACGCGTGGGTCATCTCCACGGTCAGGAACGGTCTGATCCTGGAGTTCATGGCCCCTCCTCCAGACCACTTTGTTTCTTGCCCTGCCTCGGCCAACCCCCAACGGCGGGCATTGATGGAGACCGCCATCCAACACATGTTGGAGATTGAAGCAGTCGAGGAGGTTCCCGCCCAGCAGGCCAAGCAGGGGTTTTACTCCATCCTGTTTGTCATCCCCAAACCCTCTGGAGGCAGGCGGGCCATTCTTGACCTGAAAAATGTGAATAGTTTTATTGTTTATAGAAGGTTTAAGATGCATTCCTTAAGGTCCATACTGGAGGGGGTCCGGGCAGGTGACTGGTTGACTTCTATTGACCTCACCGAGGCATATTTACATGTTCCGGTTTCTGTTTGTTATCGAAAATTTTTGCGTTTCTGTTTCAATGGTTCACATTATCAATACACGGCGTTGCCATTTGGCCTTTCTTCTGCCCCCCGTGTCTTCACTAAGGTCTTGGCGGCCCTAGCGGCCCACCTTCACACCGTCCCCATCAGGGCCCAGTTCTATCTAGACCACATTTTGGTCCAATCGCGTTCTTGCCCAGTTGCCACCAGGGACCTAGCCATCACCATGGGCATATTACAGGCACACGGGTTTTCCATCAATGTGGAGAAGAGCCAGTTCTGCCCGTCTACCAGAATCCTACACCTAGGGGCCTGGATTGACTCCGAAGCGGGGCAGGTTTTCTTGTCCGAGGATAGATCCTCGAGTCTTCGTCAATTGGTAGGAGAGGTTGAGTTGGACGGGAGAACTTCCTTGGCATCCCTGTCCAGCCTGCTGGGAAAGATGGTCTCCACCATATACATTGTTCCCTGGGCCAGGCTACACCTGCGGGAGCTTCAGTGGTTCATGTTGCCCTTCCAGAAGAGGAGGATCAGCCATTCGTTGATCCGTGTGAGCCTTCCCCCCGGGGTCCGCCGCTCCCTACGCTGGTGGAAATCCCCTGCCATCCTTCAGGGCTGCCATTTTAGGATTGGTCACAGGCTTACCATCACCACCGATGCCAGTTTGCAGGGGTGGGGGACCCATATGGGGTCACATGAAACTCAGGGCAGATGGTCGGCCGAGGAGTCCTCCCTTCCCATCAACCTGCTTGAGCTTAGGGCTATCCAATTGGCCCTGGCCAACTTCCTGGATTTAGTCCGGGGCCACCACATCTTGATTTTAACAGACAACATCACGGCCAAAGCCCATGTAAACAGGCTGGGGGGGACTCGCTCAGGGGCCGTCATGCAGGAAGCCAGTCGCTTGGGGATCTGGGCGGAGTCGCATCTAGGATCCCTGTGGGCAGAACACATATCGGGGGTGGCCAATACCAGGGCTGACTGGTTGAGCAGGGTGTCGTTGGATCAGGCAGAATGGCAATTAAACACTTCTGTTTTCCAGCAGATTTCACGGCGGTTCGGCACTCCTGTGGCGGACCTGTTCGCCACCCGCAGCGACTCGCAGCTCTCCAGGTTTTTCACGAGGTTCCCCGAACCCGGGGCGGAACGGGTGGATGCTCTGCACTGTCCTTGGCCCCGGGGTCTGGGGTATGCCTTCCCACCGATACCTCTTCTCCCCAGGGTTCTTCGCAGGGTCGTAGAGTGCCGGGCGGAAGTGACTGGCCGCGACGCCCCTGGTTCGCCGACCTGAGGGCCCTGTCGACGGAGGAGCCGTGGCGACTGCCAGCGTCCAGACACCTGCTGCACCAGGGATCGTTGAGTCATCCGGACCCTGGGTGGCTCCAGTTGACCGCCTGGAGGTTGAGCGGTTCGCTCTAAGAAGAGACCTCTTCTCTGACAGGGTGATCGAAACTATTCAGGCCTCCAGGCGGCAGTCCACCACTCGAATATATAATGCCACTTGGCATATTTTCGCATCCTGGTGCTCGGTCAGGGGGTTCCTGCCCGAGGATTCCACGGTTCCACGGGTACTAGAATTCCTACAGGATGGGTTGGACAAGGGGCTGAAACCCAACACCATTAGGCGACAGATCACCGCCTTGGGCACGGTCATAGTGTGGGGCGGGGGGCAGACCCTTTCCCAGCACCCCACGGTCCAACGCTTTGTCCGGGGGGCCGCCAAACTGCGGCCGCCAGCTGTACACCGGTACCCATCCTGGGACTTGACTCGGGTCCTTGACGCCTTCCTGGACCCTCCATTCGAGCCACTCCAGGACATTCCTCTAAACATCTTGTCTTGGAAGGTCGCCTTCCTGATCGCGGTGACCTCAGCCCGCCGTATCTCAGAGCTTCAGGCCCTCTCTGTCAGGGGGGATCTCTGCAGGTTTTACCTGAGACTCGACCCTTCCTTTGTCCCGAAGATAGGGTCGGTGTTCCATAGGTCTCAGGAGGTGGTGCTTCCGGCCTTTTCCACAGCTGGATCGGGTCACCCGGAGGACAGGAGACAAGGCATTGATGTCCGCAGGGCTCTGGAGATTTACATTCATCGGACTGCGGGGTTTCGCAGATCGGAGGCCCTTTTTGTGGCCTTCCAGGGTTGCAAGGTTTCCATTTCCTGCATTGGGATTTGGGTGCGCCGGGGCATCGCCTTGGCCTATGAAGCGAAGGGGGAGGAGGTTCCTCAGGGTATCACCGCTCACTCTACCAGGAGCGCGGCCACCTCTAGGGCCTGGGCTACTCGGGCCTCCCTGGAGGAGATCTGTAGGGCCGCGACCTGGGCTTCCCCTACCCCTTTCGTGAGGAACTACAGGTTGGATGCCTTTGCGGCGGAACAGGCGGCCTTTGGTCGCAGGGTCTTGCAGGCTGTTTCATCAGAGGGTGATTCCTTGGGAGATAGTTCAGACCCGCCCTAGGATGGGACTGCTGGGGCTTGGGTATGTCCCATTCCTGGATGCTATCTTCCCCTTATTGAGAAAGGGCGTTGGTACTTACCTGATATGCCTCTTCTAATAAGGGGAAGATAGCATCCGTCCCTCCCTGTTTGTTGTTTTTCAGTGATTTGGTCTTCATGGTTCAGGTTTCTGCATGTCTGATTTGTTTCTTCTTGAGTTATGTTGCTCACTAAAATTCTTTGGATAACACCAATGAGTCAGTGATCATTTACTTCGTCGAAAACTGGGCTCTGCACCCTTGGGTGGGGGGTCTTATAGGGAGCCTAATTAATTAGTAATCTGACTCAGTCCAATCAGAGGCAGACGGAGATAACCCATTCCTGGATGCTATCTTCCCCTTATTAGAAGAGGCGTATCAGGTAAGTACCAACGCCCTTTCTCTAAATTAGCTATCTCAAATCTGCTACTGTTGTTCATGTTTTACCCTCCATGCCTATAATCATCTTAGTTGCTCTTCTCTGCACTCTTTCCAAAGTCTCAAATATTTTTTATAATGTGGTAACCAAAACTGGATGCAGTGTTCCACATATGGTCTTACTAAGGCTTTATATAGTGGTATTAATACTTCATGTAATCTTGACTCTAACTTTTTTGGCTACAGCTGCACACTAAAGGTACTCTGGTCATGTTTTCTACATCAGCGATTGTCAGCTAGGAGCTATCATCAAACTAGATAACGAAGTAACTATCCAAATGAAATCCCAGTCTGTTTACTGTACATGCAAATGAAATATTGAAAATGATGCAATTAACTGAGCAGTAATTTTAGCCTACAAACATATTGCAGTAAGCAAGACTTGTACTAAGTCTGCTTGCCCGCATTTCACCCATAATAGGATCTTCAGTTCATTACACTGGGAGCTTAGTTTTCTCACATTTCTGCAATGCATGGGGATCAGGTATCACTTTAGTGTTCCATTATTCTTCAATCACCACCATCATCATTTTAGCCACTGTCTATCCACTATATGATGAGTCTTCTGTAGGTCCTTAGCTATCTTTTGCCAATTGGGCCCATGATACTTGCTAATGACATTGATCCATCTTCTAGGTCACTTTATTTTTCAATTGATTGGTTTTTCCCAAGGAGACATGTATATTTGTTAACAGTTTTATTACACGTGAATAAAGATCTATTATTTTTATTGAACCATTAATAAGAATCACATTGGAACTTTTATTTTAAGGGTGACTTGCAGAATATCCAGTGACAGAACATTTTCAAGAAAAAACAAAGTCCAGTTGCCTTTTGAAAAAAAAGCATCTTTGGGACAACCATGACCTGGATGATTGAGAATTTCCATAGACATCCAATGACAACAAATTCTACAAGTTTTCTTTAAATCATTTGGCTTATTTATTTATTTATTTATTTATTTACCTACCTACCTACCTACCTACCTTTGTATATTCCCTATCCATCTCAAGTTCATGTTTCTGGGTGGCTAACTGCTAAGCTCTAAAAAGCATTTTTTTTATTATTTTTTTTATTTTTTATTTTTTATTGAAATTTTTATACTGTTTTACAATATATCACCCAGTGCTGTACAAAACAAAAGGAAGAGTTGGTTTCAAGTATCATCTATTATCTTTAGGATCTCCAAAATCCACGTTCCCTCGGTACAGGCGTCGAGACGTCCAAAGTTCCAAGTGCATAGTCCACAAATGGCTTCCAAAAGCATTTTTTTTAAACCCTGCAGAAAACAGCAACAGCAGCCACAGTAAAACCAAACCATGAATCACAATTAACTAAGCCAAAACTCAGACCCACCTTCTGATTTCCAGTCCTGGTAACTGAGCCATGTCTTTAAGACCTTACAAAAGGCTGACAGGGTTGGGGCTAATCTAATTTCTGATCCATGCAAAGAAGATAAAACACAAGTAATGAATTTTCTTTTAAGTCTTGACAATTCTCTATTTTTGTATGTATCAGCCTACATACCAAAAAAACCCCAAACAACTCCTAGATAAGTAAATTTTAGAGACTTCCATGACAAAAAACCCCCACATCTCCCATTATTTATGCATATATAGACACAACTCCCAGATTTCTTGGTTAATGCAATATCAGTCTTCTGATACAAATATCACTCTACCTTAAATTCAATGTTAAAGGTAAATATTTTACATAGGTAATCCTCAACTTACTGTACAACCATTCGTTTAGTGACTATTTGAAGTTACAACACCACTGAAAGAAGTGGCAGGACCATTTTTTGCGCTTCTGATCATTGTAGCATCCCAATGGTCAAATGATCAAAATTCAAATGCTTGACAACTGACATTTATGACAGTTGCAGTGTTCTGAAGTCATGAGATCACCTTTTGTAACCTTCTGACAAGCAAAGTCAACAGAGAAGCCAGATTCATTTAACAAACGTTACTAACTTAACTTCATTGACTCATTTAAGTGTGGCAAGAAAGGTTGTAAAATGGGGCAGAACTCCCGGAATATCTGTCTAGCTTAGCAATGGAAATTTTGGGCTCAATTTTGGTCATAAGTGAAGAACTACTGCATACAATATTTGCTTTGCCCTGTCCTCTCTTTGGTCTGTTTCCTGAGTGGGAACAAAGATGCATCCTGATTGGCTGTCTATCTGACAGCTTGGTATAAAAGAACTGTCAAGAGGGTCCAAACGCTGCTGTTGTGAGCCAAGCAGCCACCTGGTAGCAATCTCTGTTAGTCTAAATAAATGTGTTAGACTTTGGTTACTGGTCTTGTCTCAGTCTGTCAGCCACTGTTTTTGGTACTGAACAATTGGTAATGAAGACGGGATACTTCCCAGACTAAGGCACTAGACAAGAGCTGGTCACTGAAATAGAGAGCTGTCACTAATCGAGCTGAAGTCATAAATGATGAGAGGTTGTGCCATCGTAAACGATCTACAGACACTTCTGAGGCACCTCAGCCCAAAAGAAATGGCTGTGTTGCCCTCACCACTTTCAGCCCAGCTATCGAAACGTGGGACACATATATAGATAAATTTGAGTGTTTCTTATTAGCCAATGACAACTTAAAAAGCCATTACACACTTATGTCATCAAAGATAGCCCGCTGGCATGCCTTTTACCATAGGAATGAGAAAGAGGGCGAAATAATTAATCAGTACATCACCTCACTAACAGCATCAGCCCTCTATTGCGAGTTTATAAAACTGAACGATGCTTTACTTGATAGATTAGTTTGTGGAATTAGAGACCTCCGCTTACAGCGCCACTTACTGGCCAAGCCGGAGGTAACACTATAATCAGCCCTAGATGAAGCCCATGCTGCCAAACTGTCAAACAAATCTCTAATGAAATTCAACAAACACCCCTATCACTGCGGCCAAGCCAGAATTGATTCATTCCAAAGTGGTGAAAATGGAAAGCGGAACGGATGAAGACAAGGATATCCACGTCCTCAAGTTGGCCACTGCCAGAAGCGACGCCAAGAATAAACCAGCATCTCCAAATGTATGCATAGGCTGTGGCGGGAATCACCCGCGGTCAGCCTGTAAATTCAAGAATGCATCCTGTCTGTGGAAGAAAGGAACATCTAGCCAGGGTTTGCAAGCTCCCCAACCAATGACAATTCCCTCAGCAAGAACCCCATATGCAAGAACTTTAACCCAACTAAAAAGGAAGAAGGCTGTTTTGCCATAAGAAAAGATAGATACCCATGGAATCTGTCATTGGCCAAGCCAACTTAAGTCAGAAAAAGAAATTTTACCTCACAATTAAATTAGAAGGCACCCCTTGCAAAATGGAGCTAGATACTGGGTCATTTATTGTAATTCTCAACAATTTCATTTAACACTTTACAGTTTTTACAAGTGCCATATCTAAATGATACAAAGTGCTCTTTAAAGTGTTTACTTAGAAACAAATTCTAAAAAATATCAGGATTAACCTTTTGGAGCACAGCAGATTTAAATAAGAGAAGCAATAAGAAGGGAGAAAAAGCTTTCTGATTTTTAAAATAACAAATATAGATATGGGCTTTATAGTAATTAAACTAGGTTGAAACATCATCCCACATCTCACACATGCTTATGATAAAGTTTGAATTAACGATAATAACATTACTACCACTTTTGGTTATTTCTTCTTCTGTAGTTCTTCTACATAATTGACTGGAATTATGCCTATACATTCTTCAGTGTATACCTCTATACGGTGTCTTAAAACACTAGATCTGATTATATCAATGTCCCGTTTTAAATGGTCCAATAGGTTTGTAATAATTACTGGAGCAGAATCAAAGTCTACCAAAAAAACCCTCCTCTGAGGTGATGCTGATCATGTGTTACTATCTTATATAGCAGCATTCTTTCTCCCAAGTTTTCCAAATTCCTCACCACTGCTCCTCTTTCCAGCAAAGCTTCCACTGTGTGTCTCAGTGTTGCAGCTGTCTCTGGCCTCTGCATGGCTTTCAGAATCAAAGCCAACTCATAAAGGAGCATCTTTGGCGGAAGAGGAACAGCTCAGTCCCACCAGACAAGGGGAGCATGGTGCGGCCACGGATCGGGCACATCCCCTGGTCCTCAGCTGTCCTAGATACAGGGTCAGCGATGTCCCTGGTGTCCTGGAGTACTATCAAATGCTTAGTGCCCAAACTATCTAAGAAAAAGCTTAAACCCTGTAACCTTAAGCTTGGAGATTGCCAGGGAAGTGGCATCCCCATCCTTGGTACTGGCAAGTTCTGCATCGAGTTTAAAAACTTTGCAGGGAGGCTTCCCCTTATCATAGTAGATGGATCTCTCCCAAGCCTTCTAGGTCTTCACTTTGACTCCCTAGAATTAGCCATTTTTGGCATCAATTCCATCAGTGAAGTCTTCAAAGATGGCAAGGGTAAATGCACTGGCACCCCTCTCTTTTAATTTGGACCCCAAAGTCACACCTGTCTGTTTAAAACCTATATGAGTGCCCTTCACCCTGTGGGCTAAGGTTGATGCAGCAGTTAAACAAACTAATAGCACAGGGAATTCTAGAGATTATCGACCACGCTAAGTGGAAGATGTCTATTATAACCCCAGTCAAACAAGTTAGGTCCGTTAGAATATGTGCTGACTATAATTGCACTTTAAATAAAGCACCTACCCTGTGCCTGTAGTGCAGCACCTGTTACACTCCTTAGGAAATTGTAAGATTTTCACCAAATTAGATTTAACAGAGGGGTCTCAACAGATTCCCTTAGATGCACAAACTGCTGAGGCACAAATAATTGTAACTCACAAGGGGGGCTTTAAATGCCACAGATTACAATTCAGCATTAGTGTGGCACCAGGCATCTTTCAAAGTTTGATGGAGAGACTGCTCCAGGGCATACCAGGTGTCGTCCCATATTTTGATGACATACTGATATCTGCAATCTACAGTTGCAAGAAAAAGTATGTGAACCCCTTGGGATTACGTGGAGTTTTGCATTAATTGGTCATAAAATGTGCTCTGAACTTCATCTAAGTCACAACAATAAACAAACACACTCTGCTTAAAATAATACTACCCAAACATTAGATGTTGCCATGGTTTAATTGAACATAAGATGTAAACATTCACAGTGCAGGGAGGAAAAAGTATGTGAGCCCCTAGCCTAATGACGTCTCCAAGAGCTAATTGGAACCAGGAGTGAGCCAACCTTGACTCCAATCAGTGTGATGATATTGGATGTGTTACTGACAGCTGTCCTGCCCTTTAAAAACACACACCTGGTTTGGGTTTACTGGTTTCAAGAAGCACTGTCTGATGTGAACCATGCCTCGCAGAAAAGAGCTCTCAGAAGACCTACGATCAAGAATTGTTGACTTGCATGAAGCTGGAAAGGGTTACAAAAGTATCTCCAAAAGCCTTGATGTTCATATATCCACGGTAAGACAGACTGTCTACAAATGGAAAGTTTAGCACTGTTGCTACTCTCCCTAGGCGTGGTCGTCCTGTAAAAATGACTGCAAGAGCACAGCGCAGAATGCTTCATGAGGTAAAGAAGAATCCTAGAGTGTCAGCTAAAGACCTACAGAAGTCCCTGGCACATGCTAACATTTTTATTGACACATCTACAATAAGGAAAACATTAAACAAGAATGGAGTACATGGGAGGACACCATGGAGGAAGCCATTGCTGTCCCAAAAAAAATTGCAGCACGTTTGAAGTTTGCAAAAGAGCACCTGGATGTTACACAGCACTACTGGAAAAATATACTGTGGACAGATGAAACCAAAATTGAGTTGTTTGGGAAGAACACACAACACTATGTGTGGAGAAAAAAAGGCACAGCACGCCAACAGCAAAACCTCATCCCCACTGTAAAACATGGCAGAGGGAGCATCATCCGGGATCGGATCCTGCCGCATACATCCTCACGGCCGATTCGCTCCCACAGAGAGGGACTTCTCCGGGTGCCGTCCACTAGACTTTGTCAGCGGGCGACGCCCAGGGGAAGGACTCTCTCTGTGGCGGGCCCAGCCCTCTGGAATGACCTTCCCCCCGACATTAGAACAACCACGGACCTCCGCTCCTTCCGTCTGAAATTAAAAACATATTTTTTCTGCTTGGCCAGCCTGGGGTAGTCTCTCTCTATGGGGTTTTAGTTGTTTAGGGAATTTTAGTTATAATGGGTATTTTAGCACAGGCATTGTTTAATTTGTTTTTAAGATGCTGTTTTGATTGTATTTATGGTTTTAGTTTCCCTGTGCACCGCTCCGAGTCCCTACGGGGAGAGGAGCGGTCAAGAAATTAAATAATAATTATTATTAAATAATAATTATTATTATTAAATAATAATTATTTATTATTAATAATTATTATTAATTATTAATTATTAATTATTAATTATTAATTATTAATTATTTATTATTATTATTATTATTATTATTATAATAATAATAATAATAATAAAATAATTATTATCATGGTTTGCGGCTGCTTTGCTGCCTCAGGGCCTGGACGGATTGTTGTCATTGATGGGACAATGAATTCCAGAGTTTATCAAGGCATTTTGCAGGAAAACGTACGACTATCTGTCCGCCAACTGAAGCTCCGCAGAGGATGGGTGATGCAACAGGACAATGACCCAAAGCATACAAGTAATTCAACAAAAAAATGGCTTCAACAGCACAGAATACACCTTCTGGAGTGGCCCAGTCAGAGTCCTGACCTCAACCAGATTGAAATGCTGTGGCATGACTTTAAGAGAGCGATTCACACCAAACATCCCAAGAATATTGCTACACTGAAACAGTTTTGTGAAGAGGAGTGGTCCAAAATTACTCCAGATCGTTGTGCAGGTCTGATCTGCAACTACAGGAACCATTTGGTTGAGGTTACTGCTGCCAAAGGAGGGTCAACCAGGTATTAAGTCACAGGTTCACATACTGTACTTTTTCCTCCCTGCACTGTGAATGTTTACATGTTATGTTCAATTAAACCATGGCAATATCTAATGTTTGTGTAGTATTATTTTAAGCAGACTGTGTTTATTTATTGTTGTGACTTAGATGAAGTTCAGAGCACATTTTATGACCAATTCATGCAAAACTCCACATACTCCCAAGGGGTTCACATACTTTTTCTTGCAACTGTAGCTGAACTAAAAGAACATCTAAGGACAGTACTTCTCAGATTTAAGAAAGCGGGGCTTAGACTGAAACATGATAAATGCCAACTAGCTGTCCAGGAAGTCAAATTCTTCAGATACAAGATAGACACATCTGGGCTGCATCCTACATTCACTAAAATACAAGTCATCCAGAATGCACCTACTCCAAAAAATAAGACTGAATTGCAAGCATTTCTGGGACTTTTGAATTTTTAGTTTATTTCTGCCCCATAAGGCATTAGCTGCTGAGCCACTGCACAGGCTCTTCGATTCCAAAAGCCATGGACCTGTGGCAAGAGGGAGAGTACTGCCTTCTCAGCTGTTAAAAGCCTCCTAATATCTCAAAGTGTACTAATCCAATATAATGAAAAACTACCCTTGGTACTCACCTGCGATGCATCGCTGTATGGCGTTGGTACTGTACTTTAGCCACAAATTGCCTAATAGATTGGAAGCACCTATAGCATTTTTTTCAAGAACCCTATCAAAAACTGAGTCAAACTATAGTCAAATTGATAAAGAAGCCTTGGCTCTCGTAACTGGTGTCCAGCACTTTCGTGAATATCTGTATTGGAGGAACTTTGAACTGGTCACAGACCATAAGCCTTTGCTGGGGCTACTCACAGGTGATCACCAGACACCTCAAGTACCTTCACCTAGAATGACCAGGTAACAGTTTTCCTGGCATTCTACAATTATTCATTGACATTGACCTGGGAAACACCTCAGCCACGCTGATGCTTTAAATCACTGCCCATTGCATATCGCTGTTGGAGATCCTGCCCCAGCCCACATAGCCCTCCTCATCGACCACCTCCAATGCCTGTTAGCCACTATGGAGGTATTCTGCTAAAGACCAGTGATTGCCCTGGTAATGGACTGGGAGAGAAGGGGCTGGCCTCAGGAAACTATGGGGGAGGAATTTAGGCCTTTCAAAACTAGACAACATGAACTATCCACATGCAAGGATGCTTATTGTGGGGAAGCAGAATGGTTATCCCAGCCCCATTAACGCAGCAAGCCCTGTCAGCCTTACATGAGGGGCACCTAAGGATTGTCCGGATGAAGGCGCTGGGGCGAAGCTATGTGTCATGGCCCAATCTGGACAAAGCAATCACAGATTGGATCTCAGGCTTCCCAGGTTGTCAAGAGTCCAGACCATCGCTACCCATTGCCCAATCTAGGGAGTGGAAAAGACACAGGGCTCCCTGATCATGCATTCACATTAACTTTGCAGGGCTGATTCACAGACAAATGTTTCTAATAGTGGTAGATGCATATTCCCAGTGGGTGGAAGTGTTGTTAACGGCTTCTACCATTATGGAAGTGGTGATAAGGGCCCTTAGATCCCTATTTACTACCTATGGACTGCCAGACCTGCTAGTATCTGACAATGGACCACAACTGACTGCGGGTTCATTTGAGATATTCCTGGCAGGTCAAGGGATCCGGCACGCATTAACCACTCCTTTCCAATTGCAGCCCAGCCGAAATGTTGATGGGTCGGAGGTTAAGAACTAATTCAGATAGGTTATACCGAAATTATTTGCCGGAAAAGTTGTTGGACTCCATAGTGAAGATCAGAGGGTTTAGTGAGGGAGACCTAGTATATGCCCGGAATTACACCGGCCATCCCCTATGGCTTGTGGGTAAAATATCAGAGATAATGACAGTTGGTCTTACCTGAACTGCATTTCTTGAAGTCTTGTGGAGGAGACATTGATGGGTTATTGTCACGTCCAATCTGCCTAGAGACTGAGGTTAAATTTGAAGTCACGTCTCTCTACTTCCTCTGCCTGTCTCCAATTTAAATGAGGTCATCGCTCTATGGAGAAACCTGGAAAGGAAGGGTAGAGGAGAACCACCACTCTACCCTCAGATCCCTGACTACCCAGATACAGCCACTAATAGCCTGACTCAGGCCCCCATTTGTTATCATGGCGTCCTAACTCATGTGGGAGCTGACTCCTCCCACAAGACTCTGAGAAATGCAGTTCAGGTAAGACCAACTGTCATTCTCCGGAGTAGCTTGTGGGAGGAGTCAGTGATGGGATATACCAAAGCTGGTGTCCAAGGGAGGGTAATCATTGGTCCTGAGCCCCTCGAGTGTCCAGCACATCCTAGAGCACTCTCCTACCGAAGGAAGACTCAGCCAAAACATACACATGCAGACGGTAGTGCCTAATGAAAGGCGACAAGGGAAGCCCATGTGGCCGCCCTAAAAATATCCTCAATGGGTGCCTGAGTCGATGAGGTTGCTGACGTGATCACACTTCTAATTGAGTGTGCTGTAATGCCAGCTGGTACTGGAAACCTTTGAGCTTTGTAAGCCCTAGTGATTGCTAACTAATCCATCTAGGGTAGAGGGTTGGAAAGAGACGAAGATTGCCTCTGACCTCCTGAAGAAAGAAGTGTGTTTCAGATATATATGCAGTTCCCTCCTGACATCCAGGCAATGCCAGGAATGATCGTTCTCCTTGGAAGACGCCGGACAGAGGTCCAGGAGAACCACCTCCTGAGCCCTATGAAAAGCGGAGTTAATCTTAAGCAAGAATGAAAGGTCAAGTTGGAGGACGACCCTATTGTCATGAAATGTGCACAGGTTGGCTCTAGATGACAGCGCACTGAGTTCAGAGATACGCCTAGCGGACGTAATCACCACTAGGAAAACAACCTTAAAAGTGAGAAATCGAAGGTTCACCAATCTCAAAAGTTTGAAGGGAGCCTTAGTCAGTGCCTGAAGGACAATGGGCAGGTCCTAAACAGAGGAACCACGGGGCGGGGGGGCTAAGATTTGCTGCCCCCCAAAGAAACCTTTTCAATAACCAGGTGTTGAGCTAAGGAAAAAGAACAAGCCCACACGAGGACAGTTGCTAATGCCGCAACCTGTCTCCAAAGGGTGCTGTGGAAAAGGCCTTTCTCAAGTCCATCCTGAAGGAACCCCAGCACCTGTAGAGCCAAAGCCGTCGCCGACTCCACCTATGTGGACCGGCACCATGACGCAAAGGAGGACCATGTAGCATTGTATATGTGGGTGGTAGATTGTCTCTATGATGCCTCTATGGTCCTGATAATCCTGGCTGAGAAACTGGCCACTCTCAGCTGTTCCCGCTTAAGGGCCAGGTAGTCAACTGAAACCACTGGGGCTCCGGATGAACCAGAGCCTGCTACCTCCCCCCGTGGAATCCTCCAATGGGGGGATATGGACAGGTCCACCAGAACCGTGAACCAAGGCCTCCAGGTCTAGTAGGGAGCCACCACAATCACCTCCACTCCCTCTGCCACTAACTTCCTCAGGTCCCCGGGAATGAAGGGAAGGGGAAGAAATGCATAGAGGAGTCCCTCCGGCCATCTGCATCAAAGGGCATCAACGCCCTCTGCTCCGAGCTGGGAAATGGGAGATGAACCTCTGGATCTGTGCGTTCAACGACTTTGTAAACAGGTCCACGACCGGCCTGCCGAACCTCTGGCAAATCTCGACGAAAACTCTGGGATGCAACTACCACTCCTCATGGTCCATTGTCACCCTGCTGAACCAGTCAGCCTGCTGGTTCTCTATTCCTGAGATATGCTTTGTCCTCAGTGACAGGAGATGCTTTTCCATACAGTTCCCCAACCTCACTGCCTCGTTCCGAAGAACCAATGAATGGGTGACCCCCTGCTTGTTGACGTGGCCTTTGGCAGCGACATTGTCCGTCAGGACGAAAATGTGTTGGCCTTTGACCCGCGCCTTGAAGTGATGAAGGGCCAGGTGGACAGCTCTGAGCTCCAGCCAGTTGATATTTTGTTGTAAATCTGAGAGCGTCCACCGACTTTGGGCCAGCTGAGAGTCGAGATGTGCTCCCCATCCGAAGAGACTTGCATCTGTCATTAGCACCAACCTGTCTGGCTTCCTGAACAGGGAGGCCGGAGATGTCCACCAAAAAAAGGACATGAGGACCTGGGGCAGCAGGCAGATCTTGAAAGCTGCATCGCTGGTTCCGTCCCTCTGATGAGGAAGTAGCTGCCACTGCAATTCCCTAGCGTGGAGACGGGCCCATGGAACAATTGCGATGCATGAAATGAACTTTCCCAGGAGCCAAGAGCGAAGAATTACGGGAACAGAATGTGCCCTGCAAATCTGCTTAATCAGCTGAGTTATGCTGTCCCTACAGTCCTGGGAAAGGAGCCTCAATCTCCACTGTGTGAATAACCGCCCCTAAATGCTGAAGCCTATTGGTGGTGTCCAGATGACTCTTCTCAAAGTTAACCCAGAATCCCAGAGTCTGCAACATCGTAATCGTGACCCCAAGATCCCTCTTGGCCATGCCCGGTGTCACTGCCTGAACGAGAATATTGTCCAGGTAGCACTGCAGACAGACTGAAATGGACTGGAGGTACCCTGCTATTACCGCCAGCACCTTAGTAAAAGTTCAAGGCACTGACGTCAGTCCAAAGGGGAGAGCCCTGTACTGATAATGGACTCCCCCATGTGAAAATCTAAGAAATTTCCGGGGTCAGCCAAAATCATAATATGGAGGTAAGCCTCCGTAAGGTCTTTCAATGCTAAGAAATTGCCCTGTCTAATCCCCTCAAGGTACCCTGCTACTACCGCCAGCACCTTAGTAAAGGTTTGAGGCACTGGCATCAGTCCAAAGGGGAGAGCCCTGTACTGATAATGGACTCCCCCATGTGAAAATCTAAGAAATTTCCGGTGGTGAGGCAAAATCTTAATGTGGAGGTAAGCCTCCATACGGTCTATCAATGCCAAGAAATTGCCCTGTCTAATCTCCTCAAGGATAGACTTCAAGGAAGCTATCTTAAACTTCCGGTATACCAACCTAGAATTTAACAGTTTTAAATTTAGAATTTCACCACTACTCAAAAGGGCCACTTACTAGGTTGCTGATACGTGGGCCTGTCCCTGTAGCATTGCCTATCCTTCTGTCTAGGGTATCTGGAGGAAGAGTAGCTCTGCTGTTGGAAGTCCTGTTCAGGGGGTCGATAGGAAGGCCTCCTCTGGTAGGGGGCCGGTCGTTGCTTAGGGTGCTTAGTCACTGTAGGGAGAACCTTGTGTTTGTTTTTATCTTCTTTTTTTTTTTTAATTATATTTATATCCCGCCCTTCTCCACAGAGGACCCAGGGCGGCGAATCTTCCACTAGAATAGGATCCAGTGAAGCTCCAGTTTCTCGCTAGAATTCAGCCGCCGCCAGGTTCCACTTGGATCTGGCATCTGCCTGCCAGCCGCACAGCCACAGGAGACGCCTGGAGACAACCGATGAGGATAGGGCCTTTGAAGCATACTTGACTGCGTCAAGCATGGCATCTGCTGAAAACTGAGTAGCTGCCGTGAGTTTCTTGATGTCTTGCAGAAGCCGTACATCCGATGATAAGGCCCTCTCCTGCACTTGAGCCAAAGAAAGCAGGGTGGTTCTGTTGAACAAGGAAGCAGCAGTTGCTGCCTTGATTGCCCAGATTGCTGCCTGGAAGGTCTTGCACAGAATCAGCTCTGCCTTCTTATCCTCCACCTTGAGGTTGTTAGCAATGTCACACGCCACCAGGGATGAAGAAGACGCCAGCACAGCCACAGGAACATCCACAGTAGAAATCTGCAACGCTTGTGAAAAACTAGACTCAAGGTTATAGAAATGATTGTCATTCCTACCCAGAGTCAGAAAAGCCCTGGGTTTCACCCACTGATTCTAGAGCACTTCAAGAAAAATCGGTGGAGCCTGGATTTCCTCCTTTTCCACCTGCGGTTTTGGATAAAAGGCCCTTTGGCCTTCCTTCTCCCCCCCCCCCCCCCACTGTAGGGGTCTCAGTAGGGGGAGGGGAAACCCACAGGTCAGAAGTGGCCCTGGCCTTGCACAGCAAGGACCCAAATAAAGAAGGGGTGGAAAGCCCTGAAAGTCCACTCATCGGGATCGGAAACCTCGGGGATTCTGGAGCAGCTGCTCTGGCCCGCCATCTTGTCCAGCTCCCCCCACTACGTAAATACTCACAAGAGTGCAGTCTCACCACCTCCAGCCTCCTCCTTGCCCTGCTCAGCTGGCTAGGGCTGCTGCCGAGCAGTTCGATGATGCCCCGTGTCTCCTGCGTGTGGCTTCCAAGATGGCGTTGCCAATCTGCGGCTCGACCATTCCGCCCAAATGCACAGCAGGAGGCCATCCCTAGTGCAGTGGAGGAGCTTTGCCTCTCCCGTGCCCCTCCAGCACTCACAGTGGCCCCGGAAAGGGCCGGCGGCGAGCTGCAAGGAGCACTGATCTGCACACTCCAGGAACGTACGTCTCCCTGGAAGCCACCACCCTCTCCAAAATGGCAACCACCAACCAAACCTCCAGAAGCTCTGCCCCACAAACACCACCAACAAATCAGCAGAGCTCCAGCAACCTCCAGCTGCGGCGCACAGCTTCAGAAGCCCCACAGCAACTGCCCAGCAGTAGCAGCGGCTCCACAAACAAACACACACACACAAACGGAGATGAAAGGAGAAGAGGCAGGAGAAATCAAAGATGGGAAAATTCACACAACAAATCCAATCAGAAGATCCAAGCAAAAACAGGTCTCTATTGGGCCAAGACCCAGTTTAAACTGGAGCCAGGCGGACGAAGTATAAAGGCATGGTTTCAAATGTAACCTCAGTCCCTGGGCAGATTGGACGTGAGAATAACCCATCGATGACTCCTCCCACAAGCTACTCCAGAGAACAGGGCCCTGCTCCTACAGAGTAGTATTAGAAGACGTTTGACTGTGGCGTTGACACATAGACCAATTGAGGGGGTGTCGAGACACAAGGCCATACCTCTGTCGTTTGGGGCCATTTTGGTGTCCTGTCCTTTCTCTGGTCCGTTCCCCAAGCAGGAACAAAGACACGTCCCGATTGGCTGCCTGTCTGACAGCTTGGTATAAAAGAGCTGTCAGAAGGTCTGAACGCTGCTGTTGCTGTGAGCTGAGCCTGTTAGCAATCTCTGTTAGCCTAAATAAACATGTTAGCCTTTAGTTACTGGTCTTGTCTGTCAGCCACTGTTTTCGGTACTGAACAATATTTAAGAAATCTTAAAATAACTGTGCAAGGATGACATTATGTTGAAGAAGATTGTCAGTCATTTGGTAGAGTTGTCTGAAAGTTGATACATAACTGGACTTTTCCTTTTGGTTTGAAACCTTTCGCTGCTTCGTTTCAAACCAAAAAAGAACCCAGTCAAGGGATGACTTCAATAAGAAAATGCCTGTAATCGAGCACCATCTAATGACCGAAAGCTGGAACAAAAGCTTTGCACTAAAAGCAAAGGAAAGTCTGCTTAGAAGTCTTTTCTGAACTGATATCATTTAGAGAAGAAAAGCAATAAAAATGGGAAAGCATTTCTGTTTGGAACATAAGATACAATCTTCTTAAACCTTTTAAAAGGTAGCACCTTATACTGTAATTTGCAGATGAGTTGCCACATCAGAGGCAATTAAAGCTACCTTCAGTGCTGCAACCTAATAGATGTTAAAGCTTCTTTGGGTTCAACCTGGCACTATTTCCCTAAAACAATTGCTACACTCTGCTTACAAATACAGCATGATATTCATTGTATTTATACATGATCAGTGACACCTATCAATGCCTGATATTATATTGACTGAGCATAATTCCATGTAAGTCCTATAACTGAGTAGAGACTGTATTTCATATTAGAATGATTCCATGCATGGAGAATCACAGAATTATATAGCAAATGTGGGAGTATGTAAAACCTCACTATTGTTTCAGGTTTTTTTTTCCAAAAAAAATGCCAAAAACCACAATATATAACAGTGGGAGAAACTGTTGGAATAGTTTCACTGGATGTATGTAGAATTCAAAGTGCTGAAAACAAATGTCTAATTCCAATAAATTTGGGACTAGGCTACTTGAGATGTATTTATCATGTTGATAAATTACTCAGGACAAAGATTCATGGTGGTTTATAGAGAATAAAAAATAAGATACACAGTGGCCATTGGAAAACCTCCCTGCAACCATCTATAGAACCAAAACGTGAAATAAAACAATGAAGTGACCTAAATAAAATCTGTCAAAAAAACATGTGGTAATAGCAATAACTGTCATTCAATCATTCATTATTTGTATCTAATATTCCTGGAATGTTTGTTTGCTTTTTTCCAGCCTCTGACAATTATTCATCAAGCTTCCTTCCTTCCTTTCTCTCTTCCTGTGAAGAACCCCCGAGGTCTTTGGTAGGAAGAAGAAAAGTCAGACATTGCGAAACTGAGAACATTCACATTGATCATTTGGCATTCTTAGAGCTCCAGTATTGATTAGCTTAGCATGAGCAAGGATAGCTAGCAGCACTCTCAACTCAAGCTCCATGCACTTGGGGATCTCCCAAACGATGAGGATTTCTTTCTTTCTTTCTCCCTTGAAGTCCCCCCCGCAGCCCATTTTTGCTTCCAGGGGGCTCCAGGGAGGCTTGCTAGGCACCCCCCATGCCCTGTTTTGGGCTTAGCAGGCCTCCCTGAAGCCCCCTGGAAGCCAAAAGTTTCAGTTTTGAAACTGAAAACATGTCCATTGATCATCTGGCATTCTTAGAGTTCCGCTACTGATTAGCTTAGCCTGAGCAAGGATAACTAGCAGCACTTTCAATAAGCTGTCAACTCAAGCTCCATGCACTTGGGGATTCCCAAGTGGGCCTAGCAGGCCTCCCTGAAGACTCTTAAGAACCATAATGGGGATTCCTGGAAGGGGCGGGGGAAGGTAAGGTTGTAAGCCCGGTTGGTATGGGGGAGGGTGTGCAGCAAGCTCTGGAGAGGAGGGAGCTAGTGACACTTACCTGTAGGCAGGAGGCGGCAGCTCAGTTGGGGCGCAGGGCAGGCACCACATGGCAGCTTAGGCAGGCAAGCCACCCAGGAGGTAAGGACTGCTGGGTGGGGCAGGTGGGTGGGACGAGCGACCAGGGAACCGGTTTGGGGGCATGGCAGGCCTGGATTGCTGCTGGTTCCAGCGACCCAGGCTGCCAAGCCACTACCAGTTCGCCAAACCGGTCCAAACCGGTAGGAACCCACTACTACACCATTCTACAAAAATATGTCAAGACTTTGGAAAAAGTTCAGAAAAGGGCAACTAAGGTGATCAAAGGCATGGAAACTAAAACATATAAAGAATGATTGCAGGATTTGGGTTTGGCTACTCTGGAGAAAAGAAAAATTAGGGGTGACACGACAGTAGTATTCCAATATTTGAATGGCTGCAATAAAGAGAAAGTCACATTATTCTCCAAAGCACCAGAGGGCAGGACAAGAAACAATGGTTAGAAATTAATCAAAGAAAGAAGCAGCCTGAAATTAAGGAGATATTTCCTAACAGTGAGGACAATTACCCAGTGGAACAGGGCACTTATCACTAGAGGTTTTTAAGAAGAGACTGGACAATCACTTGTCTGAAATGGTATAGGGGGCTGGACTGGTAGACCTCCAAGGCTCCTTCCAGCTCTATTCTATTCTAATTCTAACTCACTCCCACTCCCACTGCACATCTGCAGGAAAATATTGAGACTGAATATTTTAACATAAGTCATTAGAAATGCTGAAAAGACCAAATGTAGCATCCATATTAATTTATGCTCTTTCTCATACACTTTTTTTAAAAACCCAAATAACACTGCTTGGTTATTACTAAGCCTGGTACCACACTTCATATCTGCGCACATGCTACACTATTACAAAATCCTAGGTTGGCAAGAACTTAATATGTACAAAGGCCAATACCAATAAAGAATTAGTAGCTGTAGTGTGACATTGTTGTATATGCTGTCCTCAACAATGACTCTGCCAGCCTACACAAATATTCATACAACTTAAATAAGACAGTTCATTGATTATTTGCAAAACTATTATATTAAGAGTAGAAATGTTAACACTAATATACAACAAGAAAAGCAACATATGGGGGAAAGTCATGGCATAAATTGGCCAAATTTCAGTTGGATTTTAAATTATAATTTCCCATAAACTCAAATTACAAGATTTTTATTTATATTTTTGCTATTGTCCAGTTAACTAGATGAACATTGTAGTCTTTTGGAAATCTTTCATACTGACTTTTGTGATATCTTCATCTTCCTAAAGTTAAGGGGGAAATATCCACCAGAGGCAGCTAATCGTGCAGATGCTCCCATGGCAGCAGTTGGATTGCATGGAATACAAAATTTTGAAGAGCCCTGAAGCTCAGCAGTAAAGACCAAGGCATTGTGACCAAGGGCACAAGGTTCAAAGTAATCATTAGCATTATATACAGAAACTGTTTGCGTTCCAGGAGCACCATTAACCATGTTCTCTGAAGCAGGTCTTCCTATGTAGTAAAGAGAAGAAAAAGTGGTCAGAAATTATTTGTTATAGGGCTTAGATCCTGTTTTGCCCTGACCAATCTCACTTTAACTAGTTTACATTTCTATAATGTAAAATATAGATTCTGCTTTCCCACATCTTCTCCTTAAATCATTCTAATTCCACTTTTGATTAAACAAACATGAAGTCATATAAAATTATTCAACAAAATCCAATTTCCATCATGAACAGGAAGTGCTGAGTAGAGGAAGCTATTATCATGTCCCTAAAGGAACCTCTGTCTAGACTGCATGATGATTTCTTATTTGAAACATGAAGACCAATAGAATCTGCTGTGTAAACCAGTACTCAATATTTCCCTATCCCCCCCCCCCAGCTCTCTCATATTTTCATTTTAAATGTTAACTCTTTCAAATCAGTATGTTCCATACTATTCTAGTTGGCTACCATTCCTGATATCTCAGAATTTAGTTCTTCTGGGATTCAAAGAGACCTCCAATGGTCCAAAAGTTGATCATTTTGTAATGTCTACTGAATCTTTGTAGCTCAGCTACAAATCCATTTTAAAAGGGTATGATATTTTAGCAACAAATTTAATAACACTAGCAATAGCAAAGTTAGCATCATTAGAAAATCAATGAATAAATATACCATGCAACACTGATGTTGATGGAGGAAGCTGGGAATGGCAAGCAGATGATTTGTTTACATCTGATTCATTTTGATTCAGCTTTCCTGGTTTCTTGGAATGAACAATGGAAACATAAAACTCTTCTAATGTTTGTGACAAAGAATCAGGTATATCTCCAATGGAGGATTCTGTCTGCAGTCAAGTAAAAAAAAGAACCCTACTTTAAAATACAGGACATCCATTTGATGGACATTGTTACAATAAAAAAAAAAATATCTGAAGCAAAGGTTTCATATGGCATAGGTCAGTGATTGCTAACATTTTTCTATAAGTGTGCCAAAATTGGGTGCATGCATACCTACCCACCTGTGCATGTGCCTCCCGCGCTTGCATGTGACACCCCCCCCCCCCATGTATGCACATGAACACACACACACACACCGCAGGAGGGGAGTTTTCTGAAGGAGGTTTTCCTGAAGCCTGAGAAGGGTGAAAACGACCTTCCCCACCCTCTAGAAGACTGAAAATCAGCAGGCCAGAGTGCACATGTGTATGGAGCTGAGGGCTGCTGTGCCGGCAAATATGGCTTTGCGTGCCACCTGTATCATACGTGCCATAGGTTCGCCATCATCGTTTTGCGGTGGTTCAGCTCCTACCTCTCCGGTTGGTCGCAATTTGTGTTGGCAGGGGGGCAGAGGTCGACCTCGAGGCCCCTCATATGTGGGGTACCTCAGGGGTCAGTCCTCTCGCCACTCCTGTTCAACACCTATATGAAGCCGCTGGGTGAGATCATCCGTGGTTTTGGGGTAGAGTACCACCAGTACGCTGATGACACCCAGTTGTACATCTCTACCCCAAACCACCCCAATGATGCCGTTGAGGTGATGTCCCAGTGCCTGGAGGCCGTACGGGCCTGGATGGGGAGTAACAAACTCAGACTCAACCTGTCCAAGACCGAGTGGCTGTGGTTTCCGATGTCCCGGTACAGTCAGCTCATTCCAACGCTGACCATTGGGGGCGAGTCATTGGCCCCCGTGGAAAGGGCACGTAACCTAGGCGTCCTCCTGGATTCCTGGCTGTCCATGGATGACCATGTGACGGCCGTGGCCAGGGGGGGCTTTTTTCCAGCTTCGCCTGGTTCGTCAGCTACGGCCCTTACTTGACCGGGACGCCCTTCGCACAGTCACTCACGCTCTCGTGACATCCCGTCTGGACTATGGAAATGCTCTCTACATGGGGCTCCCCTTGAGGTGCACCCGAAAGCTACAGTTAGTGCAGACCGCGGCCGCGCAGGGGATCTTGGTAGCCTCACGGCATTGCCATGTAACACCTCTCCTGCGCGAGCTGCACTGGCTGCCTGTGGTCTTTCGGCTGCACTTCAAGGTGTTGATCATCATCTTTAAAGCGCTCCATGGCACGGGTCCTAGTTATTTGCGAGACCGCCTCCTACCCCATACATCCCTCCGACCGATTCGCTCCCACAGAGAGGGTCTGCTCCAGGTGCCAACAGCCAGGCAATGCCAGCTCGCGACGCCCAGGGGAAGGGCCTTGTCTGTGGTGGGCCCTGCCCTCTGGAACGATTTACCCCCCGATCTTAGGAATATTACAGACCTCCGCCTCTTCCATCAACAATTAAAAATGCACTTTTTTCGCTTAGCTGGCCTGGCTTAATCTTCCGAGTCCATCTACTGATTTTAAATTGAATTAGATTTTATTGGGGTTTTAATTGGTTTTAGCACAGGTTGGGTTAATTTAATAAGTTTTTAATATTTATGACATATTTATTATCGGTATTTATGTATATGCGTGGTTTTATTTTTCCTGTGCACCGCCCCGAGTCCCTTTTTGGGAGAGTGGCGCAGTATACAAATTTAATAAAATGAAAATGAAATGAAATAGGTGGTCATATAAATTTGGAATTGCAAATATGGCGAAGATCTGAAACGTCTAAACAATACATCTATATTTTGCATATCTTTTAACAATTGCTATAGACTGAGGAGTATAGTTACCTAGTTGGGTAATGAAATGTCTGCAAGCAAACAAGCAAGCTCAAAGAGCACCAAGGACTTCACAATTCAACCCAGTTCAGCTAATATATATTTTCTTCTTTTGGAGTTGCCATAGAAAATACAACTGTCCAGTCTAATAAAAACATTTCTCCTAAATAGAAATAGTACAAATCAAATTACCCTTGTTTCTGCCGTCGCGCTCAGAATTTCATTTGGATGCTCCAGACTTGGATCATCTGCTATCTCAATGGCACTGGACACATCCCCGGTCTGCCAAAAAAGAAGGAGATTGATTCCAAGAAGAAAATGACCTCCCTCCAATCCTTAAGTCTTAGAGGGAAATTTAAAGTTATGACCAAAGAACCAAAATGGTGAGGAGAACATAGGAAACCAATTTACATACGGAATTGCCTGGGACTCAAAGTACTATGGTAGCAGCAGTGTTAGATATGTTAATAGGGAGTGAAGCCTAGGACGTAGGCTTCCCTCAGGTCCACTTTCCAAGCGGGAAGTGGGAAGGTTTAATTTCATTGGCTGACGCTACCGGCAACCTGAGAGAAACCTGAATGGTTGGGCTGCAGGACAGCTCCCTTTAAAAGAGGGAGCTATCTGGCAACCGGCATGCAGAATGTATCAAGCCTGCAATAAAGAGCTGTAGTCACTATCCTGAGTCCTGCCTCTTCATTTGACTCCAGCTTTTAACAAGCAGTGTGTCACTCACTGCTATGTTCTCAACAGTACTCCTGTCTGGAGAAGTCAGATCAATTTCTCCATAGTCTGCAAATCTTGATTATGGGATTCAACATGGGGCTGACTTTGAAGATAAGCAATGTCTCCTTCAAGTCCAGAACAATTTCTGGGGACTTCATGGATACATCTGTGCTGTCTTGACAACATAACAGTAGAAATAGTTTGCCTTTGTTTTCTTCTTAGATGATTTTGACATCCCAATCTAGCCTAACTTAAACCCAGTCTAGGCCTGATCCTGTCCAATTTCTAATCCCAGACATAATCAGAAAGGCACTGCTAACTGCTGAAGTGCCATTAAAAAAAGGAATTTGATATTTTGAATGAAGCAAAAGCCTGTTATCAAATCAGCAGGATTGTAGCAACATTAAACTTCTGATATTATGTGAAAGCATTCATATCTGTGTTTATCCAATCTGGGAACAATGTTCCAAATGTAGCTAAATGTCTGCTTCTTACTGAGCTCTCATACTGCTCTGTGAGATCTTAACATCTGTTATATGAGCAGAGCTTTTAGGTCATTAAGGTTTTTCTAGCAGTGGCATTCATGTTATGAAATACAGGTAGATCTTTACTTATAATTGGTTGCTTAATTACTGTTTGAAGTTATGGCAGCCATATTAATGAACCAGATTCAAAGTTCTGAAAGCTGGGCAACCCAGCTAGTTATGTGATCGCATGTGCCACTTCCCACTTTTGCTTGCCAGAAAGCTGCATTTACTTTGTAGAAAATTGGTTTGCTTAACAGACACTGTTCACTTTACGACCAGTTTAATGACCGCCACAAGAAAAGTTATAAAATCAGGCTGGTCACATGATTACCAGCTTAGTGACTGGCACAAATTATGACAGTAATTTTGGGCTCAATTACAGTTGTATGTCAGAGAATATATGTACTGTTCCCAAATACAAATTGAAAGCATTTTAAAGCAGGCATTTATCACCGCCTTAAATTTCCAAAATATTTTGGTATTCTACTCCATGTGGTATGCTTGCTGGCTGGCCATGATTTCCAAGTCTGATTTTACTGCCGTGCTTCCTTATTTTTGTATTTTACCATTTTTAGTTACAATCTATTTTCAGCCATTTATGCATACAGATAAGATTATGGTTTTCTTAAAAAAAAATCTATATATTACAAACTCTGAACCTTTGGGATAAGAGAGCACTGCATCTCAACTGAAACTTTGGATTAGTAATATGAAAAAATAGTAACAAAATCTACCTTTTGAATCACACCTTGGTTGTGTTGGATCTTATTTTTGTTGCCTTCATGACCTGAAGTCTGGTCAGAAACTACCATAATATCAGTATGTAAATTTTCAGAAGCATCCTCATTTTTCTTTTTTTCATAATATGATGATGGCAACCAATTCTCATCCCAAATTTCTTGGCAGAAATACACCGGCTCCAGGTATGGTACTTCAGGATCTGAGGACTGGCTTGCTGTATGCTAGAAAATGTTTACAATACTATCACCTTAATTATTTATTTAATACAGTATTTTAGAGAATACAGTATTTTAGAGAATTTGTTCACTGGAAAATCCTGCAAAAATTCCATTTATTAAAAGTAAAACAATCACACTTTTAGCCATTTTGTTCAATTCCTACACCGTACAAGTGGTCCTCGCTTATCGACTGCTTGTTCAGCAATCACTCAAAGTTACAAAGGCACTGAAAAAGGAAATTTATGAACAATCCTTAACGTTGCAACTGACTAGATACTCCAACATATTTATGTTTAACTTTTATCAGTTTGCAATATTTTATTCATGTACTTTTCTATTTACTATCTTTTCAGTATACAAATAGAAAATTCTAAATAGTTGAAACTATCTAATTTTAAAGACTTCTTTATGTATGCTTCATTTCTCAATCCCACTCACGTATCTAATTATGTAATTTCACATTCATTCATTTAAAAGGAAAAACATCTGAAGGACAGTGCAGTCTCCTGCTGTGGCTTTCCCATCTGCAAATGAATAGTATAGTTCAGGGGTCTGCAAAGTCGGCTCTTTTAAGATTGGTGGACTTCAACTCCCAGAGTTTCCCAGCCAGCATAGCTGGCTGGGGAATTCTGGGAGTTGAAGTCCACCAGTCTTAAAAGAGCCGACTTTGCAGACTCCTGGTATAGTTGGTTTGGGCAGCCACAAAACACCCATTTACTAGAAAGTAAACCAGAAGGATACACTTTCATTACTTCCCTACACTGTTCACTACCATACTACTCTATGTTTCTTCTAGGTAAACAAGTGTACATCTAAACAAAACACTGGATTGTGGCTACTCATCATTTTCATTTTCAGGTTGGGTCCAGAATAACTATTGGGAACAGAGGTAATGTTGGAGGCTGATGTTCTGCTACGCATCATGCCAACACTCCTTTTAATTTAAAAATATGAAGATAGATTGCAAAGGAAGTCAGGTCAATGCTAAGCGATTGTCAAGTGCTGCAGTACACAACGCAAGGCACCCAGAAAAATTGTTTGCTTTTGACTAGAGAATCCATCTGGCTCAATGTAATATTTTTGGGATTTACCCAACCATACAACCATATTTACTAGATGCTAATTTTAGAAGAAAAACTTCCTCAGTCTTCTGGGGGTTTTACAGGAACAGAGAAAAATACATGAGGAACAATAATCAGATGCTCAGATTTTCCCACCTGTGAAACTACTTCATTATTGCAAGTCTCTGAATTTGTTCCTGGGAAGTTTACAAGAAAATCCTGCTGAAGCAATGAAGGGTCTGCTTCTGTGAAATCAGCATGCTGGTTTTGGTGCGGTTTCATATATAGCGTAAAAGGATTTAACTCTTTGAAGCCCTGTTAAAAGTAAAAATAAAGAAATATTTAATAGTTTCCAGCTTGACCTTAGAAACAAGCTGCAACCCAGGGTAGTTAATGGTATGTGGGAAAGACCTTGGGCAAAGAGTGGCTGCCAGGGGATGGTCACCTAAGAAATAGAGTAGCTCTGACGTGAGATCTTGGAGCTCCAAGATCGCAGTTGATATTTCTGCTGTTGGACGGTCCATTTGGACCTAAACCGTCCCACAGAGACAGTGATTGAGAAGAGTACCTCCTGCTGATCTCAGGGACACTGCAAAGTCCCTGAATGATCCAGGAACAGTTCTTATTTCCGACGACAGAAACGCAGCCTTGAAGCTGCTGAAGTTGGGACAGCTCCGGAACGAGAAGAAAGCGGAAAGAGAAAGTGTGTCAAATTGGTGAGGAAATTTTATTATTAGAAAAAAATTAAAGCTAAACTAAAATTGAAGACAGAAGAGTGTAAGAGGCAAAATTAAACTACATTAAACTTAGTGTGTTATCTTGTTTTTAATTTTTCTTTTTATGGATGGAATTTTTGCAAATGCTCCCTATTTTCCAAACTGAATGGATTAATATTTCTTCTTCTACTTTTTACTCTTGCTTATACCTATGGATTAAACATTTTCCTTTTTTTACAATGCTTGATTGGATTGTTTTAGGTTTCTATTTAAGGATCTTTTTTTCTTAAGTTTGGAACATAAAGAAGATATAAAAAGGAATATAAAGAGGGTTGTAACAACAGAGAGAAAAGTAGTAACACTGCAACTTAGAGGCTGGAGGCTTGGAAACATTGTTTTTTCTTTTTTGATACTTCAAGGCTTCTCAGCTTGTTTACTGAGAGCGATAGTAGGAAGAGCACAGGTTGTTTACACAGGTGTTCTTCAGGAGTTCTATCACCAGCTGGACTGGAGGGAAGACAAAGCCTTGACTTGAAAGATAATAATGAACTTGCTTGAAATCTAACAAAAAGCCTTGAATGCTATAGTGGCAGTGTTTACAAGTTGGAAGAATGGTGCAATCGGTAAAAGAAAAAGAAACTGTAACATTGCAAATGATTATGTTTGAGAAGAGATTGGAGAATATGGAATACAAAACAGAAAGAATGGGTAGAAAAATTGAGGATGTTTATCAAATGAAGAAAGTGGAGGACAGAGTTTTAAAAAATGAAGAAAAAATGAATAAAGAGATAAGAAAATTGTGGATACTGACAAGAAATTGAGCATGGTTGGAAATGGCAAGAGCGGAATATGGAAAGGGGAGATAAATGGACTGGAACTCTACCCCAGATTTCAAAATATAGAAGAAGAAAAGAGAGAGAAATTGATGGAGGTAAGGAGAGAAATCTTGACAAGAAGCACCAGTGATAACCAAAGATAAGCTGATGGAAGGAGCAGATGGAAGGTTTCAAGTTTTCATGAGATACGGAAGGAATAACAAGTTGCGAAGAGAAGTCCATACAAGATTTACCAAGAAAATAACTAGAATACTAATGCTACAAATGGCAAGAGATATAAGACTGCACTATTACTGGAAAGATACAGGTTGATGCAATGACAGTGTGTAATAAAAACTAAGTTAAATCTAGTTATTAGTATTATGTATAAAATGAAGTGATAATAGTTATAGTCAAATGATTAATAATGATAATGCATATATATATATATAGTTTCCCTTATCATCGTCTTGTTTCGGGGGTTTTTTTCTTTTTGGTCCAGCTCAAGCCAGTCTGAGAATTACTTGCCATAATTCAGCACTGAGACCCTGCCCCATCATAACTTGTCTTCCTTTTACCTTGGAAGGAATGTTCTCCCTACAAATGAGTGCATGACCCTCTGATTTCAAAACATTGTGCAGGTAGATGTCATCATCAGAACTGGTATCACAAAGGAAGAGGTAAAGGACATCATTTATATATTCATCTACTAGTCCCACCAGCAATTTCAGCTCACACAGTCTTCGAAATTCCTTTATAGCACTGACAGACCAATCACCCTTTATGCAGGAAAAAAGAGAGGATAAAGAAGAATATGAAGTAAATCAAAGTTTAAATTTAGAATCAGAAAACCACAAGTTCAGGTATTTTCACAGTCATGGAAGCCTTCAGAATAATTTCTATTTTTCAGCCTATTGTTATTTTGGGAAAATTTGGAGGAAAGAATGTTGTGCTATGTATGTTGCATTCAACCCCGGAGCGGGGGAGATATAAATTTAATAAATAATTATATTTGCGTTGTTTTTCTTGATTTTTTGCCAGCCTGTTTTAAAAATATCAGAATTTTAAATTTAATTTCTTTCCTTATTAATAAATCATCTAACTTTTCTTCTCTTCACCTGCTTTTAAATTTTCAGTGATATATTCATCCCTGACTTATTCAACAGGTCCAATATTTAAATTCTGATGATAACATTGCTCTGTAAGCAAGACAAACCTTATTCTTTCCCAATGTTGCAACTTATTTTTCTTTGAACCTGTTTCAATTGTTTATAAATTATTTAAGTCTAAAAAACTAAAATACAATAAGCAAAATATTAAAATCAATACACAAACTACATTAAATTAATCCAGAATCTTACCTAGTACTTCCCTGCTCTGTTGTTCCATCCTTGACTCCTCCCCTCACTTAATATCAACCCAATTCTTACCCCTTAACCAATGTAGCTAGCCCAAAGCCCTCTAGTTTTAGTCATTTTCTATTTTTATGCTGAGAAAAAATGTGTATATGTATGAGACAATAGCTAATACAGGCAGGTGTGGAATCAAATACTTTTTATTTTCATTTAAAGTTTTATCCTGACACTGACCATTTTGAAATGTGACTTCTGATACACATACACATATATGTAATTCATTGACAGAACAAGGTAGATTTAGGTTAATATAACCTTGCAAGTGTGAGTTAATATAGTGGACAAAGAGGGACTGCATAGGACTTTTCATGTATGTGTATCATTTTCTTTCCTTCTGTTTTTCTCAAGAGGGATTCTTAAGTTCAGTGTTAACATTCTTTCTGCTAAATAAGGCATAGACCTCTGGATTCAGGGAAGGCCTTTTCAGGAATAGATGAACATGCTTCAAGATGTAAATACGGTATGTATTTACTACTGTGTCTAAATTCACCTAAACTGAAACAGATCCCCAGAAAAAGATAAAATGTTGTCTTGAATACTTTGGTACATAACATATTCCAGGAGGCAATCAAACTAGTATACAGGTCAATTCTTGATATAAGTATACAGGTCAATTCTTATTATATATCTTATATCTTGATTATATATCAATTATATTATATATCAATTATTAATTATTATAATCAATTATAATCAATTATTGATTATATATCAATTATATCTTGATATAAGTATACAGGTGAATTCTTGATCAGACATCAAGCTTGTTACAGCAAATTTCAAGGGCTACAACATAGATTTCCTTACAACAGATTATTTTTATTTAGTGTGTGGCATCTACAAAGGTTATGCAATCACTTCTCTACAAATAATATAAAAGGAGTCAGAGCAGATTTTACTCTGTTGTTGCTCACTATAGGAGGGGATGTTCATCTCCATTTCCAGGCCATTGAGCCAGGGCTGTCCAAGACACTTCCATGGTCATATGGCCAGCATGAAGTCACAGAGAGCTATTATTTTCCCACCATAGTGGTACCTATTTATCTATTTGAATTTGCATGCTTTCAAACTGCTAGGTTGGCAGGATCTGCACTGAGGATGGAGCTTACTCCACGCATGGCACTCGGATCTCAAATCTGGGATGCTGTGTTTTAACCACTGAGTGATCACACACTGAGTGTGTGTGTGTGTGTGTGTGTGTGTGTGTGTGTACGCGCGCGTGCGCGCCCACATATACAATATAATGTACTAGATAAAATATACCTAGATAATAAATTCCAAATCATTGGGACAATCTGTGCTAGATATAATGGAGAAAATAACATAAATATTACAGCGTTTGATAATCATGTATTCTAATATATAATATGACTAATCTCACCATTAGTTTTATATAACTTGTGTTTTAACCATCTCCTGTGTTGACTCATTCAGGAGTTTCTTCATTTTGAGCTTCTCAAAAAATTGTGATTATCTCTTCAGTTATCACCAACCAATTCCCCAGATGAGAACCAAACAAATAGGAAATTACATACCTTGCTTGGCTTCACCCAGGCTAAACAGCTAGGGATAACTTGGGCAGGAAGTTTTGCATAGCAATGCCTGTTGGAAGAATGTCATAATAGGCTAATTCAGATTTATCAACAAAATATGATTTGATGTTGTTCTCCAATCCCTTTATATGTGTTTGATTCATATAACACTTTAAGCAATAAAGCATATTTTGCAAACCATTATGCCTTTATGCATGCACTACTAAGCCAAAACCTAACAAAACTTCATGATAGCTTGGTTCAGTGAGTGATCCCACCACTAACTACATACCAGTGGTGGGTTCCGGATTCCATTCCAACCGGTACAGTTAGAACGGACGAGGTGGCGTCCACATGGGCGTGTGCAGTGCGCATGCGTTTCGGCACTTCCGTGAGCCTCCACGATGCTCCAGCTTCTCAGCGGAGCAGCGCACAGGTTCTGTACGTGCTGCACGTGTGCGCGGAAGCACTGAAGATTTAAAAGCACAGTAAGAAGTGAGGGCAGGCAGATAGGCCCTCCAGAGCACCGTATCGGAACGGTATCCAGTGCTCCGGGCAGGCTCCGGTACGCCCGTACCGGGACATACCACCTGCAACCCACCACTTCTACATATCACATCCACACATTACAGAATACTCTGTTGAAAGATTCAGAGCACAGCTTAACAGGTTGGCACAACAATCAAAACTTGTAAAGCAAATGTTTTGTTTTCTTCCTTTTATAAAAATGTTCATATTGCCTTGCACCTCTATGAACTGGTCAGATGCTGGGAAAAGCTGAAATACAAATAGTTCAGAAAACCATTACATTCCTTTCCATTCTCATATAACGCTAAGTAGTAGATGCAATTGACAAATAAACCATAATCTGGTCTCCACCTGATGTTCACTACTCTGAAATGAACCACACTTCATTCACTTGTTTTCAGAGCATGCAAAGCCAAAACAAACAAGCCACATTAGGATTAGCATCAAATGTGAAACTGGACAGGGATTGTGTCTATACCTGCCATTTTATCTGTATTAATGAACTACAGTATTGGTCATCTCTAATATTCTTTTGCTTTAATAGCACATAATAGTTTACCATATTTAGATGTTCTGGCAAACTATGGGGCAGAATCCACAAAGCAAAAATGACATTAGAGTGTGTGAGTACAGCCTTCTCTAATCTTTGATCTTATTTTCAGATTGAAGCACACTTTAACACAAATAAATATTGAAGCGATCTGGGAATGTTGTAAATTGCAATCACATGACCCTGGAATTCTGCAATGGTCATATACACATCCTGGTTGCCAAATGCCCAAATTTGGTCATGTGCCTGTAGGGACATTGCAATAGTCATGTGAGGACCAGTCATAATTTTTTTCAGTGCCATCATAAATTTGAATAATGGTTAAACCAATCATCATAAGTCAAGGATGATCTTACCTGTCTTACATATCTTACTTTAAACATGGCCTAAAATGTCAGATTAATGGCTAACTAATCAGTCTATCAAGAACAAAAAGGGAGGCTAAAATCAAACCGAAGTACAAATAGTTCTTGACATATGATTGTAATGGAGTCTGCCTGGGTAGTATTTTGTAATGGTCATAAAATGATTTTATGACTTTTTTGAGAGCTGTTAAATGAATACCTTGATTACAAAGCAAATGCCACAGTCATTAAGCGGAATGCTGCAGTTCTTAAGTGAAGCAATGGTTTGTGATGAGTGTAGTTTGCCAAAAGCCAGATGTGCCACAAAACCATCATATTGTCAAGCGTCCAAAGTTTGTTCACATGACTGCAGAGGGGACTTACAGTCAGAACTTCCAGTCAAGGTCATGTTTCCTTTTTTAGGTTGTCGTAATTTTGAACAGTCGGTAAACATCTGGCTATGTGTAGAGGACTTCCTGTAAAATTGTTCCTGTAGCATATGTGGGGGTGGGGTTTCTTAAAAAACAACAAAAAATAAAACCAACACTCCACTCTACCCTGTACTCTACCCTGTACACGTTTTTAAGGAGTGGAGAAAGGATTAGCTTTTCCTGGACTTCCAATGGATCCTGAGCTCATTAAGCTGTAATGATAATGATCAGAAAGTGAGAATAGCATGGTGGCTTAGTGAAGACATTCACCTTCCACTCAGAAGGTTGAGAGTTCAAGCCTAGTTAATAGCAGATGTTTCTCTTTCAGGACTCAGAGAGAAAGTATCTGCTGCAAACTTCATGTAGGCATTAGGAAGGGCAGCTGGCCAGTAAATCCTCAGCTCCATTTAGTTGTCCCAACTTTACCCTAAATTAAGGAATTATGGGTTCATAAAAAATAATAATCAGAAAATGTAATCAGTATAAAAGTTGATGTATATCTGATATTGGCACAAAAGGGAGCAGACAATAAGAATCTTAATTTTTTAGTTTGTGCAGTGACTGCAAGATTAATGTCCCAATCTCAATCAACATTATCCTAAACTATAGCATGCGATAATGGGGTGACGAATCAATACAATAGCAGAGTTGGAAGGGACCTTGGAGGTCTTCTAGTCCAACTCCCTGCCTAGGCATGAAACCCTATACCATTTCAGACAAATGGCTATCCAACAACTTCTTAAAGACTTGCAGCGTTGGGGCATTCACAACTTCTGGAGGCAAGCTGTTCTGAATGCCCCAACACTGCAAGTCTTTAAGAAGTTGTTGGATAGCCATTTGTCTGAAATGGTAAAATCCATAAAATCCTTTTATGTCATTATACAACTTTAACAATAGTTTACTTACTTGAGTAATCTCAGTGAAGATTTTTGAGCTATTGTTATATTTCCAAAGTCTGGGTAAAACACTTCCACTTCTTGGTCATTAAGGAGTTGATGAATGATAACTCGGTACCACCATTTGTCTTTAGAATTCTTTACACAACAAAGCTGGCCAGGACGGATGAAGGTTTCAGGCATGACATAACGATTAGCTACATATGTACTAGAATAGCATCGTCTGAAAGAGAAGATTCAAATGTATCACCACTGTAGCATCTTATATATCTGGGTGAGTCTGGTACTACCTTTTCAATTTAACAAATTTATTAAAACGTATATGCTTACACGAGCTACAGCTCTGCAGTCTGAAGAGGTGCTACCAGACACCTTTTTTTTGGCTACTATACACTAATACAACTTTCCTCCTACAATATTATAAACATGGCTGGGTACTGAACTGCGCTGGATTGAATTCCATGGGAAATTTGGTCTCTGAGGCATTATTTGGATTGGCAAAAAGTATCCAGTTTTAAAAATCCTATTTTTTAACCAATCTCATTTAAAAAATAAATAAAGAAATCAGTTTAGAAACACCAGAACAAAGACATCTTTCCTTTCCATGAGCTACTTCCTTCCCATCTGGAGAAAAGCCGAAATTCCCACTGGTAGAAACTCCCTCCTCTTTCCTGCAGAATATATCTTATACTGCTTATACTATATCTTAAATCCATCATTCATCTTGTCTGATGGATTTAAGGAGTGACTCTGCTGCTCCCACATAGTAGTCATTTTTCCTAGTCACAGAACAAACATTGAGATGAGGACTAGGAAGCAGCTGGAGTGTCAATATTTGAACTCCCAACTGACCATCTTAAACAATCTCCCTGTATCTCATATCATGATATATTTTACACATGGATTTATACATAATAGCAGGCTAGGTTATCTAATCACTCTGGCCCTCTCTCTGGACTGGGACCATAACCTGTCAGAGTTTTGGCAGTGTGACTAGTATTATGAGATAAACCCAGGAGCAAAGCACAGCACACAGAGCCTTTAGACAATTCATAGAGATTCATACACATTGTATAAATATATACAAACATACATATGAAGAAATTTCTTACCACACAGCTACGAACAAAATACACAAGGCAAGCAAACAGTGTTATACCTAGGAGACCTGAATGGTGCAAGAAAGTTATACCTCCTGAGCAATTCACTGCAAGTGGGGTTAGATTAGGTGGTATTCATAATGAACCCTGTAATCATCAGGAGATATGGACATTGCCTAAGGAACAAGATAAATGGAGGAAGCCAAAGTTAAAGAGACAGGCAGGCAGATAAACCAAACATAGGAGATTGAGCTAGTGAAAAGAGAAAGTAAAGATATCCAGCCACGAGATGGTGAACAAAATGTAATGGAAATTAATGAGACAGAGTGTACAGAGTCAGTGAACATAGGAGAAGCAATAGTAATAATGGTAGTAGCAGAATTTGTAGCAGTAAGAATAGTAACCAAAGCAGGAGGCGAGGACATAATATAAATAGAAAGCATCTGGAATATGTTAAAGCATTCACCTGTTCAGCTTTAAATTGGAGGAGTGTCAGGGCAATGATGATTTGGGGTACGGTATCATCAATATGCTGATGATACCCAATTTTTCATCTCTACCCCAAACCACCCCAATGATGCCCTCGACGTGATGTCCTGATGCCTGGAGGCTGTGCGGATCTGGATGGGGAGGAACAGGCTCAGGCTCAATCCCCCCAAGACTGAATGGCTGTGGTTCCCGTCATCCCGTTTTGTCCACCTGGTTCCAACTTTGGTGATAGGGGGAGAAATGTTACCCCCCTCAGAACGGGCCCGCAATCAGGGAGTCCTCCTGGATACGCGGCTTAGCTTAGAAGAACATCTGACAGCCGTGACCAGGGTGGCCTTTTACCAAGTTCGCCTGGTACGTCAGTTTATTTATTTATTTATTTTTTTATTTATAGTCGAATTTATATAACCGCACCCTCTCCCCGAAGGGACCCGGGGCGGTGCACAGGAAGTTAAAGCAAACAATATAAAATATAAATAATTAATATCAAATTAGATAGGTTATCCCTGTGCTAAAATTTAAAAAGTTAAAACATAATCCATTAAAAACCCAATTAAAACAATTTATAATACAGACTGAAGGCTAGATAAATAACTTAGGCCAAACCGGCCTGATGGAACAGGAGTGTCTTTAATTTCTGGCGGAAGGAGCGGAGGTCCGTGGTGGTCCTAATGTCGGGGGGGAGATCGTTCCAGAGGGCTGGGCCCGCCACAGAGAGAGCCCTTCCCCTGGGCGTCACCCGCTGGCATTGCCTGGTGGACGGCACCCGGAGAAGTCCCTCTCTGTGGGAGCGGATCGGCCGCAGGGACGTATGAGGTAGGATGCGGTCTCGCAGGTAGCTTGGTCCCGTGCCATGGAGTGCTTTAAAGATGGTGATCAACACCTTGAAGCGCACCCGAAAGACCACAGGTAACCAGTGCAGCTCGCGCAGGAGCGGTGTTACATGGGAATATCTAGACGTTGCCAAGATCGCCCGCGCGGCCACATTCTGGATCAGCTGTAGTCTTCGGGTGCACCCCAAGGGGAGCCCCATGTAGAGAAGTTGCATCCTTTCTGGATCGGGATGCCCTCGTCCTTTCTCGCCTGGACTACTGTAACGCTCTCTACATGGGGCTGCCCTTGAAAAACACCCGGAGGCTTCAACTTGTCCAGAATGCAGCCACACGGGTTATCATGGGGGTACCTAGGTGCTCCCATGTTACACCCCCCCCCCTTTTATGGGGCCTGCACTGGTTGGCGGTTGTTCACCGGGTGCAATTCAAGGTACCAATTATGACCTTCAAAGCACTCCATGGCTTAGGCCCAGGGTACTTGCAAGACCACCTACTGCCACCGGTAGCCTCCCTTCATCCAGTACGATCTCAGAGTTGGCCTCCTCAGGGTGCCGTCAGCGAGACAGTGTCGGCTGGCGACCCCCAGGGGGAGAGCCTTCTCTGTGGGAGCGCCTTCCCTTTGGAATGAGCTACCCCCGAAGCTTTGCATAATTCCCGACCTCCTGTCCTTCCAGCACACCCTAAAAAGCTGGCTTTTCCAGCAAGCCGGCCTGGCTTGAACAAAATAACGTATTAATTTAAATTCCAATTTTAACTTATTTTATAATGTCTATTAATTTATTGCTTATTGGATTTTTTATTTAATATTGTTCTAACTTTTTTACTATATGTCTCTGATGTTGTACGCCGCCCTGAGTCTTTTGGGAGAAGGGCAGCATATAAATCCAATAAATCTAATCTAATCTAATTTAAAACTGACCCGGCAATGTAAGGCTGTAAACCAAGATGGTGAACTGAGGATTAGTCAGCAGGGTTACTGCTGCTATAAGAAGCTGTCTTTATAAGAGAGGCCAGGTGAGGCTGCCTCTCTTCTCATGTATCTCTCGTCATGTATCTCATTTTCTCTCCTTGTGTTCGTAACTGTGTGGTAAGGGATTTCTCCATGTGTATGCTTGTATATATTTGCATATAAACCACTATTAATTGTCTAAAGGCGGTGTGTGCTGTGTTTTGCTCCTGGGTTTATCTCATACTATTCACTTTGCCAAAGCTGTGACATATTTTCTATTTTCTTTAAGCATGCAAAAATGTTTTCTATCTAATCTTATTTGCCATTTTTTCTTATAGAATTGATACAAACAAGTTGTGGAAATCTGAATTATTGAAAAATGATGATAATGTTTAAGTTCTTCCCCACAATTTTTCAAACAAACATGACAATTATAAAATGAAATATTGAAAGATCACTGCAAGTAGTTGAGAGTTATGGATTATAGGCATCCATACACAAAAACAAAGTTAATTCTCACTCTCCCTTCAATTTTAGTAAAGTTTGTGCAAAAGTAGGTATCTCTAGAACTCTCATAAACATCCCAAATATATCTTAACCTCATCTCAATCATAATATTTTCCAGCTCATCAGAAGTTTCTCCACCATAAATCCGGACATGGAATTGTGAAGGGGACACAATGTCTTCCACAAATAATCCAAAAAAAGCTTTCTTGTCAAGCTTAGGGAGACAATAAAGAGTTTGATCTTGAATAGCATCTGGTGGTATTTCTTCTTCCATTATTTCCTGTATAATGTTATCTTTCTTTATGCCTAGGTGCTACAAATGCAAAGAAAGAAAAAAGAATCACATAAAACTCAGGACTAATGATCTTGCCTGAAAAACCTATGCAAGGAAACATCAAAATTATTCTTTCAATTTTTTCATTGTGATGCTTGAGCTTTGTGATCTTTGAGAACTTTTTATATTTGAACTGAGTGTACTATTATATTTGACTTGTGTGCACTCCATTATACTACAAAACACATATAAACAGCAATTTGAATTGAATACTTCATTTGGCCAAGTATGATTAGACACACAAGGAATTTGTCTCCAGTGTAAATATAGCGCCTGCCCTATTTTTGTAACTTGGATATAATTTGCAAAAAGATATCCCTACAAGTTTCTCCACATCTCCCACCTTCATTTTATATATCATTTAATAAATAAAAAGGACTGCACAAAATAGCATGAACAAATTTAAAAATCTGCATTAAATCAGTGGAAATCTTGAGAAGTATGAGAATCTTAATATCTAAAAACTCTCCAACATTATCCCATATTTTTTTCAAGGAAGCAACAGAATTAATTATTGGTTACACATGGGTCCCAGTCAATTTCAAGTACTGTTAAATGAAACTTTTCAATCAGGGTTTAGGTTCAATTTTGCACATTCCTAAAATAATTTTTGACAGGAAAATAATGTGGGAACTCGAGTCTTATTGATTCATCCTCTCTCTGGAATACATTGATTTATTTTGGAAAATCCATTGCAGAAGTTCGGCGCTCAGAATTTTTCAGTGATTCCATTACTTCAGTTGTAAATTCAAGAAGGGATGCTGAGACATTGCTGTTCTATTTTTTAAGGAGATGTGTTTGAGGATGTTGGAAGTATGAACTGATTTGGAGTTAAATTATTATTAGTTTAACAATCAATTCTATTACTTTTTATCTAATTTAATTACTGAGTAAGCAAAATTAGTACATAGAAATAGTAATGGATTTTATGAGACTAAAAAAGCTATTCAACATGGATAAGGTTAAGGACCTTGCAATAGTTGCTTGTCCATATCAATTAGGTTCTATCTTTGATAGATAAAATGCGTTCTCCCTGAAGGTTCAGATTTAGAGCCTGGTAATTTTCATGATCCATTGGAAAACAAGTCGCCTCTGTAAGCTACAGCATTTTTTCCTAGCTAAAAGCATCTAATCTATTTACACACACAAACATCCCATGACAGATTATGGCCTGGATTCAGCTAATCATGTTTTAATACATTTGGACTACACATGGCCTTTGGAAGTGCATTAGCAATGTCATATTATTAAAAATATGGTTGAGACTACTAAATGGAATTGGAAAAAAATTAATATAAAGTACTGGTACTTCAATAGCTCCCATTCCATTTTGGAACCAATTTAACACCCTTCTTTTCCTCATTTTGGGGCTTTATGGGTACCACAAGGTATACCCATGTAACACCGCTCTTGCGCGAGCTGCACTGGTTGCCTGGTGTCTTCCGGGTGCGCTTCAAGGTATTAATTATCATCTTTAAAGCGCTCCATGGCTCGGGACCTAGCTATCTGCGGGATCGGATCCTGCCTCATACATCCTCACGGCCGATTCGCTCCCACAGAGAGGGACTTCTCCGGGTGCCGTCCACTAGACTCTGTCAGCGGGCGACACCCAGGGGAAGGGCTCTCTCTGTGGCGGGCCCAGCCCTCTGGAACGACCTCCCCCCCGACATTAGGACCACCACGGACCTCCGCTCCTTCCGTCTTAAACTAAAAACACACTTCTTCTGCCTTGCCGGCCTGGGATAGTTATTCCTCTGTTTTTGGGTTTATTGGGGAATTTTTAGTCTAGTTAGTTTTAACGGGTATTTTAGCACAGGTACTGTTTAATCTATTTTTAATATGAAATGTTGTATATAGTCATTGTTTTTATTCTTCCTGTGCACCGCCCCGAGTCCCTGTGGGGAGAGGGTGCGGTCTATAAGTATTAAATTATTATTATTATTATTATATTTATCACTTGTACAGTGTACCAAAAGATTACTTCTCTGTACAAATGAATACTTGATTTTGAATTTTTCTTTACAGGCCCACTGAGTAGCATTGGGTACAGCAACTGATATTTTAAGTGGTGGTGCTCACTTAGTAAATACTTTCCTAGAAGTTTATCTGGTACCCCCATCAATATCACTTTGAAGTCAGGCAAAGCCATTTTTATTTTCTTGGCCTTTTCTTGGATTTTATTGCACTTATTTAAAGTTAAATGCTCTTTTATTACATAAAAATGTATTATTGTGTCACCGTACCGGCATCACGATCTTTGATACTACATTGAACTGAGTCTCTGGTTTCTTAGAATCCTCAGAAGGGATATCCCAAGTGGGCAGTTCATGCTCTTCAGAGGCCTCCTGCTGTGCTAATAAACCAGACTGAGAAAGCTTACCATTTGTTTGTTCATCTGTAGGAACAATACAGATTAATATTAAAATACACAGAAATTTTAATTCAAAAATAAGAAAAAAATTATATTAAGGAATGCTGTACAATAAATAAAAAACCACAGTTATAAATTATACATTTAAACAACACTGCTTAATCTGGCTGTTTTAATTTTAGAGTAAATTCAGTGGGACACACTCCAAATTCCTGCAGTGATTTTCTAGTGAAGGTCATGCCCCTGTGACTGCTCTTTGCATTCGGAAATGCAGAACAGAGAAAAAAAACTCCTGATTTTTACCTACCCGCAAAAAGGCCATGTTAAATCATACTTGGGGGATGTTTAGTTTTTTAATTATTTGTAATTATTTGCCTCATAACAATAAACAAACCTGAACTATAAAAACTGTAAAGCATAAAACCATAGCATTATTTGCATTGAGCTACTAAAGCTTTAAAAGTTGAGCTTCATATGCTCAACTTTTATTATATCGAACTTGTCTGATTTTAGTGAAATACAAGCTATAACTAGCACTGATTCATGTTTCACGGCTATTCAGTATCCTGAAGTAGCAATTAGAGCAATTTCATATGCAAGGGCATTTAAGTGTACAAACAAGCCTTGTGTCAAGTATCTTCACATAGCATTTACTAGGTTCCCTGGAATCTACTGTACTTTATCTTCTGCAGGAAGAACAGACTTTTTTTTTAATTCAAATTTGCATCTTATGTAAAATATACTTTGCAGAACATCAAATGAGGATGATTATCCCAAACACAGCAGGCATTTTAGGCTAGAACAAAAACAATAAAATTCTAAATGTTTTATCATTAAAACCATGTAATTTATTATAACTATTGTGTACTATTCAGAGGGAAGTTTGACATAGCTAGTCTCATTGTATTGTGCTCTCATCAAATGATTGAATGGTGATTTGATATCCCTTTCACACATTATCTTCTCATATTCCCATCATTCTGGCCAATGAAGGATATGTTCAGTTATATTTAGCAATATCTAGATGACCTCATCCTTGTTTGTTTCTGAAAAGTTAACAGTGAATCTTTGAGGTGGTAGATTATTTAAAAGAAGCCATATCTTTAGCACATTTGATCACACCTCCTCCAATATTAAATAAATGTCACAAAGCCTCTATATTAAATATCACAAAACCCCTTGTCACCTTTAAAACCCTTCATTATTATTATTATTTTATTATTTATTACATTTGCATACCACCCTATCGCCCTGACGGGACTCAGGGTGGTGCACAGGAAGTAGTAAATGCAGTAACAATAAATACAGTAATAATAGTATAAAAATAGATTAAATTTAACACCCTGTGCTAAAATTAGATTTAAAACCCTTACTAAAAACTTTAAAAACTATGCCAGGCCGGCCGCATGAAACAAGTGTGTTTTTAATGTCGGGTGGAAGAGGTGCAGGTCCGTGATTGTATGAAGGTCGGGGGGCAGGTCATTCCAGAGGGCGGGGCCTGCCACAGAGAAGGCTCTTCCCCTGGGGGCCACCAGCCAGCATTGTCCGGCAGATGGCACCCTGAGGAGGCCCTCCCTGTGGGAGCGGACAGGTCGAAGGGAGGTATGTGGTAGGAGGCGGTCCCATAAGTAACCAGGATGCATGCCATGGAGCGCTTTAAAGATGGTTACTAACACCTTGAAGCGCACCCAGAAAGCCACAGGCAGCCAGTGCAGCTCGCGCAGGAGAGGAGTTACATGGGAGTATCTTGAGACTCCCAAGATCCCCCATGGGGCCACATTCTGGACTAGCTGGAGCCTCTGGGTGCACCTCAAGGGAAGCCCCATGTAGAGAGTGTTACAGTAGTCCAGGTGGGAGATGACGATCAAGAAAGGGGCGCAACTGGCGTATCAGGTAGACCTGATAAAACGCCCCCCTGGCCACGGCTGTCAGATGGTCATCCAAAGACAGCCGAGGATCCACGAGGACGCCCAAGTTGCGGGCCCTCTCTGCGGGAGCGAATAAATCGCTCCCGATAGCCAGAGATGGAACCAACTGGCTATATCGTGATGCCGGGAACCACAGCCACTCGGTCTTGGACAGGTTGAGTCGAAGCCTGTTTCTCCCCATCCAGACTTGCACGGCCTCCAAACACCGGGACATCACTTCGACGGCATTGTTGGGGTGGTCAAGGGTAGAGATGTACAGCTGAGTGTCATCAGCGTACTGATGGAACTCTACCCCAAACCCACAGATGATCTCACCCAGCAGCTTCATATAGATGTTGAACAGGAGGGGTGAGAGGACCGACCCCTGAGGCACCCCACACAAGAGGGACCTCGACGTCGACCTCTGCCCTCCTGCCAACACAAATTGCGACCGGTCGGAGAGGTAGGAGGAGAACCACCGTAGAACGGTGCCTCCCAACCCCAACCCCTCCAGCCGATGCAATAAGATACCATGGTCGATGGTATTGAAAGCCGCTGAGAGGTCTAATAGGACCAGGATAGAGGAACAACCTCTGTCCCGGGCCCTCCAGAGATCATCAACCAACGCAACCACTGCCGTCTCCATGCTGTACCCAGGTCGGAAGCCAGACTGGCGCGAGTCTAGATAGACAGTTTCCTCCAGGTGCTGGGGGAACTGTCGTGCCACCACACTCTCAACAACCTTCGCAAGAAAGCAAAGGTTGGAGACCGGACGGTAGTTTTATTTATTTTATTTATTTATTTTTCACATTTATAACCCCCACCCATCTCACCACAAAGGGACTCGGGGCGGCGAACAGAGATTTAAAATCAATTATACATAAATACAAAATATTATTAAATAATAACTAAATTAAATCAATACCCTGCTTAAAATAAGTTTAAATTTAAAACCCAAATTACAATTTTGATTTGTTATAAAATAATGGGTATGGAGTAGATCATGCTAGGCCGGCCAGATAAAAATAATAAGTTTTTAGGTGCCGGCGAAACAAGCGGAGGTCTGTGATGGAACGGAGGTCGGGAGGTAGGCCATTCCAGAGGGTAGGGCCCACCACAGAGAAGGCCCTTCCCCTGGGAGCCGCCAACCGGCATTGTCCGGTCGACGGCACTCGGAGAAGACCCTCTCCCTGGGAGCGAGTCGGTCGAAGGGATGTATGGGGTAGAAGACTCTCTCGAAGGTAGCTAGGCCCCGTGCCATGGAGCACCTTGAATATGGTCATCAAAACCTTGTAACGCACCCGGTAGGTCACAGGTAGCCAGTGCAGCTCGCGCAGGAGTGGTGTTATGTGGGAATGTCTTGAGATTCCCATGATCACCCGCGCGGCCGCATTCTGGACCAACTGCAACCTCCAAGTGCATCTTAAGGGGAGCCCCATGTAGAGAGCGTTGCAGTAGTCCAGACGAGAAGTCACGAGTGCTTGAGTGACTGTGCGAAGGGCCTCCCGGTCCAGTAAGGGGCGCAATTGACGGACCAGGCGAACCTGGTAAAATGCCCTCCTGGCCACGGCCGCCACCTGGTCCTCAAGGGACAACCGGGAATCCAGGAGGACTCCTAAATTGCGCACTCTATCCACGGGGGCCAAATTTTCATTCCCCATGGCCAGCGATGGTGTCAACTGGCTAAACCGGGAAGCCGGGAACCACAACCACTCGGTCTTGGACGGGTTGAGTTTGAGTTTGTTACTGCCCATCCAGATCCGTATGGCCTCCAAACACCGGGACATCACCTCAATGGCATCGTTGGGGTGGCTTGGGGTAGAGATGTACAACTGGGTATCATCAGCGTACAGATGGTATTCTACCCCAAAACCACGGATGATCTCACCCAGCGGCTTCATATACGTGTTGAATAGGAGTGGCAAGAGGACCGACCCCTGCGGTACCCCGTATGCGAGGGGCCTAGAAGTCGACCTCTGCCCCCCCGTCAACACGTATTGCGACCGATCAGAGAGGAAGGAGAACCACCGCAAAACGGTGCCACCCACCCCCAACCCCTCTAGTCGGTGCAAAAGGATACCATGGTCGATGGTATCAAAAGCCGCTGAGAGATCTAACAAGACCAGGATAGAGGAACAACCCCTATCCCGGGCCCTCCAGAGATCATCTACCAACGCGACCAATGCCGTCTCGGTGCTATGAGTTATGCTATGTATTAGTTGGCTAATACAGCTGGGTCCAGGGAGGGCTTCTTGAGGAGGGGTCTCACCACCGCCTCTTTCAGGATGGTCGGTAGGAACCCCTCACTCAAAGAAGCGTTAACAATTCCCTGGAGCCAGCCTCATGTCACCTCCCGGGAGGCCAGTACAAGCCAGGAGGGACACGGGTCCAATAAACATGTGGTGGCATTCAGCTGCCCCAGTATCCTGTCCATGTCATCAGGAGAAACAAGATCGAATTCTCCCCAAACAACGGTCTCAAGACCTGCCTCCATCAGCCCACCTGGACTAGCCCAGTCGGAGGCCAACTCGTCCCGGATCTGAACAATTTGATCATGCAGATAACATCAAAATTCCTCTGCACGACCCTGCAAAGAAGCTTCCCACAACCTCTGGTGAAGGAGGGAGCGGGTCACTCTAAACAGGGCGGCAGGGCGGTTGTCTGCAGATGCGATAAGAGCGGAGAGATAATCCCGTTTCGCCGCTCTTATTGCCACAAGGTAGGTCCGCAAATGCGACCTTGCCAGTGTCCGCTCAGATTCGGAGCAAGTAGACCTCCAAACGCTCTCTAGGCATCTCTTTCGGCGTTTTATCACCCCTAGCTCCTCAGAAAACCAAGGACCCAGGGTGGATCGACGCCGAGTGAGAGGCCGCAAGGGCACGACTCGATCCAGGGCCCCCTGGCCGCACTATTACAGGCGGCCACTAGGTCCTCAGTCGAGTCACGGGTCAGGGCTACAGGTATTGGCCCAAGCTCCGTCTGGAACCTCTCTGGGTTTATCAGGCGCCTGGGGCGGAACCATCTTAACACTTCTGGTTCCGCCTCCCCGCGATGGGGTGTAGTGGTTGGAAAGTCAAGCCGAAGGAGAGAGTGGTCTGACCATGACAGGGGTTCGATGACTAATTCCCCTAATGCCAGATCACTCATCCACTGGCCGGAGACAAAAACTAGGTCCAGTGTGTGTGGGGTCATGAATTAATTGGGTCGGGTCCATGGCCGTCATGGAGGCCATGAACTCCCGAGCCATCTCGGATGCTTCGCCTACTGATGGCAGGTTGAAATCCCCCATGACTAAGAGCCTGGGGGTATCAACCGCCACCTCAGCTATCACATCGAGAAGCTCAGGTAGGGCTGCTGTTACGTAGCAGGGAGCCAGGTACACAATCAGCAAGCCCAGTTGCCTCCCATGACCCCACTTCACGCATAGGGACTCACAACTGGCTGTCTGCGGGACAGCGGTCTCCCTCGGAGCTAGACTCTCCTTAATGATAACTGCCACCCCCCACCCCGACCCTGGGCCTGTGGCTGATGGGATGCCCGGTAACCCGGTGGGCACATTTCAACGAGGGGCACTCCCCCCTCATGGCCCAACCAGGTCTCCGTAATACCCACCAGGTCCGGCTCCCCCTCCAACACCAAATCATGGATGAGGGGGGCTTTGTTGACCACGACCTGGCGTTACATAACATCAGCCTAGGGCCCATGGCTTGGGACCAGGTTATCTGAAGGACCGTCTCTTGCAGTCACATCCATCAGACCCACTAGAGTGGGGGGCAAGGAAGGTTGCTAGTCCTATTCCCTAAGGAGATACATCTGGCAGGACCCAGAAGGGCCTTCTCCATGGTGGCTCTTTCCCTCTGGAACATCCTATCTCCGGAAATTAGGCTGGCCCCCACTCTGAAACTCTTTCGGAAGGCCCTTAATATGTGGTTCTGCCAGCAGATCTTGGGAGCCCAGAGCGGGATGTAGCCCATTAGATGGCTGGTATGAGTGTGTGTATGAGGGGGCGGTGGAATTGTTATATTATATTTATTTCTTTTATATTGTGTTTTTATTTTCTGTAAGCAACCTTGAGTCACTGTTACCAAGTAAATGGCGATATAAAATTTCCAAATAAATAAATATACTTTACTATTTGTATAATAATGTACAGGGCCATGCTGGAACTAAAATTCTTTTCAAGAAAATAAATGGATACATTTTGCAACTTCCCATTGTAAACATACACAACATATTGTATGCCCAGAACAGTCACTAAATGGAAGCAATTTAATGGCATACTGAAACCATAATTCAATACAGGTTCTTTAGTAACTGGAAAAAGTGCATCAATTCTACAAGAATGTAAATACCCATTTTTATTAATTACACTGCAAATATTTTAATAATTATAAATCTATATAGTTAATTAAATACAAGTAGTCCTCAAGTTACAAATGTAATGGAGCCTGCCCATTCCATTTGTAACCTGAGGATTCGTGGGAGTTAAGATCACTCCCTTCTTTTGCCCATGCATTCACTAATTGAATGCGAAGCTCATTAAGTGCACATAATGCATTTCAGGGTGGGGAAAGCGATGAGGGGACTATTGATGAAGCAAGCCACTGTCTAAGACCAACCAAGGCCTCCTCAACCCACTGAAATATTTCATATCAGTCCAAATTGCTCCCCCCCCCCCCCGCGGTCAACCTGCCGCACTGGGTCACTTACCTTGTGAAGATCTAGCAAGCAGTCTCCTCTCCAGCCTCGTGCATCCTTCCCTTGCTCCACAGATCTCCCCTGGCCCATTGCAGGCCAAAATGGAGCTTCCAGAGGCCACATCCAAATCCAGCCCCTGGAGGCTCCATTTCAGCCTGCAACAGGCTTGGGTAGGCCAGCAGAGAGCTGAACAGGGCTTCTGAGGGGCGGAACTGTCCCTGAGAAGTTCAATTTCAGCCTGCAAAGTGCTGGGCAAGGCCTCTGGAGGCCAGAACGGGGCTCCTGAGGGGCGAATCCACCCCTCAGAAGCTCCATTTCAGCTGCCAACTGCAGGACAAATGTTGCAGAGCCTCTGCAGTTGTTTGTAACGGCAAACAACTGCTGTGGTGCTGCAAGATTCAGTGGTTTGGGACTTGTTCAGAAATGCTAGGGAGCACTAATCGCATAACTTTGAATGTTCGCTAAGGGAATGCTCGGGGATTACCTGTAAAGGGGCCCATTTTTCTGGAAGATTTGTGCACCTAGGATTTCCACTTACCATCTGGTAAGATTTGTGAATCAATGTCAAAGATAAGCCAATCTTTTTCTCCTTCTCTGCATTCAAAACGGAGAACATCGTTAAGGGCACCAATAAGTTCCATCAAATTTAAGAAACCCAGCTTTCTGACTGCCAATTTTTCATGAAAATACTCCTGGATAAAACAAAAAAATCTTAGAAATCAAAATGGAAATCCATGGCTAAAGAATAATTAAATGAGAAATTAGTCAATTTATCTAACACTAGCTATACCCGGCCACGCGTTGCTGTGGCCCAGTCTGGTTAAATGGCCAACCAATCTGCGTGTAGATCTATACCTGCACACATACACACAACCACCATATAAGCCCCAACCTACCTACCTACTGTATTTCTCCCTCTCTATCTATCTTGCCCTCTGGAGGTGGGGGAAGGCTGTTTTCACCCTCCCCAGGCTCCTATAAAGCCTCTGGAGCCTGGGGATGACGTAAAAAGCATGCCAAATGCAGGGGGTCATGCACATAGCATTATGGATGTGGCACACCTGTGCACATCGCCCCTGCACTCCCCCTGCTTTTGGCACGCGAGCCAAAAAAGGTTAGCCATTACTGCCCTATACTATTTCAGACAAATGGCTATCCAACATCTTCCTGAAGACTTCCAGTGTTGGGGCATTCACAACTTCTGGAGGCAAGTAGTTCCACTGATTAATTGTTCTAACTGTCGGGAAATTTCTCCTCAGTTCTAAGTTGCTTCTCTCTTTGATTAGTTTCCACCCATTGCTTCTTGTTCTGCCCTCAGGTGCTTTGGAGAATAGCTTGACTCCCTCTTCTTTGTGGCAACCTCTGAGATATTGGAAGGCTGCTATCCTGTCTCCCCGTCCCTCTTTTATTAAACTGTATTTCTCCCTGTCTCTCTATTCCCCTATCTACCTACCTACTGTAATACAATAATACAATAGCAGAGTTGGAAGGGACCTTGGAGGTCATCTAGTCCAACCCCGCTGCTCAAGCAGGAGACCCTATACCGTGTCAGACAAATGGTTTTCAAGTCTCTTCTTAAAAACACATCCAGTGTTGGGGCATCCATAACTTCTGGTGGCAAGCTGTTCCACTGGTTAAAAGTTCTCACTGCCAGGAAATTTCCCCTCAGTTCTAGGTTGCTTCTCTCCTTGATTAGTTTCCACCCATTGCTTCTTGTTCTGCCTTCAGGTGCTTTGGAGAATAGTTTGACTCCTTCTTTGGGACAACCCTTGAGATATTGGAAGACTGCTATCATGTCTCCCCTAGTCCCTCTTTTATTAAACTGTATTTGCTGTCAGATGGGTGGTTCTGTTACAGTTTGGTTCAGTTCGTATTAAACAGTTTAAAGCAGCTTCCTGCCTCCGTGTTTTTACCTCAGAGAACAGTCTTGAGCAGTATTTCTCCCCCCCCCCCCTCTCTATGGGCCACCTGGGAGTTTGCTATCCCAGTGCCTTTTTGGCCCTGAGGCCTCCGTATGACAGTTGAAAAGCATTTTAATGGGCGTGGCTATAGGGAAGTGAAAGCACATTTCAGTGCATACCTTTTATTTGTGTGTAACCTGCACACGACACACGTGTGCTAGGCACAAAATGAGTAGCTGTTCTATTATCGGAAGTCCTTGGCTACATTGTGTGAAGGTTTGGTGTAAATCGGTCCAGTAGTTTTTGAGATTAGTGGATTCGTACAAACTATTTTACATTTTTATTTATATAGATTATAAAATGAAGTTGCAAACCAGGATCTAAAGTGACAACTGAATAAAAAATCTATTTTGCTATTACTAATGCTATATCATTTCCAAATAAAAATTCACAACACAGAGGAAGAAGTTTATGAAACCAAAAATTATGAGGCTCAGCATCTCTGCACCTGGCATTATCTGCATGTACACTGTCAAGCGATGGTATATATTAACTGTTTCTTTATACTAGAAATCCATGCAGTGGGGTTAAACATTGCACTGTTTTAGTCTAGAGTAAACACTCTCCTATTTGTTCCAACAGTTGTCATATAGAATGAGAGAAAGAGAACGCTTACAGGTGCAAACGGCAATAAACACAAGTAAATCTTAATAAACAAACAACTACTACCTCAAATTCTCCAGGTAACTTGGAAGCATGGAGGCCATTTGGGTGCTGGGCTATAATCTTAAAAATAAATCACAGAATGATTATTAAGCTTATTTACAACTTTGTTCCTAACAGTAAAAAACATATATAACAAAGTTTGCTATTGTAGGGGAAAGTAGAGGATGGGAGTATTATGTATGCTACTTTGAGTTGTACAAATAAAAGTAGGATATATTGTAAATAATTATGATGATAATGTACTTGGAACAGTTTATAGCCTGTGATAAAATCACATCAAATATCTCCTTAACCCAGGTGCTTAAGGTAGGCGGATAAAAATGTCAAATTCAGTTTAAATATCTTAAGATAAGTCTGAAACCTATCATAATAATACTGTTACGGGTTGCAGCATATATCTGCCATGCTAGTCCCAGTGGCTATGGCACTGGGACTATACCAAAAGAATCTTAAGAAACTTTACGCATTGACAAAATTTCTGTCAATTACAAAATGCCACACTGCTTCAAACATACACTATCTTGATATATGGCAACATCCTAAGTTCTTGGGAAGAACTGGATGTATATGTAGGCCAATACAAGTTAAGGAACTGGAAGCTGTGATTTCACATTGTTGTATATATTATATTTAAAAATATTTCAATACCAGTACTCTTTATTCTCAAATAAAACTTCTATACTTTGACCATAGCAATATGACATTTGTCTACTCTATGTTTTTGCAAGTATGCTTTTATTACTTTGATTGAAGTATAAACAAGAAAACTCGGTGGTTTTGCACTAATCTTGGTATTCTTTGAATTCTAATTTCATTTGCAGGGTAAATGCAAACCAGATTATAGTTCCTAAGAATAAAAGAAGGAGAGGGAAATCTCAGCTTCCTGGTAGTACAAATAATATTGCAAGTCCTGGTGCATTTTCACCAGTCTTAAAAATTGAGCAAGGCATTCTTGTGTTTAAAGTGCTCCTATAGAATATTTCCAGAACTCATATAGGATTTCTATGGAAAAAATATGTGAGATCCAAAGAGCAAATGTAAGAGATATCCTAGATCAGTGATGTCAAACCTTTTTCGTCTCGTGCCCACCATATAATTTAATTCCCCCGTGCCATGCCCCCTGCACATGCGCGCATGGCTGGATGGGCAGCAATGTTAATTTCCCCCCCACTAAGTTCAAAGCATTTTGCTTTATCCCTAAATGGATCCTACCTACATTCTCTGGTTGTTAACCTCAAAATACAAACTACAGCCAAACAGAATACAGTACTTACAATTTTAATTTTTTTTTTAAGTTCTGAGCTGACTATTCCTCCAGGTCCTTTTTGGGCCAAGGCAATCTTAATTTCTTTCTTGAGCTTTGAGGGGGGAAAGTGAGATATCCAGAGTGAAAGAAAGTACGTCCATATGCTTATGTACTAATTTAAAATCGAAGAAAATGCTGGAATTGGATTAAAAATCTTCTTATCATGCTACTGCATTGAGCACTGTGGCTAGCTGGAGGATTCCGAGAGGATTCCGAAAGATCAAAAGCAGAACAGAAAAGAAACGAACATCTCCCCCAAATGTCAGCAGCAGTCGAGAAACAAGAAAGTCTCATTCAATGCTAAATATTAATCACTAAGTAACAAGATGTTTTCTTTTTAAAGTTAATGAAGTATAGTGTTTCTTAGTTCCTAAAATTTTCATATATTGCAAATAATCTTATATTCAAAAGTAAATCAAGAGAAAACCCTTCTGATAGATTAATTTCCCAGAACTCTGTATAACAGAAATCAAATATTTGGAAACAGGCCCCTGAGAGGAATTTTTAATTAAGAGACTTAGCTAAGAAATACCTGTTGTAAAATAAAGATTCGGGTCTTTGTTAAAATTTAGATTCTTTCTATACATAATTAATACAAAGAAATTTAAATAGTTATGTAAATCAGTACACTAGTTAATTAGTAATTAATATCATTTGTTGGTTGAGTGGAGAAACCTTTGGATTGCAGTGATAAGCTGGGAGAAAGGAATTTTCTTTTCAAGCATTTTAGTAGTTTTCTTTTAATTTTTAAGTAAAGTAACAATATTGAGAAGAAAGCTGGTATTATTTGTATTAATCAAATGTAGATTAGTTAGATGCATATATAGATTAGGCTGAAGTTTCAATAGAAGGGCTTATTCAAATGAGATTGATACAGGTAAGGTAATTTTATTTCAACATCCATTTACTTTAGTATTGTCTTTCTCAAGCATAATTATAACATTTTATATTAAATAGTTGGATATATATTTCACTTATTTCTGTTTGTAAACTGCCCAGAATAAATTTATCATATAAAAAGGTAAACATATTTGTAATAAAGCAGAAATAAATGTTGAAAGCTAAATTAGTAACTCCTACCTTTTGGCCCAGGAATAATTAGAAAACAGACTTATTCTCTGAATATTATGTAGTACCCAGAACTTTACTTGATTGCTTAAAAAGATAGGATTTAAACTCCTTATACTGTGCAAGGATGTTTAAAGTTCAATATCCAATGTCCATAAGGATTCTCACATTATATTAACCATTTAATCTTCACAGATTAAATGTACTTTACAACTTCCAGAATCCCATGGATGAAGGTGAATGATGCTAAAGGTGCAATTCAGCATCAGAAACAGCACCACAGCTTTTCCACTACTGATACCAATTTGAAGTGTTAACTTTTTTTGTAAATGGCCATATATCTTCAAAGATAACATACTGGCAAAACTTAAGCCAGCAGTATATGCAGCAAGGTCCCAAATGTCTGGAAATACCCACTAAGACCATTTAAAATATTTTTTCCCCTAATGATAGGGTTTGGAGTTTAGGGGATGCGGTTCGTCATTGAATCCATTTTTCAGTCAAAGCGATGTTTTCACAATTTTTAAACAGCCAATTTAAATAAAACATAAGAGATACTGATTTAAATATCAGACTTATATACCACTTCACAGTGCTTTACATCCCTCTCTAAGTGGTTTACAGAGTCAGAATATTGCCCCCAACAATCTGGGACCTCATTTTACCAATCTCAGAAAAATGGAAGGCTAAGTCAACCCTGAGATGGTCAGACCCCAACTGCCAAACTGCTAGCAGCCCGTGATCAGCAGAAGTAGCCTGCAGTACTGCTTTCTAACACTGCACCACTGCAGCTCATATTAAATTATAAATCAAGAGTAGGACTTGATCTTTTGAATTATAGCTGCATTGGAAAGTTATATGTACTGTATGTGGATACGCTTATAATATTATTTTGGCTGAGAGTAATATTTAAAATTGATTTCACAGTCAGTTTTTGATGTTGGCTGTATGAAATGAAAAGACATTTCATGCCAGAGAATGTCTATGATCTAAATGCATCCTTCATTTCAGTCATGTCTAGGCTATAATACGTTTACTTCTTATTGTCCCATCCTCACCTCAGTTCTCACTTTTGGACTTTCAACTAGTTTCATCTGTATTTGCAAATCATCAGATTTCTGGTCTGCGGTTGAACACAGAACATCCATTGGCAGGACTGGAGAAGGCATCTCTGGCATAGGTTCTGGTACAGCAGAAGGCAGAGTTTGCTCCGTTTCACATGACTGGACTGCTATTTTGCCTTAAGAAAGCCAGGATAAAAATGTCAGCAGTAATTACACATAACTCCAGTTTCTATTTCAAGCGAGTCAATATTAAAGTTCTAAGCAGCAAAATTAATCTTTTACCAGAAGCAGTTGGGACAATAAACATATGCAGATTCATGTCTGTATCAATATATGTAACCTGTAATGATGTGCATAAATCTAATCAACCAGCCTTCCAATAAAGACTACTGTAATAAATATACCTTTCTTTGCCTTAACCTCAGGAAGTTAATTTTCCTACTGTGAATCCAGCCAGCTACTGTAAGCTTCAACCTAAAGAAGCACTGAGCAAGTGTACTATTACTATTTCTCCTCTAAATACAAGAGTGCTTGTATTTATCATCTCAAAGAAAGTACATGCTCAGAGAAGGTAAAACACTAGGAAGGTAAAACAGTCTCAATCACTACAGCATATATTTTCCAGCAATTCTCAAAGTCTTTATAAGCAAAGTGTGATAAATATATTCCAATTGAATATAAACATTCACATTTCTGTTGAATATAAATAAATGCTGTCTTACACTTAGACATTTCTGGTTGCTTCGTAAGAGGATTTTCTTTTAACTTCAACAGAGAGCCTGCTCTTGTTTGCACAATTTGGATAATATCCGAAGCTGCATTCAGCACTTCAAACATTGAGAAGAATCCATAACGCACAAATTCAAATTTGCGTCCAAAGCGTTGAGTAAAGGCGTTGTCAAAATCTGAGAGCAAAACTGGGGAAAATCTGAGCATTTCCTTCAGCTCACTTTTTATAACTGGGGGCAGAATAGGAGGACCTCCCCCATGCCGAGGCAAATTTAGAGAATGTTGGGGGTGCAAAGGCCCTTTAGAGCAAAAGGTGGAAGGCAAAGAGAAGTTCAGTTTATGTTTGGAATGTTGTGGCTTAGATTTGCTCTTTTGTCTGGCAACCAAGCTTGCAATGCTTTTGGTAGATTCATCAGCAATAGCTGAAAGACAGAAAAAAATGTTTATTATCACAGTATCAATTCCTACAGTTTGCATTCTGCAGGCACAGATATTTTTCTAATTGTTGCAGGTCATAATCTCCCACGCTTAAGTCTAGCATTATTGAACTTTTTAAAACAAACACTCCCACAGTTTTCTACTTCATTTCATTTGCAATTTTCTCTCCCACCTTTTTGGGCTTTTGACCTTTAAAATTCATGTTTCAGATTTTGGGCTGCTCTGAAAGCTCTTATTAGCTGAAGATAAAATTATGATTTTAAAAAAGTATAAAGGAAAATACAAACTATTTTCAATCTATTAGATGCACAACACAACACAAACAGACTGCTACTGTTTGCTAGTCATAATGTCCAAGGCTTGAAAGATATCACAAGTCTAAAACATATCCACATAATTTTTAAACATTACTTTTACCAGATTAAAATCAAACCCACCTTTAAGAATAACAGTACCATCTCCTTTTGGAGATATGTTAACAGTATCAGGCATGTCCTTTACTAGTTCCATAACAGAATGGTAACCCAACATACGCAACGGAAGCATTTTTCCTATCATAAGCCTATATTCTTGTTCTAATTGGGAAGGGGTAAGACCTTGCTTGATAGGTGTCAATAGTGACCGCAATTCTTTCTTCAGGGAGTTCATTTGCTGTTCTTGATCGGTCATGTTTACACTGACAAAATGAAAAAAAAATAGTATTTCCTATGATAACAGAAAAAAAAATGCCATAGAATTTTACCTGTGGTCAAGAAGCAATAGCAGAATACAAATACAGTCTTAATTTAACAAACACTCATTCCCCAATTGTTCAATGTTACGGTGCTAAATGAATGGTGTTTAGAACTGGTCCTTGAAATACAATCTGCTCTGCATTCACATGAAATGATCTGTGTGCTTGGCAACCAACTCACATAATTGCAGCATCCCACAGTCAATGGCCACTTCCAATCTTCTCTGCTGACTTTCCATAAGCAAAGTCAAAAGAGAAGTCAGCAAGGATGGTCACAGGTCACTCAATAAAGTCATACCCAGCCTTTTCATGCTCACAACAGCCAACTGCACACCTGCCCACCCCTGACAACAGCTCTGTTGCTAGTCTGCTTGCAAGCTACCTTGAACTCACCTAATAATCTTTTCACTTAACAATGGCAAGGAGAAGTACCAGGATTGCCCTCAATAAGTTACAACCATATTGCTTAGCAATGGAAATTCTCATCCCATTTACCATTGTTAACCAAGGACTATCTATACTAATAAGCAAGCTCTTAGTATAAGCCAAAACTATAATAGAGGTATGTCAGAAGATAGTAATATCTTTTTGAAGCCCACCTCAACTCTGAAGAAAAAGTCCCATTAAAAAAAATATCCAAATTTGCTTCAAAAAAGTTCTTTTTATATTTTCAGCACAAGCACAATCCAACCATAGTTCAGAAATTTTAGTTCTCTCCTTCTGAAAATAAATATGTTTACTTGTGTTGAATATTCCCATTAAAAGTCTATAGTACATTCTAAATATCTTTTAACAATTAGTACAAAGGTTCTAGAACACTAATGCTAATTACTGTGCTACCATAGTATGCTATGCTATAAAACATGATTGATTTGCTGTTGGGGGAGTGGGGGTTGGTTGGTATAGAGCAGGGGTGTAAAACTCACGTCGTCACGATGTCGTCACAGTAGTGTCACCTGAGGTATCGAAACTTTTTCCCCCTGTGCTAAACCAGATGTGGGCGTGGCCAGCACGTGATGCATCCAGCTTGCAGGCCTAGAGTTTGACAGGCCTGGTATACAGGAAAGGCAATGTTGAATGAAAAATAATTTACATCACTTGTAAGCACAGCACTCTATGAGCAGACCAGACAGAAGAAAAGGTTTTACACAAAGTTCTATGTGAATAGATGGCATCACTCTTTGATCTCCATTATATTAACTGGCCTATTTTTAAAACCCTGCCTGAAATGATTGGCCATTTTGCCTGCCACCAGAAATCTTTTACACACACACACACACACACACACACATACACACACACCCCAACAGATGAGAATGTATATGGTTCAGGGTTAAACTGTTAAGTCTTTAATGCTCTCTGAGCTTTAAAGACTTACAATGTGTAAAAAGGAAGGCTTTGGTCTTATTAGTCATGATGCCTGCAGCTGGTCCAATGATAAACTGTACAAAAGAGATGGTTTGCACCCATCCAAGAAAGGGACTGAGTTACTTGGCACTAAATTCACAGATTTCCTGGCTAAACATTTAAACTGAATAGTGGGGACAGAGAATCAATAGATAAAGAATATTTCTGTCCCCAGCAAACTAAAATTCATAGGGTTATCAGTGCGTGTAACATAGATAATTGTGCAGGTAATATTATCAACACTGCTGTCAAGCAAAACCAAACAATTAACAGTGGGTGCCATACCATGTACATGAACCATACAAGTGGCAAAGAAATAGGGGCAAAGAGAACCATAGTCAGGCATAACACAGGTTTCGTAGACAGAAAACACAGGGTCAATCAAAATGGACTCAAATGTCTATACACCAATGCACAGAGTATGAGGAATAAACAGGGTGAATTAGAAATTCAAGTAAATGAGGGCAGATACGATATTGTTGCCATTACAGAAACTTGGTGGGATGAAACCCACAAATGGAACATACAGCTAGAAGGATTTAAATTATTTAAAAGAAATAGACCAAATAAAAGAGGAGGTGGAGTTGCACTATATATAAGAAATAATTACATCTCTACAGAAATAGAGCACAACAATGATGAGAACTATCTTGAATGTATTTGGGTCAATATTAAAGGTTGGGGGGGGAATGATATTGTCATAGGTCTATACTACAGGCCACCCAACCAAGCAGAGGAAGTGGATGTACTTTTTGCTAACCAGCTAACTAAGGTATGTAGGAAGCACACTGCAATAGTAATGGGAGATTTTAACTACCCTGACATCAATTGGGAAACAAACTCTGCACCAAGTGGAAGATCCAACAGGTTCCTAACAAACCTAGCAGACAACTTTGTTTCCCAAAAGGTAGAGAAGGGAACAAGGGGATCAGCAATATTGGACTTAATTCTCACTAACAGAGAGGAAATGATAGAAGGTGTAGAAGCTACAGGAACTTTGGGGGCAAGCGATCATGAAATACTGGAATTCAACATTATGCAAACAAAAGTAGTTGAACAAAGTCAAACTAGAGTCTTAGACTTCAAGAGAGCTAATTTCAATAAACTCAGAGAGAGCTTGGGAAGGATTCCATGGATGAGAATCCTCAAGGGGAAAACAACTCAAGAAGCTTGGGAAATTTTGAAAAATGAGATTATAAAAGCCCAGTCCAGCGCAATACCAATGAAGAAGAAAAATAACAGTTCCCAAAAGAAACCAGCATGGCTGCATAAAGAACTCTCTGACAAATTGAAAGACAAAAAGGATAAATATAAAAAGTGGAAAAAGGGGGACATAACCAAGGCAAAATATCAGCAAATAGCCCGAGCCTGTAAAGATGAAGTGAGGAAAGCTAAGGCTCACAATGAAGAAAGGCTTGCCAAAAAAGTAAAAAATAACAAAAAAAGCTTCTTCCAACATGTTAAAAATTAGAAAAAAGTTAAGGAAACAATTGGTCCACTGCTGGGAGAAAATGGCAAGAAGATGATAAGCAACAGGGAGAAAGCAGAACTATTTAACTCTTTTTTTGCATCTGTCTTTACACAAAGGGATAAAACAGTCCAATCAATCAAAAACAGCACCACAAATATCAGATTAGGAACACAAGTTGAAATAGGGAAGAAAATGGTAAGTTAGCACCTGTCTGCCCTGGACGAGTTCAAATCACCAGGACCGGATGGATTACACCCCAGGGTTCTGAAGGAACTGGCAGATGAGATCTCAGAACCACTGAACTATATCTTTCAGAGATCCTGGAGCACCGGGGAACTGCCAGAAGACTGGAAAAGAGCAGATGTGGTTCCCATCTTCAAAAAAGGAAAAAAAACAGATCCAGGAAACTATAGACCCATCAGCCTGACCTCAATACCAGGAAAGATTCTGGAAAAGATAATTAAACAACAAATAAGTGAACACCTAGAAGCAAACAAAGTAATAGCCAAAAGCCAACATGGGTTTGTCAAAAACAGATCATGCCAGACGAATCTAATTGCATTCTTTGACAAAGTAACAAAATCAGTGGACCAGAGGAATGCTGTTGATATAATTTACCTGGACTTCAGTAAGGCATTTGATAAAGTAGACCATAACCTACTATTAGATAAAGTAGAAAATTGTGGGTTAGACAGCAGCACTACCAAATGGATTCGTAACTGGCTGACCAACCGCACTCAACGTGTAGTCCTCAATGGAACTGCATCTACATGGAAGGAAGTATGCAGTGGAGTCCCCCAAGGCTCTGTTTTAGGCCCAGTACTCTTTAACATCTTCATCAACGATTTGGATGAGGGGATAAATGGGGAACTCATCAAATTCGCAGACGACACCAAGCTGGCAGGAATAGCCAACACTCCAGAAGATAGGCTTAAGATACAGAAGGATCTAGACAAACTTGAACATTGGGCACTGTCTAATAAAATGAAATTCAATTGTGAAAAAAGTAAGGTCCTACATATAGGCAAGAAAAACCAAATGCACAAGTACAGTATAGGTGGTACCTTGCTCAATAGTAGCAACTGTGAGAGGGATCTCGGAATCCTAGTGGACAACCATTTAAATATGAGCCAGCAGTGTGCAGCAGCTGCCAAAAAAGCCAACACAGTTCTAGGCTGCATCAACAGAGGGATAGAATCTAGATCGCGTGAAGTGTTAATGCCACTGTATAGTGCCTTGGTAAGGCCACACTTGGAATACTGCATACAGTTTTGGTCGCCACGATGTAGAAAAGACGTGGAGACTCTGGAAAGAGTGCAAAGAAGAGCAACCAAGATGATTAGAGGACTGGAGACTAAGACATATGAAGAACGGCTGCAGGAGCTGGGTATGTCTAGTTTGATGAAGAGAAGGACCAGGGGAGACATGATAGCAGTGTTCCGATATCTCAGAGGGTGCCACAAAGAAGAGGGAGTCAAACTTTTCTCCAAGGCACCTGGGGGCAGGACAAGGAGCAATGGGTGGAAACTAACCAAGGAGAGAAGCAACTTAGAACTAAGGAGAAATTTCCTAACAGTAAGAACAATTAACTTCTGGAACAGCTTGCCTCCAGCAGTTGTGAATGCCCCAACCCTGGAAGTCTTTAAAAAGATGTTAGACAGCCATTTGTCTGAAATGGTATAAGGTTCCTGCCCATGCAGGGGGTTGGACTAGAAGACCTACAAGGTCCCTTCCAACTCTGCTATTGTTGTTGTTGTAAGCTTGGCTGTTTGTTTGTGGACATTACTTGATGTCAGGTAATGAAAAAAGCCTGTATGCATAACCAAGCTCAGAGAGCACAAAGAACTCCAAATTATTTATTAAAAAATGCAACAAATGTATTAAAATCTAAAGTTGCAGATCATTCAGTTATCTTAAACTCAGCATACATACTTTTGTGAGCCACCACTAATGACTCATTTGTGAGATTGGCAGCTATATTAATTGGACAAATGAAATTTTAAAAAGCTTCAATAATATAGAAATTACAAAATACAAGGAAAATAAGTCCTAAATAAAATCTGATTAAATTTTCTGCATGTTACACTCATTCTGAACAATGACTTCTATACCTGTATTAGTAACATTTTTATATTTATGCATATGCTTATGAAATAAATAATGTGCATCAGTTTTAACTGAATACTCCCTTTTGCTGAGGATAGACGAAATCTTTTTTTAAAAATAACCTGTCCAGGTTCAGATCATCTCAATATAATGCAATAGCAGAGTTGGAAGGGACCTTGGAGGTCTTCTAGTCCAACCCCCTGCGTAGGCAGAAAACCCTATATGTTTCAGACAAATGATTATCCAACATCTACTTAAATACTTAAAGTGTTGGGGCATTCACAACTTCTGGAGGCAAGCTGTTCCACTAGGTTAATTGTTCTCACTATCAGGAAATTTCTCCTCAGTTCTAAGTTGCTTCTCTCCTTGATTAGTTTCCACCCATTGCTTCTTGTTCTGCCCTCAGGTGCTTTGGAGAATAGCTTGACTCCCTCTTCTTTATTTATTTATTTATTTATTTATTTATTTATTTGTTTGTTTGTTTGTTTGTTTTTCACATTTATAGCCCGCACCCATCTCACCATAAAGGGACTCGGGGCGGCGAACAGATTTAAAATCAATTATACATAAATACAAAATATTATTAAATAATAACGAAATTATAAAAATTCTTTGTGGCAACCTCTGAGATATTGGAACACTGCTATCATGCCTTCTCGAGACATGACATCACTTTGCACTTATTTAATTCTAGCCAAAAATATAAAAGCCTTTTTCCCCCATGCCACCATGTTTAGGTCACATTTACTAATTTTTGCACAATCAACTGCGCTTAAAAACTATGAAATAAATTCATATGATAAATGAAGCTAATATTTAGGCGACTATAATTGGGTTTCTTTACTGAGATGGGGAATTTGTAACTGGGACAGCGGTGGTATTAACAGGCTGCTTTTCAAACCTGCAAGTGGGTTTGTTCAGTCCACAAAACTGAAAGTCCCGGTCCCGTCCCTCCCCCGTCCCCCCGAAAGCCTCTTTATGCAATTCTGCATTTTATTCGAGAGCAAGCCCAGCTGAAGTCAATGGCGTTTGTTTTCAAGGAGGACTTTTCGAATTGTACCGTTGTAAGCCAAGGCTCCCTGCAAGCAAGCCAGTTCTGCCCTTGGGAGGCTTGTCTGTGGTCTGTGGGTGGGTGTGTCTAGCTGCGGGGATATTCAGCCAAGTCAGCTTCCACCTACACATTTCGTTTGTTTGGGGTTTCTCAAGGTCCAGCACTTCCAACCCTCCTCTCATAACAGACTCCCCACCTGCTCCCGTAGCGACGACGCCTTGGTTTTAAGAGTCTGGAAAGACCTCCACAACAAACACACCGGCCCGCTTCGAAGGCCCTCGTTCGCTCGCTCGCTCGCTCCCTCCCGCAGGCTTCCACTCTAGCGCCCAAAGCCAGCTGCGCAGGCTCAGTTCAAGAGCACGCGCGGGGATCTTCACGCTGCCTCACGTTCGCTCAGCTTCCCTTCTGAAGGGGGAAAAAGAACAAGTGAGAGTCCGCGCTGTAAAAACCAATCAGGGACACCTGGGAGGTGAGGGGGAGCGTCGCGTGTGCATTTGACGCAGCTGTTAAAGCAGTGTTTCTCAACCTTGTCAACTTGAAGATGTCTGGACTTCAACTCCCAGAATTCCCCAGCCAGCGAATGCTGGCTGGGGAATTCTGGGAGTTGAAGTCCACACATCTTCAAGTTAACAAGGTTTAGAAACACTGATATAAAGGATATATCTCCATAGGAATTATACTTTGGTAGGGCTCTTTCTCTTTTGGTGACTACTACATCAATTATTACTATTATAATAATTTTAGAGGCCTTCTTGCCCATGCTCGTTGATTTCGTCTAGTCCAGTGTTTCTCAACCTTGTCAACTTGAAGATGTTCTGGGAGTTGAAGTCTAGTCATCTTCAAGTTGACAAGGTTGAGAAACACTGTGTTAAAGGCTCGTGCTGGCGGGGGGGTAGGGGGCTGAGGCATCCGGACGCAGATTTTGGACGCTTCGCTGTCGGATTCTTGGAAAGAAGGGAGGGAGGAGAGAGGGGGGGAAAGCACTAACAGGGGCATCCTCTATCTCAAGCAGTTCTCAGGATCTGGGTTTTTTTTGAGGGAGGGGGTGAGGGCTGAAAAAAAAATCAGGACCTTCCTGATGTTGCAACGCCTGTCTATTGCTGCTGTTGTCTTCTGGACCTTGCCTTCTACCACAATGTCTGCTTGATTGGTCAGCAACTGCCCTGTCTGAATCTGGAAGTCCCACAGGATCTCAGCTCTTTTATTCCTCATGACCTTCTGTGGAATTCTCTCATCTGGACTTGGGAGGGTCTAGCTAGCCCACTGCAGCTCTTCCTGTATACAGTGCCTACTTGCTTGGTTGTGCCTTTCAGTGCATGCTTTTTCCTGCCTGCATCTTATATCCTTCCATTATGTGTCAGACTAAGGCAGGACACAAAGTGAGAATTGGACATTAAGTGTGAAACCTAGTGGGTCAGGCTAGACAGCCTCTTAGGTCCCCTTTTACTTCTATATTAAAAGGCGACATAGGCCGTTAAAGAATGGAAAGTAAGTGCCTAACCACAGAGTTCAATAGTTCTTACAAAACCGCAAGGTTCAGCTAAAGTTCACTTAAAGACACATGTGGCTTAAGACAAAAGGAGAAGTAAAGACCCCCAACTCCTTACAAGGCTTGGTCCTCAAAGTAACCAATAGAAATGGTTTAAGTATTTCTATGTTCAAAACTGCTCTTTGAAAGATATATAAGAACCTGCTTTTCCTATGGATCTTTGTCCGGGTGTTAGCAAAATTTATTTCTGCTCGGACCTTTGGCCAAAAATAAAAGGCTTATCTCGTTCTCGTTCTCCGAGTCTCCTGATTTTCTGCAACAGGACTGTCTTTGAGGCCTCTCTGGAAAACTGAACAGCAGGTCCTGTCTAGTGTGGTAGATTCCTGGATCTTGTGCTTAATGCATGCTCTCCTGCTGCTGTGTTCAATGCCTCGGGTTGTCTTTTAGTTCAGCTCTTCTAGCTACTGGAAGGATTTTCCAAAGAAAATCAGCTCAGCTGTCTATTGTTAATATAATTCCTAGCATCATCACTACTTCGTTCTCTTAACAGTAGGCCATATCTGAGAATGTCTTGCAGTGTTGGAATTTCAGAAAGCCACACGTCTCTGCCAGTCCAAATTAGGTTGTTTGTGTTCTGTCTTGTTCCTTTTTCAGAAGCCATTATAGATCAGTTATCACACTCACAGGAAACAAGGCCAGTAGTATTAACACCCTGGGACAAAACAGCATTTAACAAAAAGAGAAAGACAGCTGAACCTGTGAAATGAAACAAACAAAATGTTAAAAAGTGATATTTATGTAGTTATTTACCAAGCACATCTAAATTATAGTAACCAAAATATCTTTACAATCCCTAAGGCATGTCACAATGTTTGAGCACTCCTAATATTTTGAAATTGAAAGTTGGAAATTTTGGCATGCCCTATACCCATGATGGCGAACCTATGGCACGGGTGCCACAGGTGGCACGCAGAACCATTTCTTAGGGTATGCGAGGCATTGCCCTGTCAGCTCCAGCGTGCTTGTGTGCTCTGGCCAGCTGATTTAGGCCTTCTTTTGAGGCCGTTTTTTGCCCTCTGGAGGCTTCAGGGAAGTTCCTGAAGCCTCTGGAGGTAGTGGGGAAGGCTGTTTTCACCCTCCCCAGGCTCCTAGAAAGCCTCTGGAGCCTGGGGAGGGCGAAAAAAGCACACCAAAAGCAGTGGGTCGTGCACATAGCATTATGGGTGTGGCACGTCCACTCATGACCCCCCTGCACCCCCCCCACTTTTGGCACGCGAGCCAAAAAAGGTTAGCCATCCTGCATCACTACCATGCAGGATCTTGTTTTGCCTCTGCTTGATCTTCCTCCCATATCATCTTCTGCCTCAGACATTCCTCCAGCAACTAATCTTTGGGTGCCATCTTACTGATATACTCCTGGATGCTCTGGATTTTATCCAGGATGGTGGTTTTGACACCAAATCCTGCACTTTTTTCATCTGGTGTACAGTCTGTGTACACTGTTTGTGTTGGACTTGGGTGGAAAGCTCTGTACATTGAGAAATGCTTGTGGATCTAATTGGCACTCTCCAGTTCTTTTGGCCTGCTTACTATATCCATGGAGCATTAGATGAATGGCATGGCTACATTTTGAATTTCAGAATTTCAACCCCTTCTTCTGCCTTAGCGGCAGAGGAGTTCTGCCTGAAATCTGGTTAAAGGCCACTTAATAATGGATTCCTATACTTCTTTTTCCGTTCCCCCTTAGGTTAGGTCAGGGGTGTCAAACTCTCGTCATCACAGTGACGTATCGTGACTTTTTTCCCCTTTGCTAACCAGGTGGGGCCAGGGCCGGGACCAGCATGTGAGGCATCCAGCCCTGTGGGCCACGAGTTTGACAGCCTTGGGTTAGGTCTTAGGTTAAAGGTATTGTGAGCCTTTGCAGAGTAACCTTTTTCCTATCACAGTTAAAGAGTGGAGAAGGAAAAACATCTTCATGGCTACTTTATCAGGTTTATCCAATTATGCATCTCAAAGCTGACCTTTAAGATAGATTTTTTCAATAATTCAACAAATAAATGCACATAGTTTCCACCTGCAAATCCTTTTCAAAATTGCCAATCAGTGTTAAAAGTAATACATGGAAAAATGTTGAATTTACCAGGAACTCTCCTTCTGGGTGTTAGATTACTATTTATACTGTTTCTCTTTCCTGAAAACAGCTGAGTTCCATTCTGGAGTTGCATTTAGATAGCTTGGTGGGATGCAAAGATTGGAAGTAGGTGATATGCAAAAGTTGTTGTGAATGTAAACAACTCTAAAATTCCTGCTACCTAACTCTGCAGCAAAATGAAAATATAGCAGAGCTCAACATTTTAATAGAGCCAACCATGTAAAGAAGCATGAGAAACACCAGCTTCATGATTAAAACAAATGCAACTTTCACCCCTTGGAATTTCCCAGTGTATCTATTCATTTTTCCCTTAAAATTATAATAATAGTAATAATTGATGTATTGTAGAGCCCTGCCAAAGTATAATTCCTATGGAGATATATATCCTTTATATACAGGTGAAACTTGAAAAATTAGAATATCATGCAAAAGTTCATTTATTTCAGTAATGCAACTTAAAAGGTGAAACTAATATATGAGATAAGACTCATTACATGCAAAGCAAGATAGTTCAAGCTGTGATTTGTCATAATTGTGATGATTATGGCATACAGCTCATGAAAACCCCAAATCCACAATCTCAGAAAATTGGAATATTATATACAATCAATAAAACAAGGATTGTAAATAGAACAATATCGAACCTCCGAAAAGTATAAGCATGCATATGTACTCAGTACTTGGTTTGGACCCCTTTTGCAGCAATTACTGCCTCAATATGGTGTGGCATGGAAGCTATCAGCCTGTGGCACTGCTGAGGGTCAGCACAGACATCTACCAGGAGATTTTGGAGCACTTCATGCTTTCTTCTGCAGACGAGCTTTATGAGGATGCCGACTTCATTTTACAGCAGGATTTGGCACCTGTCCATACAGCCAAAAGCACCAAAACCTGGTCCAATGAGCATGGGAATACTGTGCTTGATTGGCCAGCAAACTCGCCTGACCTGAACCCCATAGAGAATCTATGGGGCATTGCCAAGAGAAAGATGAGAGACGTGAGACTGAACCATGCAGAAGAGCTGAAGGCCACTATTGAAGCATCCTGGTCTTCCATAACACCTCAGCAGTGCCACAGGCTGATAGCTTCTACGCCACGCTGCATTGAGGCAGTAATTGCTGCAAAAGGGGCCCAAACCAAGTACTGAGTACATATGCAGGCTTATACTTTTCAGAGGTTCAATATTGTTCTATGTACAATCCTTGTTTTATTAATTGCATGTAATATTCCAATTTTCTGAGATTGTGGATTTGGGGTTTTCATGAGCTGTACGCCAAAATCATCACAATTATGACAAATCACAGCTTGAACTATCTTGCTTTGCATGTAATGAGTCTTATTTCACATATTAGTTTCACCTTTTAAAATGTATTAGTGAAATAAATGAACTTTTGCACGATATTCCAATTTTTCGAGTTTCACCTGTATATTCTTTGCCAGACAGTAAATTAGAATATGTATCAACAAGCCATGATATTATAATCTCAGCCCTCAGATACTGTATTTGCAAATAATTCCTTAGTGCATTTAAATAGATATTCAGATTAAAATAAGCCTAGATTCATGAAATGAGTACCAATTTAATTGTTTACCAACATTAAAAAAAATCACCAATTGCTTTTAAACAAAGTACTTGAGGTGGTTAAAAAGTGAATTGTTTGTGCTTATGCTGACAATAGCCTACTGGCACAGATTTCTAATTACAAAGGAATCCAAGTGAGGAAGAAAAACATGGATTATTGCCTCCTTAAATTCACTTTTTCTTCCTTCTCACATCAGCATTTCAGAATGAGTAGTAATAACAGCACTATTTTTTTTTATAAAATCCCTAATCTTACACATGGACAGTGGAATCTTGATGTAATGGAGACAGAAAGAATGAATGAATTGTAGTTCTAATCCTGAACAGAAAGACTTCATCCCCCTCAAATATTTTGCACAGGAGTGTTGCTCTCAACATCCTGCCTCACTGGTCATACTGACTGGGACATCTGGGAGTTACTATTCAGCAATTTCTAGCAGATTTTCTCACCATTGGTTTAATATATAATTGCCTGAGACACGTATTTGGTATCAAGAACGGAGAAAACTCTTGGTGTGTTTATGTACACCAGGTATATACATATGTAATCCCATAATAGAGCAATTTACTTGCAAATAAACTACAAAAGGCTAATAGTTCTTTCAAATATCAGAGTTTTAAATTAAGTACAATCAGTGCATTAAAGCTATTTTAGATAACAAATTTAGCACATAGGAAGAATGAAAGACGTGACTATATTCCCAGCAGCACTGGTGTGAAAACAAGTGTAACATTTTTGGTTTTCCACCTGGACAATGGCAAAACTGTCATCTGGTACATTACAGGTAGTCCTGGACTTACAATGGTTGCTTAGCGACTTCAAAGTTATGATGTTCCCTGTCAGGGTATTCACAACTTGGTTCCGAAGTTCCAGCAATCCTCACCTCGACATCCTCACCCTATGGTCACATGATCCACATGTTGGCTACTCAGCAGCAAGTCCATATTTGTTGCCATTTGCAGTATTCAGAACTGCTGTGACTGTTTTACAATGCTTTTACTGAAAACCAGTTTTTAGCAAAACTGGCCCATTGCAAACCATAGCTTAATGACCAGTGTTTGCTTAATGACCACAGCTGCCATGTTGTGACTGCCACACCCATGAAGTGACCACCACAAAAAAGATAGTATAATTGGATCAGTCAATTGGGGATCCATTTTACAACCATCATGACTTAATGACTACGATGGGCAGGCTCCATTACTGTTGTGAGTTAGGTAATTACCTGTATTAATATCAAGATCCATCCTATCAGGATATTTACAAGAGGTAAGATAATTACAAGATAGAAGTCCTTCACGGACTGTCAGCCCACCGGCGCCATCTTTCTTTCTTTGTTCTCAAAAAGATTTAACACTTTTAACCATGGCAGCAAGAAAGCCTCCATCAGGCAAATCACAATCTGCTCCTACATCTTCAAGACCAAGTCCAACCTCACAGCCAAAAATTACTGAACTCCTCCAGAAGGAAACAGAAGCAACAGAAGTGAAATCACCATCGATAGAGGAGATGTTCCAGAGAATAATGAATGAAATGCAACAAATTCGGAAAGACAATTTAAGCACAAAGCTGGAACTTTTGGAGGCACAGAGAGAAATAACAAATAATAAACAAAAAATCGAGGGATTGGAGGGCAGGGCAGTTGGGATGAGGGAAGAGATAAAGGATTTTAAGAATGAAATTACATATATTACAGGTCATATGTCTAGAATGGATTTTGAACGCATGTCTTTCTTTTTAAGATTCCAGAATGTTCCTGAGTCAGATACAGAAGATTTAAGAGAATTAATGGCTACGATCCTAGCGGATTATACAAAAAAAAATAAAGAATGTATCTGGGGGGACATTGATTTAATTTACAGAATCAATTCAGCATATGCCAGAATAAACAATGTACCAAGGGAGATACATATCAAATTTACAAGAAGGTCAACAAGGGATGAGATCCTGAGAGCGCAAAGAGGAGGGCCGTTGATATATCAACAGAACGAGATAGCCATATTAAAGCAAATCCCGAAAAAATTCAAGATATAAGAAGGAAATATTCCTTCTTATCCAAAAAATTACACAACAAGGGGGTTTGGTTTAAATGGTTGATGCCAGAAGGAATGTTGGTATTCTGGGAGGGAGGAAGAATTAGAATGAAAACAGTAGACGAGGCCCAGGCCTTTCTTAAAAAACACTCCTCAATCCTAGATGACGATGATATGGGAACGGGAGGGGCCATGGCTATGCCCACTGGTGGGGTGGAAGAAGAAGAAACAATAGCAAAGAGACTCAGGTCACAAAAGTGATTTTTCTCCTTTTATATATATATATATATAATATATATATATATGGTAATTCCTGTTAAGGATGTTTATAGAAATAAAATAATTGAATGTATGAAATTTTATTTTATGAAATTTGAGATATGAAATGTATGTATCCTTTTCTACCTTTTTTTACTTTTTGCTGAAAATGATATTGTAAGAAGACTCGGAGGCGGTCACCAGCACCGATATGGAAGCTCTAAAATATTGTTAAAAATATCCTATTTACCCCTTTCCTTTTATAAAATTGTAAAACTAATAAAATTCTTATTAAAAAAAAAAGATAGAAGTCCTAAAGTCATACTTGAAAGAGATAATGGCCTAAATGATAATAACTCTTAAATGGTATTGCATTCCTTTGGAGGGAAGGGTATATGCCGCCTGTGAGTACATTCTGAAGATTACACGTAGTTCATTTCCTAAAGTATATTCTAGAGTCTATATGTTATGCTAGCAACACTGGCATTCATTGATTTGGAAAGGAGATCTGGTCAGTTGCTCTTTATAGAGAATTTTGCTTCCATATCACTCCTCATCATGTAAGATCTGGTTGTCCTACATACAAATAAAGGGAAGAGTAATTTGGCCATGATTTTTCCTTACAATAGTAAGCTTGCATTCTCAGTTTGCTCCATATCATGGTGAATTGCTTTAGCCTACCTTTCCATTCTCACCATACTTTCTGAAATTCAGGACTGGTGTGACTGTCTATTAGCTCCCTGCCTCAGAATGAAAATTCTTCTCTTGCACTGTACTTTCCCTCCCTCTCTCCCTCCCCTTTGGCAACATAAATTTCTAGGCAGCACAGTCTCCCACCTTCTCATCTGGAGCTGCTTTCTGCAGTTCAGACAACACAATGAGTGATGAAAAAAGGTCTCGCAGCTCTTCTAGGGAGAAGCATAGGAGAAGCAGAGAAAAGTCGTCTCCAGGGAACAAAAAAGAGAAGATGGCACACAGACAGAAAACCAGCAAAGAGAGGCAGCTAGCCAATCAGAAGAAATTAAAAAAGGACACCAAAAGTACCCTTCAAGCAGGCAACCAAATCCATACTTCCACAGTGGTTGATGTGGATGATGTGGTGTCATTTGATGAAGAAATGGAGGTGATGGCCTTGCTTGAAAGCGAGAAGCAGGAGGAAGGTAAGGGAAGAAACTGGGCACACCACCAGTAAATCATCTCCTGGACAGGTCCATCTCCTGAAGAGAACGTAATTTAAGAGATCTTAGATCTACGATCCTTAAAGTCAACACTATCTCTTATGAGGAAAAAGGAACAAAGACAAGCAAACCAATCTGGGTTGTTAAAATCCAGGAAGCATTAGAAGACAGTAAGGAATTAAATGTTGTCTATCTCTTGAATGTTTTCTGATCTAATAGACCTAGCCTGTAAGTCATGTTTAATTAAAGACAGCAGGGTGATATAAATACATTGGATTTCTGTCCTCTCTCTTGCAGATAGCAACCAGCTCTGGGTAGTGGCAAAATGCAAAAGGATTAAATTCTGTCATACATCATAAGAATGTAGCAAGCGAGGAGATTTTGTAGTAAACATCATCACTTCCTAGTTGCTTTGCATTTTAAGACAACGACCAAAAGAAATCAATAAAATTATTGCAAAGTTATTAAGATGAGCATCTTCAAAGCAAACAGTTTACTGGGGAAAAACAAAAGCTACCTAGAAATGTCAATAGTTAGCCTTCCATGGGCAGATATTAGTGCAGCGTACAACACAAGCAGAAATTCTGAAGAGCAGTTTTAGTGAATGTTAAATTTAGTGAGTTTAAAATGGGGCATGCATGAAGGATTCAAACTTCAAATTTGACTCAAATTCAAGTGATAGCCATTCAATCTGTGATATGCTGCTTCTATTGAGAAGACTTAATGCAAAGCTTCAGGTTGGTAAGTCTCAGCTTCTATTTTAATTTTTCTTATAGAAACTTTTTCTTGGAAACCTCAGGAAATTAGACATCAGTGAAACCTAGCTATTAGACATTCACTAGAGATTCAGAAGAAGCCTAATAATTAGGTTATTGGTGTTTTCTTACTTTGCTTGTATTTCTGCAGATGTTTCATTATTAAGGTAGGTAACATCATCAGTATGTGGAAGAGTGGGGTTTGCTGGTTGTTTATCTGTCTCCCTCTTATGTTACCAATCTGGGTTGGTTTTAAATGATATGAAAATAGGATTTACCTGTATGTTAATAGTTGATTTGTTAGAAGGCCAAGCTTCTGGGAATTTCCTGCTGACATTTCAAATCATTTAATATCAACAGGTTCCCTACTGAAATTGTGGCTGAATTTTTTTTGTGCCTAATGAAGGACCTGGTAACCTGCCATTGGTTTCTGTTTTACAAAATGAATTTGGCTTAGCAGAGCAATAAACAGGTGCTTATCTATATCAAGATTCCACTCTGAAGAATAGAATAGAATAGAATAGAATAGAATAGAATAGAATAGAATAGAATAAATCTTTATTATGGTCAAAGACCAGCAATACACGTTACATTTAACCAAATATTAAAAAGTACTAACTTTAAGATATAATTTTAAAAATGTCAGCATTATAAGTGGAAAGTAGCATTCATGTTCTCGCTTTGTTCAGGTCATTTGCTGGTTTACCTAGGTGCAAAAGCGTTAAGTATGTATGTAAAAACCATGGTCCAGAAATTGTTAGAGATATGTCCAAATGATTGGTACAAGATCACAACTATCCTTCTATAACCAATTTTTTTCTTATGGACATTGCGGAAGCACAGAATTTTGCCACTGCATGCGTAGTAGCCGGGTTCGTGTCCTGGAGGAGGAGGTCCAGATAAAAATTGCCTGCCCTCCCTGGTAATCTCTCTAATAAGGGGAGAATATATGCAGACCTGCAAGCTCTGTATAGCTCACAGCGTAGTAGAACGTGTGAGATATCTTCCACTTCTCTTTTACCACATATACAAACCCGTTCTGCTATAGGTGTTCTCTTTTACCTGCCCTGGAGAAGTGCTGAAGGTAGAATGTTAAATCTGGCTCTGAAGAAAGCTATTCTTTGTTTTGGGAAGATGAGGTCATTTAAATATCTTGCTGATTCCCACTCACTCTGATTGATTCTGTTCCTATTATGGAAAGGTAATCTATTTAGTTCTTCTTGGAACTCCATGTCCTTCATTCTATTCGATACTACTTGCTTCGCTTGATCAAAGTCCAGGGACATTAAAAGTACCGGTGAGAGCCCATAAGAGCCCAGCTTGTGCTCAATTGCCTGATTCCAGGGGGAGGGGAAGTTGTCAATCAACACTAGTGGGGAGAGCCCCTCTGGAAAGAATTGCATTTTAAGCCAATGGATGATCATCATCTTCCAGGCTCTTACCTGAATTTGAGGCATACCTGCCTCAATTCTTAACTAGGCATTTGGAGTTCCATTGAGTGCAGCCAAGATGGCTCTCAGGAATTTGGGTTGTATGGTTTCTATCAAGTCTTTCTTTATGAGGATTCCTGTTTGTGCCGCATATAGTATTTGTGCCAATGTTTTGACCTCAAAAGGTTTTAGGGCAGCGGGTACTAACTGGCCGCCACCTGTGTAAAAGAAATGTTTAATTGCGTTTGAGGACCTAGTGGCTACTTGAAAAATGTTATCCAGGTGTGCCTTCCACGTCCCTTGTGCGTGGAAAACCACCCCCAGGTACCTAAATGTTCTAACCTGTTCCAGACTATGTCCTTCTATTTTCCAGGGGTATTGGCTAGGTCTTTTAGCAAAAACTAGAATTTTTGATTTCTCAAAGTTCTCTGGTTTCTCTTCAGATCGTATAAATCTTTCGCCCACTCTGAAGAATCTACAAGCATCACTCTAAAAAAAATTCTCATATCAAACCATTGCTCCAAAATATAGTATTTATTTTTAAAATAATAAAGTCCTTACAAGTTGAACTCAAACCCTGCTGACCACAAGGACAATCCAAGTAGTTTTGCTGGCAACAATATAGTGGTATATGGGAATGACCTTGACAGGAAGAACCATAGCATAGACAGCAGTCAGACAAGCAGCAGCTGAATCTGCAGAAGGAATGGGATGTGAGGAATGTCTCTGAAGGAATCCTCCCTAGTTTCCTCAACTGAAAAGGTGATGGAAGATGTACTTTGAAGCCTGCAAGATGTTGTTAAAGTAGCAATATATTAAAATTAGAGTTAGTATGTCTGGATGTGCTTCTATCTAGACTGCCTCCCAAGGCTAACAATGTATGGCAAGTAATTTCCTTGACATTTCATATGCCACTAAGTTCACCTTTTTAGGGAGAGAATAACAGAATGATATTTGAAGAGATTGACTAGGGATCAGATAGAAGGAGTAATCTCACCTCTGCTTGAAAGACCCAGAGCTCCTTTGTGATCACAGTCACTACTGAACACCTGACTTTGCCTCCTATGGGGACTCATAATTGAGTTTACTTAGCTTGAGACTGACAATGGGGAATAAGAGGGAAATGCTAACAGCTAAGAAAGACCCAAAATATATGCTTGAAGTTTAATTTGAATTACAATACTGTATAGAAGAGTTTCTATTTTCATCTGCAGCTGAAGTTTGGACATGTTATCTCAATTCTGTTTGATCTTCCTATAGCCTCCTTTATTCCCAAAAGAATGTGGGTCAGCAGGTACATAATCCATATTGATTTTTTTAATGAGAAATGCAGGTTTAAAGAAACCAGTATAAATGTATATCTTGTATCTGTTTTTCTGCAGGCTTAAAGTCTCCAGGTTTAGGCATCTGTGAGTGGCTTCTTGTCATCCTCTCACTCCTTCTCATCATAATCACATTTCCCATTTCCATCTGGTTCTGTATGAAGGTAAGAGTATTTCTAAAGATTGAAGTTGATGTGGGAGACAGCAATCACTAAAGTCCATGCATCCAAATGCTATTGGATACAGCAGCAAGCCTTACATTCAACTCGCACACAAAGAAAAAAAATCATGAATTCCACAGTATTATGTGATAAGGATATTTCTTTCTCATTTAAACATACCTCCAGTATATATTAAATATATGTGCAAATGGCAGAAGCAAATTTTAATTCCCACATTTTCTGATTTTGTAAACCAAATATCAAGTCTTCATAATCTAAGAATTCTCTATGGTTCTCAAACAGTGAGACCTTATTGCTTTTTTCATTAGATTCCTGAGATCCACAATGTAAAGCAAAAAATTTATATAGTCTCCATCTTTCACCTAAGTGTAAATTTCTTTGTGCAGAAGGTGAGACTCAAAGGATATGTCATCAGACACCTGTCAGGACTGGACAGGAATTTACTGGACAGATTGGCCCATGTGACCTGAGAGACCTGTGGGGGGGGGGGGGGAATCCTATTCTTTTCACTATCCCTATGCACGGGAATAATTTAGAGCTAGTTTCATCTTTCTAAGTGCCGACATGATGTAGTCAATAAAGGGATTCTTGAACCTGACCCAAGCTTCAGAGTCCTGACTTCCCAGAGTTCATTACTCAGAACCATGACAGACAATTGTGATTTTAAGGGATTACAGAGTCATAAAAAGGAAGGTAATATTGAAGAAAGAATATTGGTTATTAGAGTGAAAACCACCTGTGATTCCCAAATTTTCCTCTTTTGTTATATTTTAAAATATAGAAGAATCCTTCTTCTTGCATATGACCACTGACCAGCCAATTTAAGAGCCCCTATGTATTACTTTAATTGCATGAAAATACATATCTGTTGGGTAGGTACATATCAGAGGTGGGTTTCTACTGGTTGGGACCGGTTTGGCTGAGTAGGTAGTGACATGACTGCCACGTCCCTGAAACGGTTCTCTCCGCGGTCCCATAGGCGACACCATCTTGTTTTTTGCTTCTCCGCAAGTACAGAAACATTTTTTTTAGTACTGTGCATGCACTTACCTAAGCGAACTGGCAGTAGCAGCAGCTGGAACCCACCCCTAGTACATATATAGGTAGGTAGTATATATATAGGTATATATAGGTAGGTATTCAACACTATCATACCCAGAAAAGCACATGGTAACAATGCTTGGCTATTGCGGAGAAAGATCATTACAGTCCATAAGCAAGGGGCCCACTACCCTTGGGCCACAGGCCACTACTGGGCCATGATCCATTCAGAACTGGGCCATGAAAGCAGCAGGCCAGTGCCTGCATGCGCAACTCAACTAGCAGACCAGTTCGCATGCATGCAGCTTGACTTATGTGAACGGCGGGCTGTCTTACATGTACAAATAGACTTGCATGAGTGGCAAGCCAGTTCCCCTCACACACCCACACACACCAGGATGCCAAGTTGTAAAGGTTTGGGACTCCTAATTTAATAAAGTCAGAAGTAGAGTTCCTTAGGGCAGGGGTCCCCAGCAGCCCACTACTGGGCCATGCCCCATTTGGAACTGAGATGTGCAAGTGTTGAGCTGGTACATTTGCTCGCTGCTCTACTTATGTTAATGGTGGGCCAGCACACACACCCATGCAGCTCTATTGCACAGGTGGTAGGCCAATTTTCCTCTCTGCCCCTCCCCCCCCCCGGGCTTGCCCACCAAGCCATAAAGGCTGGGGACAGCTGCCATAAGCTTAAAACAGAAAAAAGTACAAGGCTGATTCCTCTCACCATTTTACATTTCCTCCACTTGGCATTGAGCAACTATTAAAATGTTTTTGGAGCTGAATTTTTGTACTATCTACTTCCATTTTTTTCTTCCTTCCAAATTCTGTTACTCATCTCCATTTTTTTTATGACAGATTGTACGGGAATATGAGAGAGCTGTTTTATTTCGATTTGGTCGTATTCTTCATGGAAGGCCAAAAGGGCCTGGTAAGTATACGAAGATTATTATATTTTTTTCAGGACCACAAGTTAAATATAATACTGCTTTCTATGATATCTATATAGACTGAACTATATAGGAGTGACTGATGTTGTAAAAGAAGGTACCAGTGTTAACCTTGTTGAGAAACAATTGCACAACTAGGATTGTGCTAAAATGCATAGTGAAGAAATCACTTTGCTAGGTCTCATTGTTGAATTATGTAATCAATAGGGTAGTAAATGAAATGGTGCAATATTGGCAACTTCATTTTGATGTGGTAGAAACTAAAACCAGCTTCATTACCATGGGGTGATCCCTATATTTTGTTCTATAGTGTTTACATTGAGAGGGAGATAGTTTAAGACAGGGGTCTGCAAAGTCAGCTCTTTTAAGACTGGTGGACTTCAACTCCCAGAATTCCCTAGCCAGCCTGACTGGCTGGGGAATTGTGGGAGTTGAAGTCCACCAGTCTTAAAAGAGCCAACTTTGCAGACCCCTGGTTTAAGATAATTGCACTCACACCACTTTAAATACTAACAGTTTCCAAGTGGAGATTTGTTACATGTTTATTACTTATAGATTTACATATATCTTGGAGGTATAGAATCCTATCATTTCCTATAAAGTGCAGAGCAATAAGATGGCAGAATAACCTTGCCTTTTTGCTGCCATCTGTAGTCACATGGATTTTTGCAGATAGCAAATATATTACAATAAAATTGTAAAATAAATGCTTATTGTTTCCATTAATGTTTTGCCATCTGCTCCATAAACTCTTTCCTCATTTTGTTAGAAGGGTTTGCATTCTTTATTATCACTTTAGATTATTTTGCCAGATTTTGTGCTCTACTATGAAGCCTTGCATCTTTCTAGATGCTTTAAAAAAGTTTTGCTGACCTTTCCTTGGAATTACAGAGTACATTTCTGTGGAGTTTCAGTTAATGTGATTTTAAATAACTTCTCTGCACTTTTCCTTTTGGTCTCTTTTTCTTAGTCCCCTCATTTAAAAAAAAGTTTTCCTTTTTGTAATTAAATGTGATGGTATTGTACTCTGTGGTAAGTATCTTCCAGGTAGTCCTTGTTTATGAATGATAATTGGGACCAGAATTCCTGTGCTAAGTGATATGCTAAATACAACAGCATTAAGGTCACTTATCTCTTTTTGCCTTAATTACACATTTCACACTAGATCTGCCAATCTATGCTACATCAGCAACAGATAGAAATTCTGAGAATTTTTCCTAGGCATACTGATAAGCTGAAATTGAAAGAGGATTACTCAAGGACTTCAGCCTGGAGTAAAAGAATTTTGGAAATTGACAAAAATATATTAAAATGTTAAAGCAAAAGATGTGATGGCCACTACTACAATCCACCATTGTTTCTGTTCAAGATTTTTAAAGCATTTCATAAACCTTCAGAAATTATTTGACAAAGATATCAGCTGGACAAAAGGATTACAGTCATTTCTGCAAACCAAACCATTCCCATGACATGATAAGATAGGTTACTGGAAAATCTAAGAATCATGCAAATAACCCCTGGTTAAATAAACTAATCATGACTTATTTAACTCAGTTTTTTGAATCCAAATGGCAAATATAATCTGACAAGTACTAAATTCCCATATTTGGTTAAAATATAGCTGATAGTTTCTGTAGCATAAACATAGATAGCAAAACCTAGGAATCATAAGTTAAACTGTAATAATGAACCTCATTTTTATTTTTGATTTCTTGTAAGGTTTGTTATAAAATGGTTACTGTGAGATTAACTCTCTCTTTCAATCACTAGGCATGGAATCGTTAGGTTAAGGCAAGCCTTTTAATGAGAGTATTTTGACTGCAACAACTTTTTATCCCTTTTTGGTTTTTCCATAAATGTACAAATTTTTTAAATGTTTGAGTGGAAATGATTCCATTCTCCATTGGGCCACCATTACTTTTATTAAAAGTGAAGGTGTGCATGGTTACTATAAAGGAAACTGTTGATAGCAACCTAAATGGCCACTATTTCTCAAATATAAGTTGACCTTAATTTGTTGGTCATTTGATGTTGGGTCAGATACACACATGCAAACAAATAGTTTTTTAGATAGTTTTTAATTTGGGGGATTTTATACTATTGTAGCACAGGGTATGGATTTAATAGCTTTTTTAAATTTTGTACTTTTGTTATATTTGTTATGTTTTTTTTTTATTTCCTGTGCGCCACCCTGGGTCCTTTTTGGAGAAGGTGCGGGGTATAAATTTGAATAAAACTAAAAAAAACCACATAAAAATACATGGTTAGAATGCACCTGATGATCAGCCAACAATTTTTCTATATGTAAAGTCCCAATATGATAACTTGATAAAATGAGCATCAAAAAGTGTGCTCTTGATTCCTATAATGTAACTTCCATGCTGTTCTGTTTCTCCTAAAAGGCTTGTTTTTTCTCCTTCCCTGTCTGGATACTTACCACAAAGTAGACATTCGCCTCAAAACTTTAGAGATTCCTTTATGTGAGGTAAGTGAGTTTAGTTATAGCTTACTCATCCTTTTCTAGCTCACCTGCTGGAGAAAATCACATGGATTAATTAAAAAACGAGACAGTTGCCAAGCAGGCACACTATAGAAAAAGTTACATAGATTCTACATTTAGAAGGATTCTCTATTGATTACACTTTTTGATGACATTTGGCAAGCCAGGATGGGGTACTGTAATCATCTTGATTTCTCAGCAGTTTTCAGTACCTTGAGTATCCTTATGGACAGACTGGGGGGATTAAGAATGGGTGGCATTATATTGCAGTGGTTCTCCTTCCCGAGTGGTCAGTTCCAGTCAAAGTTAACAGAGAAAGAGAGGTTGTGTTCACACTTCCTTTATTGTTGAGTGTCACAACGTTCCATACTCCTGCCTCTGCTTTTTAATTTCTACATGAAACTGCTGGGTGAAGTTTGGGTCTAGTATCATCTGAATGCAGATGATACTCAATTGTACATCTCAGCCTTTGCTTGTCTGATATCAATGTCCTAATCCAATGCCTAGATATTGTTCAGGTCTGGATGGGGAGCCTTAGCTTCATCCTGAGAAGACTAAATGGATGGCCCCTAGTTCTCTTTTTTCACCTTTGTTCTTAGATGGGGTGGCACTTCTCCATTTGAGACCAGTCCATAACTTGGGAACCATCATAGTTTCACAGCTACTGCTCCAAAACCAGGTGGCAGCTTTGGCTAGGATGATCTTTGCACAGGTCCATTTTGTGTGCTTTATTCCTAGAATGGGAAGCCCTTCAGACTGTCACTTATGTTTTGGTTGCTTCATAAGGGAATGTTGCAATTTGATTGCTCTTGGAAGACCACCTGAAAGCTACAACTAGTCCAAAAATGCTTCAGTGATAGCCATACTTGATACACCCATGTGCATTAATGATTCACAACCTGCATTGGTTGCCTATGTGCTTCTGGGTGAAATTCAAAGTACTGATTGTCACCTGCAAGGGCTTTCATGGCATGGGACTTGGTTCTTTGATGGACCACCTGTCTCCATGATTCTGCCTGACCAGTGAAACTTCTACCCTACAAGAGTTTGACAAATCTTTGAAAATGTGTCTGGGCTCTCTGACCCGGAACTAGGTTTGTTTGTTGAGACCATGATGAGTTTTTTGTAAGGTAATTTGTGTTGGGGTCAGGTGCATATGTTCTTTTCGTCAATTATTTTCCACTCTTTTAATTGTAAAATACTCAGAGTAATATGATTCTGAATTCTATAAAATCAATCAATCCATTGTTGGCAGTCAAAAGTTTACAGCTGATACCTCAACCATAAGATGAACTAATTACATAAATTTAAGAAACTTTGTCGTAGTTGTGTCTTGCCACTTCTCCATACAAAAACATATGCCACACAGATGTTATTAATCTATCTTGTGAGATTCCTATAATCTTTACCAGCCCAGGTACTACAATAATAACATTGCCCAATTTTTTTTTTTATATAGAAAAAGTTTTATTGAGTTTTACAAATTTTTTAACAAAAAAGGGTAGGGTAAGGTGAATTAAAAAGATATTTTGAGAACTTTCACGTCGGGAACGTTGGCCCTCCCGGGCTTCTTAACAAGACCTTGGTAATACATTTTTCAATAATACAACAAGGTGAAAATAAATGCTTACATATAAATTCTGAATTCTATGCTGGCAGTCGTGTACAAACATCCAGACAAAAATTATACTGTATTAATAAAAATAAAAATAAAAGTCATTTTTTAGATCTAAGTCTCTTGGCAATTGTGTCTTCTTGTTCTCCTTCCTGGCCCCCAGCGGGCGGGGCTGTGGCCCCCTCCGTCCCCCCTGAATCTTCCCCCAGGATAGAGGAATGTTTTTTAAGAAAGGCATCCGCCTCAGCAACTGTTTTAATCCTTACGCTTCCTCCGTCCCAAAACACCAACATCCCTTCTGGCATCGCCCATTTAAACCAAATCCCGTGGTTAAACAATTTTTTAGATAAGAAGGAATATTTCCGTCTCATCTCTCTAATCTTTTTTGGGATCTGCTTCAAGATGGCGACTTCCTTTTGTTGGTAAATTAACGGACCCTCCCTCTGCGCCTTCAAGATTCCCTCCCTTGTCGACCTTCTAACAAATTTAATATGTATCTCTCTGGGTACTTCATTCATCCTGGCATATGCTGAGTTTACTCTGTAGACTAGGTCAATGTCCCCCCTGATCTCCTCTTTGGGTTTACGTAAATAGTCTGATAAAATTGTATTCATGAGATCAGGAAGGCATTCACCAGGTTCCTCAGAAATATTCTGAAATCTTAAAAAATATGACATCCTCTCAAAATCCATCCTAGACATATGACCAGACAAATCTCCAATTTCAGTATTAACATTTTTAAGTTCTCCCTTTGCCCCAGCCAATTGCCCAATTTTTGAATGTTGTGGATTTCCAATTTCTTTCCAGTGACCTACAACATTACTACCATAGCCATTCTTCATCTTATTACACTGAAGATCGTCTGTAAAGCCTTCTATTTATTGTAGGTGATCACCAGTGATATGGCTGTTTTAGAATTAAATACTGTCTGCTACTATCGAATGGAGAATATTACTCGGCTGATGACCACCCTCGCTAATCGTTCTAACGCAGTTCAGATGCTGGTACAGACTACCACAAAGCGCTTGCTGGCACATCGGACTTTCATTGACATTCTGATGGAGAGAAAGAACATCAACCAGGAGATAAAAGTGAGCAAGATGAGGATTTTGTGATAACTCTTCATAATGGGCAAAACCATCCCAAATATTTACATTGTAATCAGTGAATTGGCATTAATAAAATAATGCTCCCTTGTTATTGGACAGTTTCTCTTTCTTAAAAGATATTTCAAAAGATGAAAATTTGTAAGAATTGCATTGCTAAGCTTGACCAATTCGGTATATATTCAATCCAGTTTTTGTTTTCATTGCCTGCCAAGCTGGATATCACAAATAGGCCAATAATTGTGGGCTTTTACTTTGAATATTTTTTCCACTTCCTCCTTTTTTCTTTTTATGCAGGTGGCTGTGGATGCCATCACCTGTCAGTGGGGGATCAAAGTGGAGCTGACAGAAATGTAGGTATGAAATCTGTACACTGTAAACCAAAAAAACGTCAAAATATCAGGAGAAGAAAAGAATGAAACCTTTAACTGTTAGCTATAATTTGTTTCTTTCCATTCAAATATTACATATTCTTTCTATATTGGCCTATAATTAATAGTTATGCTTATGCCAGTCCATGAAGAAATATAAAATCAATTGTTAGATTGATTTTATTAGGATCAACAAAAATGACCCAATGGTTTGTCTGAGAGTTGCATTTTCCAGAATCTTCATTAGGCAAGAGGTTACAAAAACCCACGACTGTTGAGCATGATGGGAACAGACAGGAATATTATAATAATTACTGGTAATACTTCCATTGATATTCAGTCTGCCTTCATATTTATCCTGGCTTTGAATTGCAGACCTCATAGCCGAAACATCTATCCTTAGTCATAGATTTCCTGGCTTTTTCTCCACCCTGTTTTTGTATTATTTTTGTATCATTGTCTCCAATGAAGACTGCTGCAGAACTCCAAAGCCTTCATATTTTGTGCTATTTTACTAGGTCCATGCTGTATTGTGAGTCTAGGCATAAACTAATTCTAGATGAGTCTCCATTGTATAGTGTTTATGAGTACAAGCAACAATAATGCTTATAACAAGTGTTTAAGATATCTAGTGTTTCTGCAACATTGAAAATGTTATGCAAGTGTTTTAGGTTTTCTTTGATTAAAATTGATTTTTTTAAAAGGACTGCAAGTTTGTTGCAATCTGTTTTCAGTCTTTATGCACTGACATCTCCATCCAGAATGGAAAGTGAATGGCCAGAAAAACTACAACTAGCAACTTTAACTAGAGATAAGATACCCAGAATAGTAGGACCACCCCTTGACCAAGATTGATTGAATGAATGAATGAACTAGTCAGTAAAGGCATTTGTGAAATAAATTAATTAGTTCCATATTTCCTTCCCGTTGTCTATGCAAACTGGAAGCGGCTTTCATCCTTTCCAAGTTTCTCTGGAGCAGAGTTTCTCAATTTCATCAACTTTAAAATATACAGACTTCAATTCCCAGAATTTCCCAGCCAACCAGCCAGTATGGCCAACCATTTGGTGGGAAAGTAACAGCATTCCGCGTCCCTTCGGCACTTAATCGTGCCGGCCACATGAGCATGGAGACATCTTCAGACAGCGCTGGCTCTTCAGCTTTGAAACGGAGTTGATCACCGCCCTCTAGAGTCAGGAACGACTAGCACATATGTGCGAGGGAAACCTTTACCTTTACCTAGCCATGTAGGAAACACAGTGTTTGCAATTATGATCAAACCTCTTTATACAGTGTTCATTGAGAGAGACTCTGGACTGTGGTTAGTCAGAACAAAATAAATAAAAAGCATAGGTACAACACCAGTTTCTGTGTTGTATGAATAAAAATGTATCATTTAAGAAAATTTGTTTCTGTAAATAATACAGGATTGGTCTCTTATGAGAATGGATCTCACTTCTAAACTTGACAGAAGTTAAAACAAATTATCCATGGATTAACCCAGGGTAGGCAGGCTATTTCTAGAACCCAAATATGATTCCTGAAGCAAGCAATGTGGTTAAGGAATCAGTTGAAATGGTATGGAGATAATGGTAGTGAAAGTCCAACTGAGCTGACTTTTAGGCAGCACCTGGGACAAACATTCAACTAGCATATCAGCCCAAAATTTTTCTCTGAAGTAAAAAGCTGAATTAAGTTGGTGTAATTAGATCGGGTGGCTTATCATTGTCCATGACATGAAAAAAACAGTAACCAAAAATACATATATTTTCAAGATGTCAAGTGTCCTCTATTGTTTCTAAGCCTGGAGAGCAGTCTTTCTTTCAGTTTCCTATTTTTATTTCAGTAAAGACATTCGACTGCCAGCTGAGCTCCAGGTGTCACTATCCGCACAAGCAGAAGCCCAGCGTCATGCTAAAGTGAGAGTAAGTCAACAGTACATTTTTATTACAGGAGATGGGGGAGATGCTTTTTCTCTGGTGGCATTGGATACAGGGGAGTGGCAGGGCAGAGGAAAAGAAACCTGCTATTGAGGAGACTGATAGCGCATACAATAATATTAATTGTAAGTAAGCAAACAATCAGGAAGAATGGAGAGCGTTAGTGACCTCCCATAGATTAGTCTCATAGCTTACTTTCCAATTTCAGATTACTATGAATCTTACAGCTTTTCATAACCTGTAAGACAGCACATTCTGTCCTGCTTCACCTCCATACTCTTCTGTGTGAATTTAGTTACCAAGTTTCCTGATGAAGTGCTTGTACAAAGTACTATTATTTTACTATGGAACAAAAAAGATATGCAGGGCAATAAATAAACTGCATCCACAGGAATTGAAATTAACTTATAAACTGCTGAAGGAGAAGAACTAAAAAAGAATCTGTGCTGTGTATAGGAACAGTGGTTAAGGTATTTGTTATTGAACATTAGGCAAAATTGGGACTAAGATAAATATTGCAGAAGATTCTTGCACAAAGCAATGCAGCATCACACAATATAGAGCAGAGGTGTTAAATTCGATTTCATCGATGGCTGCATCCGGGTTGAGTTTGACCTCAGGAGGGGCATGGCCAGGGGTGTGTGCCCAGGGGCGTGGCCAGTTAAACGTCACTTGGGTCAGAGGCACCTATGATAGCCTCAGCACTCTGCCAGTGAAACAGGCTCCCGAGTTTTGTTTTTGGCTGTGATAGCCTCCTGCAACCCTCTGCCAGGGGAAATGGAACTCAGAGTGCTGCCTGTGGCCCTCCCATGCTCTGTTTCCCTGGCAGAGGCACTGCAGACTGGTCCTTTGCTGTTTCCAGGGCAGCCCCATGGGCCTGATCTAGCCACCTTGTGGGCCAGATCCAGCCCACGGGCCTTGAGTTTGACATCCCTGATATGGAAGATAGAATATACTTTTTCTAATTTAGGCTAAGGAAAGGCAGCATCTCAGTGATATGGTTATCAAAGTAATAGATTCAATTCTTAAATGGCCATTGTGTTGTAGGTGATCGCTGCTGAAGGTGAAAAAGCTGCTTCTGAATCTCTGAAGATAGCAGCCGAGACATTGTCCCATACTCCAGCTGCTATCCAGCTCCGTTATCTTCACACTCTGCAGAACCTGTCTTCTGAAAAACCTCTGACCCTTGTTCTGCCTTTACCCTTTGATCCTCTGAGCCTTTCAGTTGCAGTAAATCAAACATCCCCTGGCAACAACCCTTCAGGTTGTGGCAGTAATCCAGAAACTTCCAAGGGCAAGGACTCCCCCATGTTATAGGAATTGTAGAATTCAAAAGATCATGATTTCAAGCTGTAGTTGATACAATTCACCACATAATTGGCAACTAAATCTTCTGCTTAAAATTCAAATAGTAATAGAAATCAAATAAAAAGTTAACAAACTCAGATCTCAAGCTCAGGATACAAATGACAAGGTGTTGTAAATCCTGACATATGAATTTACCTCGGAGACTCATGTATTTGACTAAAATATATACATCATTAAAAAAATTAGTTGTATGTTTGTAAAATCTGTTACATTTGTTTATTTATTTTTAAATTGTATTATTATTACCAAGAACCATTCTTAGTAATCACATAGACTTTTCCCAGGATGATTTATTCTCAACCTAACCTGTGAAGATTCACAATGGTACAGTATATCCATTGCTGTTGAAACTGAGTTCATCCATTCATCTCACTGTTGGTTGTTATCTTCTCTTTTCTCACCTTTCCCATATTTACAGAATTCTTAAGGGCTGTAAGTCTTCACATGTCAAAATAATGATAATGTAAAGCTGACCATTTGTCCCTCAAACTAAAACCCTGGACTGACTGATTCTTTAATTCATTTGGTCCTTCCTCCTCCTTCAAAACAAACGTATTGGACACTCTTATGATAAAGAAAAGTCATCTGTCATATCTCAATATGGGACAGCACCCAGAACGTCTTCCTTTAAGATGATGCTATAGACCACTGCATACCAAAACAACTAAACACAGCCCCACCTAGTAGGGCTGTATTAATATTTTCCTTCTCATTTTTCCTATTACCTATTTCCTTATCTTCTTATGACTATAACTTTTTTGCTTGTATCTTACAATTTAAATTAATTGTTTTATTTAGTTTCCTAGTATGATTTCTATTGATTGCTTATTTAGTATTCTGTGACTATCACTAAGTGTTATATGGGAAATGTATTTTATGATTATTATGATCATGATTTATCACTTGTTACTTTTTTGTACACTGAGAGCTTATGCCCCAGAGGAAAATTCCTTGTGTCCAATCACACTTGACTAATAAAGAATTCTATTCTATTCTGATTCAACTGGAAGTACCTCAGTGAGACAGATGGAAAATATGTGAGCTCTGAAGACCCTCACATAAATTCTGTCTGACAAACCAATGCCAAGATCCTTTTTCGATGAGAACTTCTGTGGGGGAGGGGAGAGTGAAGAAGGAGCTGTGTCTCTTATCCCTTTGCCAGCAATGATGTTTTGATGTAAGACCAGATCTAAATTTTTACTGAGAAGACTCTGAAAAATCCATTTCATCCAAAACGTACGTGAAATCAATCACCATGTGCTATAGCAGCTTACTAGGGAGGAATTATCCCCACTGGCATATAATTCAGTTTTGAGTGAGGCTAGCCTGGATCTTGTCATGATCACCTTACCATTGATTAATATGGGAAATACTTCACGTGTATGACTTTGTAGGTGTTCTTTGCACCCAAAGGTGACTGTACTAGTCACATGCAAAGCAAAACCAATTAGTTGAAGAAATGAAAATACTTTTAAACCCATGAAGTAATGCCTCGGGGGCGGGGGGGGGTCTGAAACTATAAGATCGTCAATGCAAAATAACTGTAGCCTCTTAATTTTGATATCATTCAAAAACAAAACATATAAAACTTTTCTCTTTGGCAGAATGGGAATCACGGTCTTCTTGGCTCATGAATGAATGCTTTTCCCCCCTTTTCTTATAAAAGCCTAATTTCCCCTCATTTTTCAAAGCCAGATCTTCCCAAGACAAGGCTGGTGGGATGCAGTGCCAATACACCTCACTCTTGGCTCTTTGTTACTAGAGGCTTTGAGAGAGGCAAAGGGAATATGCCAAAGATGATACTGCATCTGGCATGCTATAGCAGACTTCAAAACATCTATTATATAATACAAACAGGGTGGGGAAAAACCTGCCCTGAAGATATACTTAACCCAATCTGTGGTTTCTGGAGATGTACATCTAAGCATGTCAGAACAAGGCAAAATTAGATGTTGATGATTTTCTAAATAAATAATAAAAGCAAGAAACAATTTTAGAATCTTCATTTAACTCGTGTCCCTATATCTTATTAATTACAACCAGAAGAATTGCAATTGTAATTTTTTATTTCAGGTATAGGCAGGGCTCAGACTGTGGCCAAAATTACTATAACAACAATCAGGAACCAAAGGATTTCTTGTAGCCGCTCTCTTCTTCAGCGCTTGGGCTTGGGTGATTTCTTAGGTCGAGGAGTGGGTGGTTTAGAATGACCAGCTTTATCAGATTTCTTATGAGAACTTTCTGCAATAGAAGATAATTGGAACTATTAAATAATCCTTATAGCAGGGATAAAAAAAAGTTTGGATAGTCCAGAGTTGTCCCTCTATGCACAATTCTTAATGAGCTGTAAAAGTGCATAAGGGCGGCATACCCACAGTCCCCAAAACGTTTTTTTTAAGTCATTTGAAAAAAAAAAAAGGAGGCAGAAGCAGGGGTCGTTTGATCACAATTTGCAACCTTCCCATCCAGTTTCCAACAATGAGGGGAAGCTGGATGCATTTAGCAACCATGTGATTCACTTAGCCATTGATTCACTTAAACGTGGCAAAAAAAAAGTTTGTAAAATCAGGCGTGACTCCCTTAACAACCACCTTGCTTAGCAACAAATTCTGGTCCCAACAGATTATAAATCAAGGACTACCAATAAATTACTGTAAGAGCCAGAGGCTGTGAGCCCTTTACTGCTATTTAGATATTTAATATCGATATACTCAAATATTATTTTGTCTTCATGAGGCTTTTTAATGGGGTGCATCTTTGTTCCTTTCCAGCACATTTTTATTCCTTTCTCTATATATTAGGTAACAATTACAAGTTACCTCTGGTTCTGACAGTACCTTACAACCAAATAAAATGGGCTGAAGATATTCTAAAATGGAGCACATGATTTAGGAGGGAGTGGTCAAAAGCATCTTGTGGAATGAAAATGTGGTGAATAATGTGGTTGTTATTGGGGTTGATATAAAATATGAATAATGAACAGATAACATCCTCTCATTGCCTGAAAGCTTAAGGCTGTGCGGGGAGAAGGGGAAAAACACAAGGCCAGGACAAAGCAAAAGCAGATGTAGGAACAAATGTAGCTGCTGTTTTTTTCTACCTAAGCCTGTAGAATTCTTCCAGCCCTTCATAGAGGCCTTATTTGATGGAGAACATAAGAGACACTAGATTCACTTATCACTCTAATCCAGGGGTCTCCAACCTTTGCAACTTTAAGTCTGAAGGACTTCAGCTCCCAGAATTCTCCAGCCAGCTTTGCTGGCTGGAGAATTCTGGGAGCTGGAGTCCTTCAGACTTAAAGTTGCAAAGGTTGGAGACCCCTGCTCTAATCCATAATGTTTTCCCATAATGTTGTGTGACACAATTATTTTAATTGTAAACACGACACAGAGTTCTGAACCATGTGTGATTCTAATAAACATTCAACAAACCATGGTTAAAACAGACTATGTAATATATCCAAAATGGTAGAGTCAAATAAAACTTCTGGTAAAATATTCTGGTATTAGCTTTCAGAACTATTTCATGCAATGTACGGTATTTTATTTTAATCCCACTTCTTCAATATGTACATCATAAAAGTATATACACCTGAAATTATCACAATAACTCATTATGCCATCTTCAAGCTAGGGCCCTAGAGATGTAGTTGACCACAAACCTCAGAATTTCTGAAGGCTTAAAAAAGGAATGCATAAAACTGTCTGTGTTACTTTTAGAAATTTAAAATTCCATCTTTGAGGTTTTAATCGTACCTCTTTGAGATTTTTCTTTTTTGCCAAAATCTTTAAACTCTGGTTCCTCATCTTCCATATCCTGGAGTTTTTTCAGAGCTTCTTCCAACTCCTCATGAAGGGTTTCTGACTTTTCCTCGGCTTCCTGGGCACGTTTCTCAGCATCTCTAAAAGAACAGAAGCCAAGATATCTTCAAGTTAAGATACCAAGTATGAAGACCAACTAGGCAATCAGAATGAGAGGCATCAAGGCCAGTTCAAGCCATTTTTTTTGTCTGAAGAATGGCCAAACAAGACATGCAAACTCATCCATGTGGATGAGAATAATGGAAGTCTCCTCCTCACAAAGATGAGTGTGGATAAAGTGGCACAATTTCCCTCCTTATTTTATTTAAAAGTTTTCTCCCTCTCCAGCTCATTTCAAGTAGCAAAGTAGGCTGAAGAAAAATGGCTTAAAGAGATGAACCGAGTAGAATTTTCCTACCTTCTCCTGCATAGCCCACTTTATATCTGACAGAGACAAAGATGGATTTAAGACGTACATGATTATCATGCATTGCTAATCTGATTCATAAAAACCCTGAGGGGGTTTTTTTTTGCGTGTAAATCTAATTGAAACAAACACTTATTTCAATGAGTTGTGCTGCAGAATATTCAAGAGAGTTTGAGAGGATTTGCAGATATCTTTTTAGTCAGCCGGGGGCCTACAGTAATGCAAAAGCCATTTTGATTTATGAACATTCTTCCCCTATAATTTTTCTTAGTGAAGAAAAAAGTTATCAGCATATGCCAGAATAAATGAAGTACCCAGAGAGATACATATTAAATTTGTAAGAAGGTCGACGAGGGATGAGATCCTGAGAGCACAGAGAGATGGTCTCTTGATATATCAACAGAGTGAAATTGCCATTTTGAAACAGATTCCGAAAAAGATTCGAGAGATAAGAAGTATTCCTTCTTATCAAAAAGATTATATAAAAAAGGGGTGTGGTTCAAATGGTTGATGCCCGAAGGAATGTTAGTGTTCTGGGAGGGAGGGAGAGTAAGAATTAAAACAATTGCAGAGGCGGAAGCCTTTCTTAAAAAACATTCCTCAATCCTGGAGGATGAAAATGGGGGAACGGGAGGGGCCACGGCTGCTCCCACTGGCAGCCAGGGAGAAGAGGATCCAATAGCTAAAAGACTTAGATCTCACATATGACTTTCTATTATATAGCATAACCCTTATCTGGATGTCTATAGAAATAAATGATTGATTGCATGAAGTTGTGAAATGATATATGTATGTATCTCTTTCCACTTTGTAGGGAAATGAAAAATTATTGTATTGGTTTTTTTTTTCTGTATGAAGCCTCGGAGGGGGCCGACACCTCCGACACAGATGTCCTCAAAATGTCTCATTTATACCTTACACCCTTTTCCTATCCAAAAATTTGTAAAAACCAATAAAACTTTTTTGACACGAAAAGTTATCTTGAAAATGTACCACACTCACTATCAGATCAGGAATCTCTATTTCTTCTGTAGCCTACTGAGGTGATTGTGTTCCAGGGAGGATCCCCACAATGTCCCTGGTCTCCTGCTTTCAAGTATTATAATCATTTCTTTTCTGTGTGAATCTTGTGCAGATGCAATATCTACAATCAATCTTCTCTATCTTCCTCTAGAGCATGGGTGTCAAACTCATCACATCACATGACGTATCATGATGTTTTTTGCCATTCTGGAGCCAGAGTGGGTATGGCCTGCACATGATGCATCTGGCCCGTGGACCACCAGTTTGACAGGCCTGCTCTAGAGTAGTAGCATCTACCTTATAGCTCTTCCACAGTTCTGGTGTTTCTACATACATTGTTTGGAATTAATCTTTCTTTATCCTCCTTCCATTAGTTTGATGTCATCAAAATGATAAACCTTTGGAAAGACTTCAAGAGGACATTTTCTGAAACTTTTCCTCAACTCTTAGAATTCCATGTTTGTTTATTTATTTATTTATTTATTAGATTTCTATCCCGCCCTATCTCCCCAAAATGGGACTCAGAGCGGCGCACAGGAATTAAAAATCTAAAAATACAACAATACAAAATTCTACAAAAGTTAAAACTAAAATTAAATACTTTAGCCCGTGCTAAAAGAACAATTTAATTTAAAACCCAACTCTAAAAATAGCATAGCTATAGCAGCTATGTTAGGCCGGCCATATGGAAGAAATATGTTTTCAGTGTCTGGCGGAAGAGGCGAAGGTCGGTGATAGTACGGAGGTCTGGGGGGAGGGCCTGCCACAGAGAAGGCTCTTTCCCTGGGCGTCGCCAGCCGGCATTGTCCGGCAGACGGCACCCTAGGGAGGCCCTCCCTGTGGGAGCGGACAGGTCGAATGGAGGTATGTGGTAGTAGGCGGTCCTGCAAATAGCCAGGCCCGCTGCCATGGAGCGCTTTAAAGATGGTCACTAAAATGCACCCGGAAGGCTACCGGCAGCCAGTGCAGCTCGCGCAGGAGAGGTGTTACATGGGAGTATTTTGAAACTCCCAAGATCCCCCGCGCGGCCGCATTCTGCACCAACTGGAGCCTCCGGGTGCATCTCAAGGGAAGCCCTTGTATGTTAATATACATAGGGAAGGCACTGTGTTATATATGGAGATATATTGGGAAATCTCCACTATGTTGGAGAACCAGTTTGTTGTAGTGATTAAGTCTAGAAGTTGGGAAAGTTGTGAATTCTAGTCCTGTCTTAGGCATAAAGTAAGCTGTGTGACTTTAAGCCAGTTCCTTTTTCTCAGCCCTAAGAAGCAGGAAAAATACTTCCTAAAAGCTTTACCAAGAAATCTGCAGGAGTTTGTCCAGACTGACTTGAAGGCAGCCTCCCACCTCCCCACAATGTTTGAAAAGGCTTCCCTAAAAGATACCAGAGATTTCAGAATCTTACATCCCAAATCTATGCAAGAATCAGTAATTCAAAAATTCACAACTGTCAAGTCTGTAGACCTCAGAGCTGGATGTCAGCCACCAAATATTCTGAGAGAAAAGTAAATTCTCAGAGGAATGGGAGTGTGTGTGTCAGCAGAATAGAAAACATAGAAGGAGTGAGTATTAATAAACACATGGAAGAGTGTCTGGTTCTCAGGTTTAGCTAACATTTCTGTGGCAACAATAAATCTGGGCAAGTATACATCTTCTTTGATCAACTTTTTTGTACTCACATGAGCCGTTCCTCCAGAATTTCTAGTGAAGCTAGTATCTGAAATTCCTTTTTAGAGAATTCAGTCGTTGGCTGGCTGGCATACAATTCTCTCTAGAATTAAAAGAATCAGTACCGGTACCTTATGAAAAGAGACTCATACAAAAGACATTGATTGACATACTGCCTTGGCAAAAAGATTACAGGGAGCAATAGGACCATTGAAATAAAAGAGCAAGGCTGAATTTAGCAAGGTTAACTATTTTCTGTAAACTTCTGATCAATAAATTTGGTTGCCTGAGATAAAAAAGTTCTAAAGAAGCCAGTCTCATTAATGCTCTTTCTCCATATCATTTCTCATGTCGACATTCAATCAAAAAAATTAGCAGGTATACCAGAGTACCACCATGGTTCCATATAGTTTCAATTACTTTCAGAGGGAGTTGTGCAGAAAATCTTCAAATTGGATATTGCAAATTCATTGTAATTTTTACAGTGACAATAAAGATGATGATGATGATTATTATTATTGCCCCACATATTAGATTCAGTTGCTCATTTCACATTTTAACATACTTAAGAGAACTAAATTAGTTCACCTTGGCTAGAAGTAGAGCCATTTGTACAGTGGAGATTCATAAATACATACCCCTGAAACTGAAATTTTTTCGGCGGTCAAGGTTTTACAATACACATTATCATCATGGGCAATGTATCTCATCTGATAATCAATCTCAGGGCTTTCATCTGCAATTGTACTGCTAGTACTAAGTACCGATGGCTTTTCCTGCTCAAAAAAAAAGTAATATTTGTCTCTTTGTTGGAAAGCCAAACTCTTCAATAGAAGGTCAGATTTTGGATACAAAAATCATAATAATAACAGGAAGTTATTGGGATAATTTTAGGAGAAGCAAAGGTACTGGAATTTGGGGGGGAAATTATGCTGCTAAAGTAGCAGCCTAACATTTGGGGTTTATGTTTTCAGTCTTATTCAGGTTACCAATTTGCCTTTGAAAACAAGCAAACAAACATGAGACGAGAGCTCCATACTAGGTTATTACTTACTATTCCCACTCTGAGCAAGTTATACAATTTAAAATCATATCAAAATGACAATGCAGTACAATGATTATATTTTTCCCCCCTAAAGCAAGAACCCTATCAATATACTCAATGAAAGGACTTTTCTTTTTTGAATACTCCCAATAAAGCTACAACCAGTGGTACAATTCAAATAATTTAAGAACCGGTTCTCTGTCCTAATGACTGGCTGGGTGGGTGTGGCTGAGTCGTCATATGACTGAGTCGGCATGGCCAACTCAACATCACTCACCACGCCCAGCCCTGCTTCCCAGTCGCTCATCTCAAAGGCCTCAACAAGATAAAAATTTCCTTCTCTATTTATTTATTACTACTGAACCTTGCTTAACAACAGTGGCAAGGAAAATCACAAAACGGACCAAAGCTCATTTAAATCTTGCTTAGCAATAGAAAATTTGGCTCAGTTGTGGCCATAGGTCGAGGACTACTGCTAATGAGAATGTAGGATAAGGAGCCTACTTTGCTCAACCCTTTGGGATGACTTTCAAGGAACACTTCAAGACTTGAAAGAATTTGGGCACAGGTGGTGGTAGTGTTGCCGAATGGGTCCCCTTCTCTCCTCAGTTGGTGGGGCAGCTGTGTTCAGCTGAGGGCCACCAGATGGAGGCAGGGAATCTGAATGAGGGCAGTGCTCCCAGCGAGAAGGCCCTTCTATCACTTCTCACACGAGGAGATGGGATGCTCTAAAGCAGGGGTCTCCAACCTTTGCAACTTTAAGTCTGAAGGACTTCAGCTCCCAGACTTCTCAGCCAGCAAAGCTGAAGTCCTTCAGACTTAAAGTTGCAAAGGTTGGAGACCCCTGCTCTAAAGCCTCCGAGGTCTCATGTGGTGCTACCTGGCTGACTTGGGAGTGAGGGGGAATAAAGAGACCAGATAGCAGGCCAAAGCTTTGCTCTCCTGCCTCCGCTAAAGGAAGCTTCACTGCCTTTTCTCTTCCCGCGTGGCCCTCACCATCTTTGAGACTGTGGCTCCCTAAATGGGAAAGCTGGCTGCAAGAGGAAGAGAGGCCGGGTGAACTGGGCACAGATGTTACCCAGCTCCCCCTGTCCCAGAAGCATCAACATCGCACTCTCCCCTCTCTGCTAGTGGCTGTCACCTTCTCCGTCTCTCTCTCTACTGCCGGGCAATCTTATTTAATTATATTCCAATCTGGCTAATAAAAAAGAACGTTGCTTTTAAAAAATGTTATGCTAATTTTCTAATGGAAATAGTCACCTGTATTTCCAATACGGGCTGCTTTTCTGGAGTTTGATCAAAACCTACTTTCTCCATTTTCTTGACTTCATTAGGAATTTCTTCTGCTTGAGTGGAAGAAGTGATCTCTAGGGTAAGCTCTGGATGAGGGGGAAGTTTTCGTTTTGGTTGAAAAACCTTGAGGTAGCAGAGAAAGGTTGGTTACCAGAAAATCCATTCTGAGATTTTGTTCCCATTGCTACTTTTCTATATTGAGGCATCTCCGGTTCTTGAAAGACATCCTTTGGTTAATGTCTTAATGGAGAAAGATGAAAGGAGAAAGAGAGGAGCTGAAATGGAGAAGGAAAGTAAGAGGAATAAGAGAAAGAGAGAGAGAGAGGTGATGGAGAAAGAACGTTTCCGAAGAAAGATGAAAGGAGGAGCAAAGAGGAGCTGCAATGGAGAAGAAAAGTAAGAGGAATAAGAGAAAGGGGGGGTGGGGTGGAGAAAGAAAGCTCCAATGAAAGATGGAAGGAATTGGAGGAAGGAAGAGAGAAAGGAGAGAAAAGATGAAAAGAATGGAGAATTCAGAAGATGGAGAATACAGAAGAGAGTATGGAGAAAGAAGAAAGAACTGAAAGGTTGGAGAAATGGGCTGGACAACCGGGCCGTGAGGTCGCGAATTCTAGGAGCCAAGGAACCAAGGAGAGCCCAGGAAGATCCATGCAGTGTGTCCATTACGGCAGGGAAGGCACAAACTGAGACAGCGCAGAGACGGCATTGGTCGCGTTGGTGGATGATCTCTGGAGGGCCAGGGACAGAGGCTGTTCCTCTCTCCTGGTCTTGTTAGATCTCTCAGCAGCTTTTGATACCATCGACCATGGTATCCTTTTGCACCAACTGGAGGGGGTGGGGGTGGGAGGCACCGTTTTGGTGGTTCTCCTCCTTCCTCTCCGGTCGGTCGCAATACGTGTTGACTGGGGGGCAGAGGTCGACTTCTAGGCCCCTCTCATACGGGGTGCCGCAGGGGTCAGTCCTCTCGCCACTCCTATTCAACATGTATATGAAGCCGCTGGGTGAGATCATCCATGGTTTTGGGGTAGAGTACCATCTGTACGCTGATGATACCCAGTTGTACATATCTACCCCAGACCACCCCAACGATGCCGTTGCAGTGATGTCCCGGTGTTTAGAGGCCGTACGGATCTGGATGGGCAGTAACAAACTCAAACTCAACCCATCCAAGACCAAGTGGCTGTGGTTCCCGGCTTCCCGGTTTAGCCAGATGACACCATCACTGGCCATGGGGGGTGAAAGTTTGGCCCCCGTGGATAGAGTGTGCAATTTAGGAGTCCTCCTGGATTCCCGATTGTCCCTGGAGGACCAGGTGGTGGCCGTGGCCAGGGGGGCGTTTTACCAGGTTCGCCTGGTCCACCAATTGCGCCCCTTACTGGACCGGGAGGCCCTTCGCACAGTCACTCAAGCACTCATGACTTCTCGTCTGGACTACTGTAACACTCTCTACATGGGGCTCCCCTTGAGATGCACTCGGAGGTTGCAGTTGGTTCAGAATGCAGCCGTGCAGGTGATCATGGGAACCTCAAGACATTCCCACATAACACCACTCCTGCGCGAGCTGCACTGGCTACCTGTGACCTACCGGGTGCGTTACAAGGTTTTGATGACCATCTTCAAAGTGCTCCATGGCACAGGGCCTAGCTACCTACGAGACCGTCTACTGCCCCATACATCCCTACGACCGACTCACTCCCAGGGAGAGGGTCTTCTCCGGGTGCCGTCGACCGGGCAATGCCAGTTGGCGGTTCCCAGGGGAAGGGCTTCCTCTGTGGTGGGCCCAACCCTCTGGAACGGCCTACCTCCCGATCTCTGTACCATCTCAGACCTCTGCTTGTTCCGCCGGCACTTAAAAACTTACTATTTTCATCTGGCCGGCCTAGCATGATCTACTCCGCACCCTACTGTCTTATAACAAATCAAAGTTTTAATTTATGGGTTTTTAAATTTATTTTAAGCAGGGTATTGATTTAATTTAGTTATTATTTAGTAATATTTTGTATTTATGTATATTTATTTTTAAATCTCTGTTCGCCACCCCGAGTCCCTTTGTGGTGAGATGGGTGCGGGTTACAAATGTGAATAATAAATAAATAAATAAATAAATAAATAAATAAATAAATGAATGAATGAATGAATGAATGAATGAATGAATGAATGAATAAATAAATAAATAAATAAATAAATAAATAAATAAATAAATAGATGTAAACATTTTCAGAAAAAATGTTCCTGGTCAGCACCTTCTAAAGAGTTGTCCCTGTATAGTTTTACTACATGCATAGCTGTATTTATTCTGCTATTCCCTGATAATGATACTCAACTGTTCTGACTCCCGCCTTAACAAGACTAATAACCAAAACTAACTGCTTCTTGGCTGCTTGCCCGAACTGACCTTGAGCAGACCTGAAGCTTCTTGACAAAAGAATATACACCACGACTTGAGACACGAAAGATCTGATTCTGCAAATTATGTGTTATTCTCTGGAACCATTACCTTAACAGAGGCTTTCTTTTAAAGCCTCTTGGGAGGGGCCAGTCAATTAGGCAGCTGAGACTAATTACCTCCTCCAGGTTCGTCTCTCTTGTAACTGACGCTGCCTTCTCTCGACTCTTCTTAGCCTGACATCAGGGACAAACTGGGTTTGATCCTCACCACTACTCCAAGCCCCAGGTGCCTCCTGATGCCTAGCCGGGCTCTCTGCTCTCTCATTCTCAGCCTCCTCCTCTAGAGCAGACTCATAGGACTCCTCACTAGAGGAGTCCACCAGCAGCTCATCCGGAGCCGGCTGGGCTACAACACTCAATTATGTATACTCTGAGGAGGAGTGTATATAGATGCATAGAACATAAAAAGATGTTGATGGCCCCCAATTTAGAAAGTGTTTTCACCCCTGTGGCTAAAAACATGGTCACCCAATCTTAAAGAAAGAGAACAGTATTGCAATTAAAAAGTAAACTGCAAATTTCACCTTTTTTCTCTCATTTGCATCTTTCCCTACCTCTGATCCAAAGTAATGCATAAGCTCCTTTTGGTCAATTAACTTGGTGGGAGATGTCTTCATTCCAGATAAAAGAAGGTTGCATGTCTCAATCCAATCCAGGCACTCTGTCTGAAAAAAAGAAAGAAAATCTTCTGGTGATTTTCCACACAATTCAAACAAAAGCCATTGGTAGTCCCTAATTTTGTTTTTGTTATGTAATAATAATAATAATAATAATAATAATAATAATAATAATAATAATAATAATAATAATAATAATAATAATAATAATAATAATAATAATAATAATAATAATAATAAATCTTTATTGTCATTGTAATAAAATTAAAAATTACAATGAAATTGGTTTGAGCGTTGTGCTAACATTTGCATCAGGTGGAATACAGACAGCAGTGACAACCATAACAGAAATCTCTCCAGGCAGATAAAATGGCCGACAAATGACAGTTGAGAATTCCAAGTCTGCAGTACAGTGTGTATAAGCAACTCTATTGTTAGTACACCAGTTATTATGTGTGTAAATACACAGTCCTCCACCTTTGCTTTTACCAGAGTTGTTTCTGTCAAAGTGGTGTGTGGTGCAGTTAGTTAGCTCTACAGACGCATCCGGTACAAATGGATGAAGCCAGGTCTCTGTGATGATCATCACACAGCAATCACAAATGAGCTTATTTGCTGCCATCCATAGCTCTAGTTCATCGGTTTTGTGGACAAAGGATCTAGAGTTGGTTAGGAAATGCTTGGTAATGCTGGTCTGTGAAGCTGCTTCTGTAATTGAACTAGCAAACCTGCTCTGTATCCCCACTTCTGCTTCGGCTCTCTTTGCTGCCTCCTACGCCAAACAATGATCCATGGAGAGCCTAGCAGTTTTACTATGTCACTCGGTATATTATGAGACTGCTGGAAGTCACTGGTAATATCGAGTCGACCAGAAGATCCAATCTTTAATAATAACTTAATAACGCCCTGCAGGTATAGACTAGTTTTTGCCTAACTCTATTGTGACACCAGGAGCTCAAAGCCGCTGCGCCTAAGCACGCCGCCATCTTGAATGAAAGTGATATGAAGGAGGCTCCTCAGCAAATTTCTGAAAAGTCATCAATTATAGTATTAATTGTTGAAAATGGTGTTGTCCATTTTGATTTGTTCACCTTATCTGCTTATTGTGTATAATTTGGATGAAGCACCTGACTGGATGGTATATTGGATCCACTCTATTGATTTATCGATGGCACATTAATCTGAGTGTCAGGCTTCTAGAAATTCTAGAATAAATAAGAAATAGTAGTAGTTTGTGGAATGGCAGAGACATTACAATTGAAAAGGCAGCTCGATACTGGATCCAGTCAAAATTGCTTCTGGAATAAGGAGACAATTGAGAATATCCATATATATTCTGGAGTGCTTTTTTATCAGCAGAACTGATATTTTTTGTGGTTGCTTGTATCATCTATGTGTTGTTAATAAAACCTTTTATAAACTCATAGTTTGACCAAACCTCATATTTTAATTACTTTGTAGTGGTTTTTTTCTTATTGCTTGTTAAGGATCAAAAAAGATTGATTTAATCAAAGTGATTAAAAGTTGAAAAACCTTCAGAACTGAAAGTTTGGTATTCACTGAGGGAATTTCGATTCAATCCATTTAAAAAGAAAGTTATGTGGTTGAAGTTTTGTAAGAATTTTATTTTTTTCAATATACAGCTAAAGGGAGATTATAGTTCTTATTTCAGAAAGATTTTAAATGAAAGGATTCAAATGCATTTAAATTAAAGAAAGACTTTGAAATAAATTGAAATAATCCATTCTTGTGAGAAAAAATCTTTTGTTTATATTCTGGCTGATAAAAAGACTTTCAAGGTTGGACACTGTTCTGTCCCACAGGCTGAATTACCCCGCACACACAGGCTTGGCTGCTTGCCACTGCTTAAATACGAGATAAGTGAAAACTTTGGCTACGAGCCCATATAATTCCAAACACGATTAGAAGGCTGGAGTTGAATCGGTTGCTTCCTGCAAATGTCCCCTCCCAACATCTCACCTATAAGCTCTCTTGGGAGGGGCCACTCAGCAACCACCTGGTTCTAATCATGGCCTACGAGCCTGCCTCTGATGTAACTGCTGCCTCCGTTCTTCAGCCCTGCGTAATCTAGCATCAGGGACAAACTGCCCCTGATTCTCCCCACTACTCCATGCCTCAGACGCCTCCTGGTGGCCAAACAGCCTCTCTGCTTCCTGCTCTGAACCTGAGCACTCCCCAAGGTCTCCCTCCTCCTCCAGGGCAGACTCATAGGACTCTTCGCTAGAAGAGTCCATCAGCAACTCATCTGAAGCTGGCTGGGCCACAATAGACACTATATACCACATGGCTATCTTAAAGGAAATATTTGACTTTGAGGTTCAACAGATTTTCCAGTTATTTAAGATTATAATGAGATCAAAATGTATTACCATATTGAAGAGGAATAAGCCCCATTGACTAAAAGTGAAACTGACTTTAAGGCAGATATAAAAACTAAAACCTATATGAAAGAAATGGAAATACTGGATTTAAAAATGGAATCGGAAGGTGATTTCAATTTTTAAAAACATTTATACAGAAGAGTGAACTAGATTATTTTCTTTTTCTGTTTTTTTCCTTTTTCCCTTTTTGTTTTGTTTTCTTTTTATCTGCAGTTCTTAATTTAAAATTTTTAAACACATTAAAAATAGCAATTTTATATTTATTTTTTAATTTTAATATATTTCTATATTGGGTTACATTAGTTCTACTTGTTTGATATATTATTGAAAAAATATTTATAAAGAGTTAATTAAGTATTCTTAAGGCTTCTAGATATTAACTAATGATTTCTTCTAAAATGGGGAAGGACAAATATAACAGAAACCATATAGAGCTCTAGGGTTAAAAAATTCATGGAGATCAAGGATAGGGATCTTGCTGTCCTTAACCGGTATCATAAGGCAGAATAAAACCATATCTTCTGCTAAGAGACTGTTTCTAGAAACTTTCATTTTTAAAAAGTAGAGCAAGCACTCACCACATCTTAAAGCATTACTGATAACAGAGTGAGTGGGAGGAGTCCTTTCACAGGAGTGAACCAGGAAACAGTAACAATTACCCATTAACCAATTGGGGAAAGCTGTCAAGCAAACAAGAATAAAACTAGTAAAGTCCCAAAACATGGGGTTGGAAGCAGCTGAGGTCAACGACCATCACCAGGACACCAACCAATTAACTTTGTTTATGAGTGGTGCTGTTAGACAAAATGTTGAGAGAAAAAATCTAAATAATGAGATGAAGTAGGTCACAGAATATGCCATTGCCCCAACTGAGGCCCTCTTCTGTGCTAAAGTCTACAAGTTAGGCCTCAAAGGTATATTGCTATAAGGTTCATCACTTTCCATTTTTATCTTTCTCTTCCTTCTCATGTCAAGCTGCACACAGGGGTGGGCTGCTGGAGGTTCGCAGGGGTTCAGGAGAACTCTAGCTAAGATTCTGTGCAGTGTGGAGAACCCCAAATCCCACTCCTGGCTGGTCTTGCCCACCCCTCCGCTCCCAGGAGTCCCCTTGCTGCCTGTTTTGGATGCAGGTAAGTGCAGGGCGTGCACAGAAGCTCAGGGAGGGTGAAAAATGGGCCGCAGAAAGTTCATGAACGCCAGAAACGGGCCCGTTTCTGGCCTTCAGAGGACCTCTGGAGCCTGGGGAGCCCATTTTCACACTCCCAGAGGTTCAAGGAAAGCCGCTGGAGGCTGGGAAGGGCAAAATCCCCCCCCCCTTGTGGTGCAGGAGATTGACTAGGCCACATGAACCTTGTCCACGGCCACCATGGCCATCCCCACCCAGCAACCAGGCAGAGAACCCCTTGCTAAAATTTTGGAAGCCCACCCCTGGCTGCACACTTCTTGAGAATAGGAATCAATCTGTATATCTATGCTTATAAAGCTGCCACTTACGCAATAACAATATTGTGTTATCTGCAGGATAAAATCACTCAGATCCGGGGCGAGTTAGCCTCCAATTGGGTTGGTCCGGACGAGATGACAGAGACAGGTCTTGAGACCGCTATCTGGGCTGAGTTTGATCCCATGACTCCCGATGGCATGGACAGGATGCTGCGGGAGCTAAATGCCACCACATGTTTATTGGACCCGTGTCCCTCCTGGCTTGTACTGGCCTCCCAGGAGGTGACACGAGGCTAGCTCCAGGGAATTGTTAACACTTCTTTGAGCGAGGGGTCTGTGCCAGCCGTCTTGAAAGAGGCGGTGGTGAGGCCCTCCTCAAGAAGCCCTCCCTGGACCCAGATGTTTTATCTAATTACCATCCGGTCTCCAACCTTCGCTTTGTGGCAAATGTTGTTGAGAGTGTGGTGGCACGACAGTTCCCCCAGCACCTGGAGGAAACTGCCTATCCAGACACGCACCAGTCCAGCTTCCAACCTGGGTACAGCACAGAGACGGCATTGGTCGCGTTGGTGGATGCTCTCTGGAAGGCACGGGATAGGGGTTACTCCTCTATCCTGGTCCTATTAGACCTCTCAGCGGCTTTTGATACCATCGACCATGGTATCCTACTGCACCGGTTAGAGGGGTTGGGGTTGGCGTATTACGGTGGTTCTCCTCCTACCTCTCCGACCAGTCGCAGTTTGTGTTGGCGGGGGGGCAGAGGTCGACGTCGAGGCCCCTTACTTAAGGGGTGCCTCCGGGGCCGGTCCTCTCGCCCATCCTGTTTAACATCTACATGAAGCCGCTGGGCGAGATCATCCATGGTTTTGGGGTAGAATTCCATCTGTACGCTGATGACACCCAGCTGTACATTTCTACCCCAAACCACCCCAACGATGCCCCCGATGTGATGTCCCGGTGTTTGGAGGCCGTGCGGGTCTGGATGGGGAGTAACGGGCTCCGACTCAACCTGTCCAACACCGAGTGGCTGTGGTTTCCGGCGCTGCAACATAGCCAGTTAGTTCCATCTCTGGCTATCGGGGGGGAATTCTTAGCCCCCACGGAAAGGGTCCGCAACTTGGGTGTCCTCCTGGATTCCCGCTGTCCTTAGATCACCATCTGACGGCCGTGGCCAGGGGGGCCTTTTATCAGGTGCACCTGATACGCCAGTTGCGCCCCTTTCTGGATTGTGGCGCCTTACAGACAGTCACTAAAGCTCTTGTCATTTCTCGCCTGGACTACTGCAATGCTCTCTACATGGGGCTCCCCTTGAGATAATAATAATAATAATAATAATAATAATAATAATAATAATAATAATAATAATAATAATAATAATAATAATAATAATAATAATAATAATTTATAACCCGCTCTCTCTCTCCGAAGGGACCCGAGGCGGGACACAGGGAACTAAAAATACAATTAAAACTAATGCACCTGGAGGCCCCAGTTGGTGCAGAATGCGGCCGCGCGGGGGATCTTGGGAGTTTCAAAATACTCCCATGTATCACCTCTCCTGCGCGAGCTGCACTGGCTGCCGGTAGCCTTCCGGGTGCGTTTCACGGTTTTAGTGACCATCTTTAAAGCGCTCCATGGCAGTGGGCCTGGTTACTTGCAGGACTGCCTTCTACCGCATACCTCCATTCGACCTGTCCGCTCCCACAGGGAGGGCCTCCTTAGGGTGCCGTCCGCTGGACAATGCCGGCTGGCGACGCCCAGGGGAAGAGCCTTCTCTGTGGCAGTCCCCACCTTCTGGAATGACCTCCCCCCAGACCTCCAGACTATCACCGACCTTCGCCTCTTCCGCCAGACTTTAAAAACCTATTTCTTCCATATAGCCGGCCTGGCATAGCTGCTACAACCATATTTATTAGAGCTGGGTTTTAAATTAATTGTTTTCTCTTTTTAGCACGGGTTAAACTGTTTAATTGTAGTTTTAAATTTTGTAGTTTTAAATTTTTATTGTTTGTATTTTTGGATTTTAAGTTCCTGTGCTCCCGAGTCCCTTTGTGGGAGATAGGGCGGGATAGAAATTTAATAAAAGTAAAAAGTAAAGTAAAATATTCCAGAATGAAAACTTGTAACAGATTGGCCCAAACAAAAGAACTCCTTCATTCATCCTAAAATTCCTAATCTGTAAAATTAACTCAAAATCACAACTTTAGGAAGTATTTGGACTAAGCCAATGAAGCACAGGATTGTTCTTTCTCTTTTTTTTTACCTTGATCTTCTCTAACTGTTGCAATTCGTATTCTGCATCAGGGTCAGAAGTAGCAAGCTTCTTACGTGTTCTAGCTGAAACCGTATCTTTGCAGCAACTAGGAATGGATAACATTACCTAACTTATAACCATGTTTTAAGTCACCATAGAAATACCACACTAATTAAGGAAGAATCTAATTTGTCTAGATCCAAGATATTGAACTAAATTAAGGCTCTGAAAGCTGTGCAGAAGAAAAATGATTTCCATCTTGCATAATGGGGGAAAATGGAATTCAAATAGGATTTTTTTTAGGTACATTGGTTCTCAACTGTTAAGGTAAGAAGGGATGGTGCAATAAATGAGAGCTGGAAAAGTTCATAATGTCTATATAACAGCTGTAGGAAACTGGAACTATGCATTTGTGATCTCTAAAACTGTCTTTAGAAGCAAAATTTCCCATCAACTTTCAGATGAAACAATTTTGTTACAGCTCTAATTCAGTATGCCTAACACATGGGTTAATATTAAAAGTACCAACACTTGTTCCATACAGGTTAAAAATCCCAACTAGAGAGCCTGAAATTTGATAGTTGAGAATGTAATTTAAAAAAATTACAAAAAGACTGTTGGCTCCTGACCTATATAAAATACAATGTAGCTGCATTAATCCCCTGGCAGATTTAAGAGGTGGGAACTATTATTACCAAAGATAGCATGAAATCTGAGGAGAATTTATAGTACCTGACTAGATAAGAGGAAAACTGGCTCATCTGAGCAGCCAGACCCATTACTTCTTTTTCAAGATTCAAAGTATTCAGCATCTTGCGCTGTGCTTGCATTAATATTTCAGTGTCACTCAAAGGGATAGTATCAGGACAGGTGTGTTCTGGCACCATGTGCATCAGCAGGTTGACCATCCATTTGCTCAGAACATTGTGGAAATCAATCAACTGCAAAAGTATAAATTGATGATGATTCATGTTACACAAATATTCAGTGAGACTGACACCCGGCTGGCATGCTTATTTACATATGAGTAATTTGTACTGATTTACTTCTTATAAATGAACACTGGGGATGGTGGAGGTTAACGATCATATAAACAAGGCAAAATATAAACACAGTTAACTCACACATCCTTTTTGGTCTGGCACAACGATATCCTATTAACTTTTGACCCTAATTTGAACCTCTGCCTGTCTTCCCATGTTCCATTCCAGAATTTTACTACTACTGCACAAGCTGTGCTAAGCATTCAAACCATCACAAAGTGCATCACAGGGCCCTGCTGCTATAAGCTACCCATTGAAGACATGCCCAGTTGCCCATCCAACATTTTAATGCCAGTCTTCTTGGAGAGTCAATCATCTCATACCACCATGATAGGAAGAGAAGGAGGGGAAACAAAACACCTCAACCCCATAAAGGTATTCTCTCCCCACCTCCATCAGGGTGGCAGGAGGAGAAAAATGGAGGAAATAAGTCTTTCTGGAAGTAAATCTTTTTTCTCCTTGCAATATGGAAAATACTCTGCCATTTCCTCCACATGCAATTTGTGCCCCAGGAAACCAGATTTGCACTCCTGCAAGAAAGAATTTTTTAAAATCCTGTTTCTCCTCTTTCTCTCCCCACTTTGACTCAGACTAATATCAAGAGAAGCACTTGATTTCTCTTGTTATGAGTGTTAGGAGAAGCAGTAGGTAGGGGGAGACAGTGGATGATGGCTCCTTGGGGGCCAGTTCTCTGATCCCAGGGCCTCTTCTCTGGCCACTAGCTGGCATCAAGACTTTCCTCCCAAGTCTTTCAGTGCAGGGGGATCCTCTATCCACTGCCAAACTAGAATAGGAATCTTAAAAGTGGTCAGCAGCACTTCTCAGGCCAGCATATTTTTGTGCCATGTCCCACATTGAAAAACAGCAGCTCTGCAATGCAGAAGAACAACTCTTGGTCTAAATTCTTGTAAAGTTCTTGTCATTCTAGGCATAGAATAGAGTCCTGAATTCTAGTCAAAACACATCAGAGTATGAGAAATATCGATTCATGACTCTCATATCACACGCATGACTATCTACTCTTTCTATCACTGACTCTTCAAAGACTGAGTAATTATTTTCCACTGAGTATTGAAAATAACTCATGATTCTTTAGTGGTATTTTTCTCTCAATATAAAGACATAGCAGAACTGCCAGTTTTCAAAAGAGACTTATTGCCTTTTTAACTAAATTAGGTATGTAATCCTAATACATACTCACAGTCTATATAGTGATTTGTGCCCTTGGGCCCACCAAGAATAGGCAATTTTTAATATTTCACCTGACTTACGTCAGGTGTATATACGTACCTCCCGAGAAAGTTGATTATTTTCTCTTTCAGAACTATTAGTAGTTGTCAGGAGCCAATTTTGAATCTTCTTGAACACATCCTCAGGTCTCACCCTGAATGGGAGCAAATGAGATACCAAATTAAGACCTCAGGTCAGCTCTCACTTTTTAGTCCAAAGTCCTACCTTTAAAATTCAAAATGGGCTAAACACCTCCCCCACAATTCTGTGCCAAGCAGAAAATAACACCCATGCTTTAAGGTGAGGTTGTAATCTCTAAAGAACAAGTACATGTAAAATCCAATTTTGAGAGCAGAAGGATGGAAAAGAAGAGCTAGACAGTAATCTTTTCCTTGCTATCTATGCCAATTTCTCTGAATTACCTATTTACCAACTGCTGACCTCACAAATAATTGCACTGCTGATATGCCTATTATCATTATTCTTTTTCCAAAACACAACTGGGATTTCTTGGTTTTTTCCCTTGAAAACATTTTGCTTCTTCGGTTATGACTGAATGGTGGGGAATTGAAGGATTTATATTCTTTGCAGTCATCTGGTTGTTAGCACTTTGAAGGTTGGTCATTAGATCTCTGAGGGTGATTGAGAGCACTTGGATGTTTATCTATATCCTCAGAGTCACCTGAATAAGTGTAAATGGGTGTGGACTTCTGAAAGGACTGCATTGTAAACAGGAGATAGGAAGTGTTGTATCACTCCCCTTCTGTTAATAGAGGGCTATTCAGTTTTAATATAGAAGTCCTCTTCAACCCCTTTTCAAACCAGCAGTCCTCTCTATCCAGAATATGAACTTTGCTGTCTTCAAATGAATTAACCTTCTTTTTCAGATGCAAATGGACTGCTGAATGCTGTCCTGATGAATTTGTTCTCCTGTGTTGTGCCATGCATTTGGGAAGTGGTTGTTTTGTTTTCCCCAATGTATAGGTCTGAACATGTCTCACTGCATTGCACTGCATATTCACATTGCTCTGTTTGAGTTTTATTTGATTTATATCCCGCCCTTCTCCAAAAGGACCCAGGGCGGCGCACAGGAATTTAAAATAACATATAAATAATACAAAATACAAAATTTAAAAACCTATTAAATATCCAAACCTGCGCTAAAACCAATTAAAATCCCCCATTTTAAAACTATCTAATACTAGTCACAGCGGAGGCTATGTTAGGCCGGCTTGATGAAACAGGTGTGTTTTTAAACACTGGCGGAAGAGGCGGAGGTCGGTGATGGTACGGAGTTCAGGGGGTAGGTCGTTCCACAGGGCAGGGCCCGCCACAGAGAAGGCCCTTCCCCTGGGTGTCGCCAGTCGGCATTGTCCGGCCGACGGCACCCTGAGAAGGCCCTCTCTGTGGGAGCGTATCGGTCTAAGGGATGTATGAGGCAGGAGACGGTCTCGCATATAACTAGGTCCCGAGCCATGGAGCGCTTTGAAGATGGTCGTCAAGACCTTGAAGCGCACCCGAAAGACCACAGGAAGCCAGTGCAGCTCGCACAGGATCGGTGTTATATGGGAGCATCTAGAGGCTCCCGTAATCACCCGCGCGGCTACATTCTGCACTAACTGTAGCTTTCGAGTGCACCTCAAGGGAAGCCCCATGTAGAGAGCATTGCAGTAGTCAAGTCGGGATGTCACGAGGGCCTGAGTGACTGTGCGAAGGGCAGCCCGGTCCAGTAAGGGGCGCAATTGGCGCATCAGGCGTACCTGATGAAACGCCCCCCTGGCCACGGCCGCAACATGGTCTTCCATGGACAGCCGGGAATCCAGGAGGACACCCAAATTGCGCGCCCTCTCCATGGGGGCCGGTGTTTCGCCCCCAATGGCCAGAGTTGGAGTAATCTGGCTGAACCGGGGTGCCGGAAACCACAGCCACTCAGTCTTGGACGGGTTGAGCTTGAGTTTGTTACTACCCATCCAGATCCATACGGCTTCCAAACACCGGGACATCACCTCAACGGCATCGTTGGGGTGGTCTGGGGTGGATATGTACAGCTGAGTATCATCAACGTACAGATGATATCCCACCCCAAAACCACGGATGATCTCACCCAGCGGCTTCATATATGTGTTGAATAGGAGGGGCGAGAGGACCGACCCCTGAGGAACCCTGCATGTTTGTGTCTGGATGCTTTATCCTTGGTGTGAAAAAGTTTCTGTCTTAATATATTCCTGCGTTTAAAGTGTGCACATATGTTGTGTTGGTTGAAAATCCTCCTGAGCTTTTCAGATATCCCTGTAACATATAGAATGACAACATTGCTCCATTTATTGTTGTCCTCTTTGTCTGTCATGAAGGGGTTCCTATAGATCTTTTTGTGCATTTGATGAAGGTCCAGTTAGGTTAGCCATAAGTTCTAATGTCTTCCTTGATGTGTATTTATTCTTTCACATTCTGGACAGAGAGAGTTCCAAACTGTAACAAGATAGGATGGAGATCCTCAGCACTCATACCAATAATATAGTGTAGTCCCTATAATGTACTCCCACTATAGGACAACAAAAATTATCTATTGAAATTAAAGTATCTATGAATTGATAGAGAATCCTGAGAGTATGAGTGTATGAATGTGTGTTGAGTCTATGAGAATAGCAGCTGGGAAAGTAATTCTGAGTTTAAGTTATGAAACTCATCATATACCATAGTAACCACCTTGAACTGGGCCCAGAAAGAAAGTACTAACTAATGCTGCTATTTCAGTAACAAGATGCCATAGCATTAGAAACAGCATTTGCTGCTTGTTGCTTATATTTCCATTGCACTTCAGCTGCAATTTCTGGAACATTTTAAAGAGTTGCCTTACAAAGAATATATTGCAATAATCAAAGCATGAAGTTTTTTATTTATTTCATGTGCCATACCTTGTTTCTTCGAAAATAAGTCAGGGTCTTATTTTCTTTTGATCCCCAAAATAAACACTTGGCCTTATTTTTTGGGAGATTATTTTTGAGGTGCAGGAGGCAGCAAGCATGGCCATATTATGGCTGCTGCTATGTTGCAATATTTTCGGGGAGGGCTTATTTTCAGCCGAGGGCTTATTTTAGTGCATCTGCTCAAAAATACAATTGGGCTTATTATCCGAAGAAGTCTTATTTTGGGGGAAACAGGGTAGAAAAATACAACAGAATGTATAAAATTCATAGAGGCAACATATAAAATGTGTATCAAAATATAAATTGCATGAGGTTATTCATCAAAATAATACATTCAACCAATTACAAGAATGCTCTAAGTCTAAGAGAAGAAAAACAAACAACTCTGAAAATGATAGTAGCTTACAGGCAAGGTGCAAATGTCCTAAGCTTTCGTTCTTGTAAAGACTCAGATGTACCAGTAATTTTCAGTAGATCTTCCAATTGGACCAGCCAATCCGAAACAGCTTGGAAAAAATTTATCCAGTCAGCTTCATACAATCCCTTCTTCTGCTTACTGGATAACAACTTGAAAGTCCACTCTTCCAAACTGTTCACTAAAGTTATTACAATTTTGGCAGATCCTGGAGAAAAGAAATTATATTTCTATCTCTATAAAGAAATGAAGCAGGATAGAGGAAATTACTTCCCAAAAAATCTGGGTTAAATATATTTTGTCTCTCATAACAGCCAGATTCATATGCTTTATCATTTTTATTTTTATTTTTATAGTTAGTTATGTTCTTTTGGATGGAACAAGCCAATGACATAAAAAGGCATGAAACAGCACACTCTTATCAATACTTAGCTTTTTTTGGAGGATATTTTTCAAACAAGAAGTGGATGTGAACTAACAATCCAACTTTTGTTTTCCATAAACATCTGTCAACATCTATTGCCACAAATATTTTTATTTATTTATGTGGCTTTAGATCTGTTTTAATCAAAAGATTTTACATATCAGCTATACTCTTTATATGCCTTTAGATTTAATTTTAAATAAATCCTCATCTGTGCAACATATTGATCTCCAAAAAAGTCTTAAAAAATACTGACCATTTCTTACCATTTTCCCCATTAACTCTAGTACAATATTGTTCATTGAGACGACTGGAGTCTTTATTGACTTCTTCCAGCATTTTCGACTCAACTGGCCTCTTGCCCTTGAGATCTTTGTGACGGCCATGCAAAGCAACTCCCAGATCAACCCACTGCTTCTGCAGTTTAGTAGCCGTCTTGAGGGGCTCTTGTCTCAACAGAAGTACATCCCCCCCATACTGGGACAATTCATCATTTAACATCTGAAAGGAAAAGCAATAAATATATTTTTTACCTGAAAGAGTTCCCATTAAAAAACACTACAGCTTTCTCCTTCCCTAAACTGATAATGTTAGGAGCAAGTATTAGCTATCACAGTGATGGTGAACCTTTTTTGCCTCGGGTGTCAAAACCACGTGCTTGAGCACTATTGCACATACTCGGGTGCCCACCCCCATAATTTAATCCCTCCATTCCATGCCCCTTTGTATGCGTGTGTGACACCCTGCCCTGCTGCCCTGCGCATGCATGTACAACTTTCTTGGAGCCTAGGAAGGGTGAAATTCCCCCCCCCCTCCAGAGGCCCTCCAGAGGCCAGAAACAGTCCATTTTCCAACTTTTCGTTGGCCCGAGGCTTTCCTGAAGTCTCCAGAGGTCAAAAAATTGCTGAAAATCAAGGCTGAAAATTAGCTGCCCAGCACGTGCATGCGTGCTGGAGCTGACAGGGCACACCTTGTGTGCCCTCAGCAATGGCTCCATGTGCCAACTGTGGCACTGGTGCCATAGGTTCGCCATCACGGAGCTATCAACTGGTATAGTTTTAACTCTATTGTTGTCCTGTGATTGAGCTGCATTTTTAAACTCACAGCTGGAAGAGAAGCTGCTTAGACAAGCTTAGTTTTCCTACTTACTCTTGCAAACTGTGAGATTAGAAACTGTCTGCTGTTACTCCAATTAGACCAGAGGTGTCAAACTCAATTTGATTGAGGGCTGCATCAGGTTGTGTTTCACCTCTAAGTGCTGGGGTGGGCATGGCCAAGGTGGGCATGGCCAGCTGGATGTCACTCATGTCAGGGGTGCCTATGGTGGCCTGGGCACTCTGCCAGAGAAAACGGGGTCCTGAGTTCTGTTTTTGGCTGCACCGGCCTCCTGCAACCCTCTGCCAGCAAAACTGGAGCTCAGAAGGGCCGTTCAGAAGAGGAACTGTGGGCCTTTGCTGTTTCCAGGGCCGAATCTGGCCTGTGGGCCTTGAGTTTGATAATTGTTAGACACTTGTTTTCCTCTTTTGTTGTAGGTGGCACCCAATATCTGCTAGATATCTAATCCTCATTAATATGCAACCTTCCCTTGTTGATACCTAAAATAAAACAACCCCAAGAGTGAAGAAGGAAGGAAAGGTGGAAGGGCTATGAAACCTGACCAATGAAAATACAATAACCTGCTTTTGAGTTGAATCCCAAAGATTGTCCCCACTACTCAGGCTCACTGCAGCTCATTGGGGAAGCCCCCCTGGCACTGTAAGTAATTAATGGGAATAGTTTAAATAAGTGGTATTCTGTTTATTGCAGTCCTGCTTAAGGGGAAGCCTATAAATAAATACATGAAATAAGACGACCCTTACCTTTTCCCAAACCTTGAGATCCACAAGGATTTGTTCTAACAAAGTAGCTCCCTTTTCAAAATTATAAGTTCCTTTTCCACTGGAAAAACAAGAATAGAAAGTTGGAAATGTGTAAACAAAAATACAAATCACTCTAATATCTAAACCTTTACGCATACCATATAGTCTGCATTGTTTACCATACACACTTCCCAGTAGTTAACTGAACCATGGTTTATTTAACTACACTTAGTCCTCATTTAGCCACTGCCTCATTTAGTGACCATTCAGTTATAATGATGATATAATTTTGGAACCAATCCTTGTTATTTACAACCTTCACAGGTCTATAAAGCAAAGCAAAGCAAAGCTGAAGTAAGATCATAAGTACAGTAGCAGTTTCACTTAATGACCACTTCATTTAACAACCTGGTTGCCAGTGGCAATTGAAATTTCTAACTCTATCCTGATTTTCTGGGAAATGCAAGTTGATATCACTCAAAATGCTGGCTTGGTAATTTATAGTTCAAGGTATCATGCTATCGTAATATTTTAGTACAGCATTTCTCAATCTTGGCAATATTAATATGTGTGAACCACAACTCCCAGAATTCTCCAGTCAGCAAAGCAAAGCTGAAGGAATTCTGGCAGTTGAAGTCCATGCATCTTAAAGATGCCAAGGTTGAGAAATGCTGTTCTAGTATAATAACTTGCAAATTTCATCAATACCTTCAACTCAGATTCCTTTGGGTTTTATGTAAACAGTGGCCATGTCTACAACATAAAGAAAGCATGGCTGCCCTAATCTCTCTTACATCTGCTCCATTTACATCTACCCACAATGTTCAGTTAATAAAAAAACATTTGATGAACAGGGAGGATTTTCATATTTGGAGCAGGAGTTCCTAATAGAGATAAGTCATAGTTTTAGCACCATTTGTATAGCATATTACAATGTGTTCCACATGGTGTTAATTTCAAAAGTGCTTAGAAACTTTAGTTGATGCATGTCTATACGTCTTGGCTTATGTAGAAATATCTCTTCCAGGCAAAACGAACCCTTCCAGAATGCTCATCCCAGATGAGGATGCTGTATCCAAAATGTAAGAATCTACTGGATCCTGAAAGTAACATTTTTTTAGAGGGAGTGGTCTGGCATCAATTCGCACATTCTTTGGTATAGCCAACAGGACAAAATTGTTACATAGGGTTTTGGAAAATTAACATTGCTCAGTGTTGGGTTAAAGTCACTGGGCTTTTGCCATTTATTTTCTGTGTTCTTGTCATTTATTTTTATTATTCCTACTATTAGTTAATTGATTTTGTTACAATTTAGTTTTTAATACTTTGCTATTGAAAGCTCTGTGAGTCACACAATAAGAAACATACGTACAAACAATTCAATTCAGTTTATTGCGGTCGTTTTCCAGTACATAGAATAAACAAAATAAAACTTAAGTTAAAGAGTTAAAATACATTTATAAAACAATTGAAATAACATCTGTGGGGTCCAGGATGCAGCCTAAATTAAAATATAATGTAAACCCCATCTAAATCTAAAATTACAACAAAATAATAGCAACTAAAACTATAGTATCATATCTAACATTTAAATGAATGATAGTTAGTTAGAAAGAATGTATAACAGAAGATTGGCTCATCAGAGTCCGATGGATCTTCCATGCTGCACAAAAACTAGCCACGTACAGAATGCTGTAACAAAAGGTACTTCAACTATGTTTCAACTGTTTGGGCATAGGCCAAATCTAGGTTATCTAGACTAATCAGAGTTAATATGAAACAGATATTTCATAGAAGGAGCACCAAAGAAGACCATGTTCTATAGTTTCCATCTCTATGGAATCATAGGCAGTCTTTCAATCATATTCACCATCCAATACTGCAAAGGAGAGAGCATCAGACAAGAGAGAAAGCTTTGGATGGCTGGATTTTTCTAGCTGTGTATGTGGCAGGCAGCAGTAACAACGTATATCTGGTATTCACTGGTGACAGGAAGGCTGGATCCTACTCTAGATTTGTTTTACACGCTGTACCTTTTATCCATTACTTCAGAGTTTGTAAGTTGGATTGAAAAGAGTAGATTCAACAGGTTTGATCTGTGTGGGTTGAAAATGGTCCTGAAGAATGCTGTGCCTTGAGGTGCTAAGCCCTGAGGATAAAAATTAAATTTTAACCAAAGGTTTATGGAAGCTAGGCACACTCTTGATTCTCTTTTTCTCTTACCTGTCTTTAGAGTGTGATAGACCCAGTGTATCAAACAGTGAGTTATCTGGATAGTTGCTCTGATGAATTTGGATTGTCCCCTTTCCCAGGAGATGAAACATGAAGCTGGGGAGGGGGGTGACGACTAGAAGCTGTGCTAATAGCTTAGTCTGAAAGACCTTAAGTGTGGCTGGAACATAATATCCTCTCTTGGACTGAAAAAAAAATTAAAACGGTATTGGCAGATCTTCGTCCAATATCTGCAGTGTATTCACAGTGGGCTTTCCTTGAGCCAATGGCATGGATGACTATTCCTAAACACTTGAAGCTTGCTCTATTTTATGGCCATTAATGCTTCCATTAATAAATATGGAACTTCTATGGCCTTTTGGCAAAAACCATAATCTTGGGTTTCGTCAATAATAGACCAAAATTCTCAGAGCTCTTTTAAGGCTTAATGGTATTCTGGAAAGAACGACAACTTCTCCATAGCGCTGCTTGGAGAGTCCAAGGATAGGATGGGTAAAATCAGCCTTGCTGCCCTAAGACTGAGTGTCAATTTCTTTTGACCACGCCTCCTTTGCCTTCCTGTGGTCAGTTTTAAAAAACTCAGTCCGCCTGTTAGGACCATAATTGGAGAACTCTCAAGAATTTGGCAGATAGGCTGAATTTATACAGGGACTCTCCAAGTATATTTACAATTTCTTATTATTTGGTAAATTTCTTTTTTTTTATAAAGTAATTTTTATTAGTTTTACAACTAATACAATAGGGTATTTTAACAATATTTTAGAGCTTCCATATCGGGGTTGATGACCGCCTCCGAGTCTTCTTTCGAGGTTAAATTCATTGGAAAGTAAAAAAAATAGGAAGGGGTACATACATTTTAAGTTATACGTTTCATAATCAAAAATCTCATACATTCAGTTATTTTGTTTCTATTAACATCCTTACAGGAATTACCGTACATAAAAAAAAACACAAAAAAGAATCATTTTTGTGATCTGAGTCTCTTTGCTATTGTTTCTTCTTCTTCCACCCTACCAGCAGGCGGAGCTGCGGCCCTTCCCGTTCCCGTGTCTTCGTCATCTAGGATTGAGGAATATTTTTTAAGAAAGGCCTCTGCCTCCTCTACTGTTTTCATTCTAACTCTTCCTTTCCTTCTTATATCTCAGATTTTTTGGGGGATTTGCTTCAATATGGCTATCTCGTTTTGCTGATATATCAAAGGGCCCCCCTCTTTGTGCTCTCAGGATCTCATCCCTTGTTGACCTTCTTATAAATTTAATGTCTATCTCTCTGGGTACATTATTTATCCTGGCATATGCTGAATTGATTCTATATATCAGATCAATGTCCCCCCAGATGTGTTCTTTATTTTTTTTAGTATAATCCGCTAAGATCGTAGCCATTAACTCTTTTAAATTCTCTGTATCTGACTCTGGGACATTTTGAAATCTTAAAAAAAAAGACATACGTTCAAGATCAATTCTAGACATATGATTAGTAACATTTATAAGTTCTTTTTTAAAGTCTTTTATCTCTTCCTTCATCCCAACTGCCCCTCCCTCCAACCCCTCAATCTTTTGCTTATTATTTGTTATTTCTCTTTGTGCCTCCAACAGTTCCAGTCTTGTGCTTAAGTTGTCTTTCCAAATTTGTTGTATTTCATTCATTATTTTCTGAAACATCTCGTCTACCGATGTTGATTTAGGTTCCTCTGCTTCTGTTTCCTTCTGCAGCATTGTGGTGATTTTTGTCTGTAACGTAGGGCTTGGTTTTGTAGATGATGGTGCTGAAGATGATTTAGCAGGTGTAGGTTTTCTTGCTGCCATAATTAAAGTTTTAAGTCTTTATGAAAAGAATTTTAAAAAATATGGCGTCGGTGGGCAGGCAGTCCGTGAAGTCTGAGACAAAGACAAAGCCTTGTTAAAGTTCAGATTGTTTTTAGAAAGTCCAGAGAAGAAATCAAATTGTATTATCCAAAAGAAAAAAAATGGAAGGTTTCACAATAGGAGAGAACGCTGAAAGTCACTGGAGTAGACTCTTTTATATATTTTACGTTATTCTTGCTTATCTTGTTAAACTGGAGGAATATTTATAATCAAAAAACTTTCTCTTCTGGGAACAAAGAAGCGCCATCTTTCCGCCTCACTGACAGCGGCAGAAGGAGTGAAAGTTTGTAACAAGTTCATTGTAACTGTAGCAAGACTCAGATGGAATGTTTTTACAGCAATTCCTTGCTTAATGATACATTTCCTTTTACTAACAGTCAATCGGATGTCACTTTCACTCTCTCCCGATCGCGGGGGCGATTTCCAAATGCCGCTTTTATTTCCAGGGGGGGTTCCTAACTCCCCCCTCTATTTCTTCTTTTCAAAAATTGAATGTAGAAAATCAAGGTAAATAACTCACATTCCATATATAACTAATCCGGAATCTTGGCGCAGCCATTCAACCCCGGTATTTCTGCTCCTGTGTGAAATCCTCCATCTGTTCCGGCTCCTTCAGCGAAGAGGAAAACATTCCCCCCGCACTCTGTCTCTTGGCTCCTAGGGCACAGCAGGATGTCCCCCTGACTGCCGTCGAAGTGGGGGTCTCACCGCAACTGCCCTTACGGAGGGGAGCTCTTCGCGCGCCCCCTGCCCCCGAAGGCGCCCGTCAAAGAATCCAGCGGCGGACGTGTAGGAAAACACGACCGTCGCCTCCAAAACCGGAAACGTGTCTCATTATTTGGTAAATTTCTAAAGTTACCAAGAGAGAAAATTTTGCTTCTATCAAGTTTTAAAGGAAAATGTAATTGCCTGAGAGGTTGACAGAGCGGGGCTTCTGTTGGTCGCATGCAGAAGCCGATTAGAGAAATCATCTGTCCGGCGGCTGCTGGCGGCTGCGGCGTGGTGGGAGACTTCCTGCTGACTCCGGCCACTTTATTGCTAGTGCTTTCGCCGCTCAGAAGCAAAGAGAGCAGCAGGCGGTTTTTCTCTGGCCTCCTGTTGCGCAGAAGGTTCGGAGCCCTTCAGGAAGTTTCCAAGAAGACTGGCAAGCTTTGGCGGCAGCACGGAGAGCGCCCGCCATTTTGGAAAGCTCAGGGCGGCTGCGCGAAGTCGTGGCCGCCATTTTGGTCACTGGCAGAGCCAACGGTCTCAAAACGAGCAGCAAGCTTCGAACGCTCCTCTCGAAGCCATTAACAGCAGAGAGGAGCATGAGGAGGCAGTGCAAAGCGCAACTGCCATATATACAAAGCATTTGGCCAGTGACCTCAGGAGCAAGCATTAAATAAAAGCTGAGTTCTACCCTCAGAGCAGATTTCCACTGAGGTGAAGAGCCTGCTTTGGGTCTCCAAAAGGAACTCTTTTTTTCTAACCAAGAAGCCTCAAGTTCCTATTAGGAAGGTGGAGTAAAGGGTGACCTGGCCCTCAAACCAGCCCCCCAAAAATTTAAAAAATCTGTGAGGCGTGTTTGGCCACCAGGCCAGCGCTGTGTCCTTGCCGCTGCGTCGCTGCAATCCTCCAGTGCTATAACGAAGACATTCAAGTCTCAAGAATGCAAGAGGAAGGATTGAGGCTTCCCACAGAAATGGGAGAGCCTTCAGCTAAGCGCAGCAGGCCAGAGTCTCCCCCTAGAGGAGGCAAGGGAAGAAAGGGCACCAAGGGAAAGTTTCCTCTTAAAGTCTCCAGGGTGCAGAAAAACTAAGCCTCAAGGAGACAGGAAATCCCAGGAGAGCAGGATAAAGACAAACAGGGTCTAACCACCTCCCAAGGGAATTCCACCAGATATTGCTCTTCACCTTCCAGAGTTGAGGAAAGAGGTCAAACCTCACCTCAGAAGAAAAAGTGTAATTATTCCAGTGAAGAGGATTCTGTACAGGAATCTCCAGATGCATCAATGGGATACCCATCCTCTCCTAGTTCTTCCATTAGAGAGGAAATTGGAGAGAATATTGCAGTGGAGCCTGAGACCTTGACATCTACTCATAAGGAACGCAAACAACTAACCTCTACCGAGGTAGTTCCATCTGTCAACAGAACATCTGTTCTGTCTGCAGAGATGAGAGAGGTCATTTCAATAGCCATTGCCCAGGGTATAGAGGAAGGCGCCAAAGGACCTCCAGGGGAGACAAGAGTCGTGGGACTCAGTCTCTTCCGGTGCACATCAGGGGAAGTTGGACAGGCTCCACTACCTCCTCGGTCACCACTGAGGTGTCAACCTGGGAGGTGGATCAGAAGGAAGGTTGCCAACTGTCGGAGGATGAAGATTTACCTCCAGAAAAGCCGACCTTCACAGTTCTCTTTAAACCAACCCTATTTAAGTCAATCCTCCACAAAGCCAGGTCAGCCACTGACCTGGGGCCAACCAAAACCATAGACTCAGCTGGCCCATCTTCTTTGATGACCACAAGGCGGGGCTTTTTCAGGAGGTAGCTCCGGAACCGGAACTGATTCCAGTACCAGACCTATTTATGAACGTGGTACAAAGGCAATGGGTGCAACCCAGAACTCTTGCTAATCCCAGTGGAGGAGACAAAACGCTATATGCGTTAGAGTCCAAACTGGAAGACATCCTGAAACTTCCTGAGGTGGATGCACCAGTGGTATCCCTAACCTTGAATTCTTCGCTTCCGGCTGACTTATTAGAAGGCCTGAAGGCAGAGGATAAGAGGGCTGAGAAAGCAGGTCATAAAACGCACCAGGCGGCTGCCTGGGCGATCAAGACTTCCACTTCGGCTTCCTTTTTTACTAGGGCAGTGTTACTATGGTTAAGGAGACTAAGAGCTAATCCTCCTGAGGACGATTCAAGGCTGTGCCATGATCTGACAAAGATCATTACAGCGGTGGAGTACGCGGCGGATGCATCCTTGAATGCAGCCAAGTTCGCGTCAAGAGCATTAGCCTCCAACTTTGGCTACGCCATTGGCAGGCGGACATGAAAGCGAAATGGAAGTTGGCTTCAGCCCCATTCAAAGGCGGCAATCTCTTTGGGGAATCTCTAGACAAGTTCCTCATTGAGACCAAAGATAAGAGGAAGGTTCTCCCGGCCACTCTCAAGAGACAGGGCAAGAAGGGGTCAAGATTTTTCAGGAGGCAGCCATTTCGTGCCTCTGATAACAACCAACCTTCCACGTCATATTCTTACAACAGAAATTACACACAGTCCTCAGAGAGAAATCAGGACAGGGCAGATTTTACTAACAGAAATAGACAACAACAGGGATCCTTCAGGAAGCCCTTTCGTGGCGGGGACAATTCCCATCAATTCAAGAGAGGGAAGTGACGGGCTGGTTCTTCCTTCCATCGGGGGCCGTCTGCAGTTATTCGCAGATCGATGGGAGATAACCATGGATGCATGGATACGTAACACAATAAGGAAAGGCTTAAGAGTTTTTGTCCCTTCCCCCACGAACCTTTGTACGTTGCCCCTTACACAAGAGTCAAGAAAAAAGAGCAATGGTGCAGAAGGAAATAGATCATTTGTTAGAAATAAACGCCCTAGAGCCAGTTCCACCAGGACAGGAGGGCAAGGGGTTCTACTCCATACTCTTTCTGGTTCCCAAGAGCTCGTGCGGGATCAGAGCCATTTTAGACTTGAAACGCTTTAATTGTCATCTAGCGTACAAGCGTTTCAAGATGCAGTCACTGAAATCGATCCTGGAGGGAATAAGACAAGGGGATTTAATGACGAGCATAGATTTGAAAGAGGCGTATCTCCACATCCCAATACACCAGGCACACCGCAAATACCTAAGACTGTACATAAACGGAAGGCACTATCAGTACCGGGCTCTTCCATTTGTGCTGTCATCAGCGCCAAGGACGTTTACAAAAATTTTGGCAGCAGTGGCAGCTCATCTTCGATCACGGCCGGTACGTCTAGCTTGTTATCTGGACAACATTATAATTCTATCGTCAAGTCGCCAGCAAGCTGTGATTGTTTATACAGAACAGAAGCACAGTGCAGAGTTCCTCTAGTTCGGGGGGGGGGGGGATGAAATTTGGATTTGACATCTCAACATATCATTGATATAAAAATTGAAAAGAAGAGGGAAGAAACAAATCTCTGTTTTACCTCTTTTTGCGTTTTAAATGACTGAGGAAAACCCTTGCATATTGTACTTGTCTTTAAGAGTGGGTATGTAGGGCACCAACAGAGAAGCCTACAGTGAACTGATACGGCTTTCTGCTTCTTCCATAATTTGGTCTTGGATGTAGAATCAAAAGTTGCCTAAAGATCTATGGAGACAGCATAAAATGATATTACACTGTTGGTTGATTTTTTTTTTAACAATTGTAATAGACCAACTGTTGATGTTTGGTCTACTGCACTTGTCTCTACTTTCTCTAAAACCAATCTGCTCTTCTACCTCCAGATTTCCCTGATCCAGCCAATCCTTAACTTTATTACAGATGTTCTTAGTATAAAGTTTGCTGATTATGTTGGCAGGTTAATCCCTCATTTCACTTTCCCTTCTTAAAGATTGGAATTATAATTATAAAGAAAAGAAAGAAAGGAATATTTATCAAACTCACAGAACATGATTTTGGAAGTAACTGAGCCAACCAGTCAAACCATTCTGAATGCTCCTTGCCCTTTCTCTTGTAATTTCTTCAACTTGCTCTATCTGTACTTCAGTTTCTCTCATAAGCTCCCGGAATTCTTGTGTCCAATGCTGTAGATTAGAAAGATCAGTAGAATCCTAAGTGTGTTGGAAGAAAAGAAGACAAAGAATCTTATGAGTAAATCATATTATTAAGGCATAAATATCAAAGCAATCATTTAAAAAGCCATTCTTTATGATTTACATCTACATTGTGAACAGATTATTTAGTTATGTATTATTGATTTGATTTGATTTGATTTGGTGTCACTCAACTCCAAAGAAACTTCAAAGTCTTCATAATCTCACAGTTCATCCCACTGTGATCCTGGAGTAAATTAGACAGATGTTTCGCTCATACCCTGTTTCCCTAAAAATAAGCCCTCCCCGAAAATATTGCAACACAGCAGCAGCCATGAGGTGAATATGCTCGCTGCCTCCTGCACCTCAAAAATAATAAGACCACCCTGAAAATAAGGCCAAGTGCTTATTTTGGGGATCAAAAGAAAATAAGACCCTGTCTTATTTTTGGAGAATCACGATAATAGTTCAAATATGGACAAATAATAGTAAGCATTATCACCAGTCCAGTTTCTAACAATTTTGCCATTTTATTATATAATTTATCTAGGCAATATATGAGAGGTGACATATTTGCTTGAGCAAAATAAAATGAGAGTTTTAAGAAACAATATTAATTGTGCTACCCAGCAACTGAAACACTTTCTAGTCAACAGATACTAGCTACTAGACATATACAACTCACAAAAGTTTATTAGACTTACTGATATTCATTATTTAACACTTTAATAATAATTGATTTTATATACTCTGATATTATGCTAGAAGGGATGTATCTTGATTGCCTTACAATGCAGATAATTTGATGTGATTTAATCAAATTTAGTAATTTTTTGGTATCAGAGACAAACGTGAAAGTTGCTTTCCTCTTTCTAATGTTTGAATTTTCACCAGTTAATACTGTACTACTGAAAGGTGCTGACTATATCTACTATTTTCTTCTAGTACAATAAGCTATATAATTTGAAGAGCATAAGCATAATATCACCTCTTAAAGTTGGTACCGTTGGTTCACTACCTTGATCTCATCAGATGGCATTTTATAGTAAATAAATTGGGAACTTCCTGACTAAGAGAGGGCAGAATGGATTTCACTAAAAGTGAAGAGTGAGATCTAAAACAATCTTAAATATATGGAAAGGAAAGGAAAGCTTTCTTTACAGATAAAAAATATCATATACAAAATCCATCTGATGGGGAAAAAACAATAATCAAATCATGATAACAGTTTCAAAACTCTGCATTATTTGTGTAGTATCTTGTATTTTGCACCATATGGAGCTGTAAAAAAACACTCATCCTGCTTGCAAAAGCCAATATGAATGTTGATGCAAACCGTATTTATTCAGATTTGTATGCTGCTGTGAGTGTAGACTAACAAACAGAAGCTAACAAACAGAAAGATGTTATTCATGCAGCTTAATTATATCTTGTTCATCACAAGTTACATCATCTCCCCCATCAATGGATAATACATCCTCAAGTAGCTGTACCTGTGATGCCAATAGCATTATGAAGTGCCTCATCCCTTTGATCCAAGTCTTTTCACTGTCATACATTCTCCGGGCAAGTATCAGCTTGTTCTTTTCAACTACCTGAAAATACATATTATAAGACTATTAAGGAGCTTAGAAGGAGAAAATAAGTATAGATGAAGATGTTATTATACCCACATAGTCAACAGCATTGTTTTTTTAATCAGTTCAAAAGGGACTTTCCAAGCAAGTGTGCAGAAGACAGCAATTTAGTGAAATGGCAGTGGTCCTTACTCAATTATCATAGAGTAACTGAATCAGATCAGGTTTAAAATGTGCTACTCAATAAAGTTTGGCAAATTTCTTAGTCAAAGAACTATAAATTGCATGTACTCTCTTTGCAATGGCATTCTCTCACCTTGTACAGGAATATCCTATCTGATGTAACCAATTTTAAGCCAACATTTTAAAATTATTTCCATTCTCTCTTCTATCTGCAGGACTCAAGCTTGCTGTTAGGAATGATGACAGCCAGGAAAAGCACCTTAGGATTCAGTAGTTGTCTGCATTACGTTTGGGTGCAGTAACCATATTGAAATACTTCCTATTAGCGAGATTATTTTTTTCAAATCATATAATGTCAACACATTTTTGGACTTGTACAGTTTTGTCTAGACCAGATTTTGCACTTTCTCTTTAATATGTTTATGTCAGTATTTCAGGCTGAAATACACAAGATTAACACTTTTCTATACAATAAATCAATCATTGAACTAACCATTTAGCTAATTCAAATAACAAAATGTTATCACAGCAACGCTCATGAGAGATGGAAGGTGAAATGGCAAAAGGACTAGAATGCATCTTTCTTCCAAGCTCTGTCCACGAATGGTATTGTGATCTCAGATGTGAAGGCGGACCTGTAAGTAAAATCATACAATATTTCCCCCCTTTCCTTTTCCTAGTATGACATTTTTATGAGATAACAAACTGCTTCCTTCTTTCTGTTGCAGATATTGCATTCATGCTATTTACAATGAACCACAGCTACAGAGAAACAGACTGGGACCATAATTTCATGAAAGCCCATCTTCAGAATGCTGCAAGCCCATATGCTCTAATGTGTGTCAATGAAAATCTGTTCAGAATTAAATCTCAGACTTAGAATTAGGGTTCCAGTCAAATCTATTACTTTCCTCCAACCTTCACTTGTTAGTCAGTTGTCCTTCATGCCAGATGGAAAGGCAAAGGATCTTAGAATAGAATGGCTAGCGAGCCCATTCATGCATCTTTATTTCCAGAACCCACTCTACTTTGATACCTTTCAGTAAAGCTTCACTTAGTGACACATTGTCCTTTTCTTGGAAAGAACCAACATGCAGAAGCAAGAATGCTCTATGCACACAAATGGAAAGATGTTTTAATTCCCACAATGAATGATTAGCTGCAAACTCTGATGGAGTTGTCAGAGATGGCTAAATTGATTGCATGAATTAAGGAAAAGAATACAACTAACTTTGTTTCCACTTGGAAACTGCTTCTGGACTTTGTGGTTGAAGTGGAAAAGAATGAAATTTCGACTTTGGGTTCTGCTGATTAGATGGCTTTGTTGTTGTAGATATGGCTAGTATGTATTACTATATAAAAGCAAAAAGTTGAGGTTGTATGTTATTGTCTTATTTTACTGCCTAAAAAGAGTCAAAAGTCAGCGCTTTTCTTTCTTTCTTTTCCCCCTCTTCCTCTACACTTTTTTTCTTCCTGTTCTTCCCTTGTTTTGAAATTATTTTCATTTTTCTTTATATTTTACATTTTGATAAACTAATAAAAAACTGAAATACTCAGAATGAACCAACATACATGCATCTAAAGAAGTATTCTTTGCTCTGAATTAGGTACTTGAGGCAAGATCTATTTATCTAACCTCCTGAAATGACTGATCTGCCTTTTGAAGTAATGTATTTCATTTGGGATTAATTATCTTTCCCATTTCACAAATTACACAATATTATTTTTCAATCTCAGTTTCAAAGTAATTTATTTATTTGTCATATTTAAGAATCGCCTATCTCCCTCACAGAGGGACTCTGGGGAAATCATATATTCTTTGCCTGTTCCCATTAGTTACAGATTAATATCTGTCAATTCCCATGTATTATGTCATTTATTCTATCATGTCTTACACTACACCTCAAAAAACGGTTTCCTTGCAGTTTCTCATGTTGAAGGTGGCCTTCCTGGTCACTATCACGTCTGCAAGGAGAATTTCTGAGCTGGGAACTCTGTCGGTGAGGGAGGACATCTGTGCCTCCCATCCCAACACAGTCGTGCTGAGACTTGATTCCACTTTCATTCCCAAGGTTAATTCTTACTTTCATAGGGCTCAGGAGATAGTTCTCCTGGATTTTTGTCCCAATCCCTCTCATTATAGGGACAAACGTTGGCATAAGTTAGATGTGCGGTGGGCTCTCCATATCTACATCAAGTGGACAGCATCCACTAGGAAGATGGAGGCATAGTTTGTCTCGTTTCAGCCATCTGCTGTGGGCTCTAGGGTGTCACCACCATTGGGCATTGGCTGCGAGCTTGTATTGCTTGGGCCCTGGGGGATCACTGTGCATTCGACTAGGAGCGCTGCTACCACAGCTGCACTGATTGGGGATATTTGCAGAGCGGCTATGTGGGCATCTCCATCGGCCTTCATTAAGCACTACCGATTGGATCCATTTGCGTCCGCCAAGGCATCCTTCGGTTCCCGGCACAGTCAATGGATGCCAAGAAATCACCATCCCTGATACCTTCTAGGATAGAACAAAGGGAAGCCATTTTGAACCTTTTATACACCAAATAGTGATTCAATCTTTTAAGGTCTAGAATCGCTCTCCACCTCCCACCCCCACCCCCAAAGAGTTTGGAACCACAAAGAAGTTGGAGTAAAAACTCCTGCCCCCTTCTTCATGTGAAACCAACTCAATTGCTTGGATCTCCACCAGGTGGGCAATCGCCTGATGCATATGTTCCCTCTTTATTTCCCACTTGGAAGATGTGAAAATTCGGAAGAAGTTTGGGGGGATGGAAAGCAATTCCAACCACAAGCCAAATGCAACTGTATTCAGGACCCAGAGGTCAGAAGTAATACTCTCCTATCGGTCAGCAAAGAATGGGAGCCAATGCCAATTTATTTGTTTCCATGGAAATGGCGTCCGGGACCTTTCCCTGTAGGAAGATTTATCCTGCCCCCTGTCCTGGCATGGCTGAAACCTCCTCGACTGGTAATTATAATCACTATCTGAGCCTCTATAGTTAGGCCTACGTGTGTAAGGTGTAAACCAGTGTTCCTGTTTCTTGGTCATGGCAGGCAAAACCTTACGTTTATTCTTCTCCTCAATAAGAATGGGGTCCAGGACCTCTCCAAACAGGTTCTTCCCTGTGTACGTGGCTGCTGCTAACACTTCACCTTAGTGTCCGCCTGTCAATTCCAGAGCCACACCATCCTCCTAACTGAAACAGAGGAAGAAAGAGCCCTAGAGGCAAACTTAGCGGCATTCAAAGTGGCGTCTACCAAAAATTGGGTCGCAGCTATTACTTTACTGATGTCCTGCAGCAATCTCACATCTTGCGAAGGCACCCGCTCCTGCATTTGCTCCAGCCACATGGCGCATATGAAGAAGGACGCAGAGGAAGCAGCCTTGATTACCCACATCACAGCCAGAAAGGTCTTATGTAAAGCCAGTTCAGTCCTCTTATCCTCCACCACATCACTCACAACCAGGGAAGCCGGGGATGCAAAGGCCGCCACAGGAGCATCCACCATTGAGACCTGCATTGCTTGAGAGTCTCCATATTATAGAAATGCTTATTGTTCCCTTCCAGGGTACCTGGCATAGCCCACTGCTTTTGGACCACATCCAGAAATTTTTTTGGGTGCGGGAATCTCCTCCTTCTTCTCCTCTACAAAGAACCCCCATTTCCTAGGGGCCTTCTTGGACATTGAAGCCTTGACCTCTGGCTCCTTCTCCTTCTGCTTTTGACAGCCGCTGAGTTCCTGGCCTTGAACAGCAAAGAATGAAACAGACCTGGGGGGAACAGGTCGACATAAGCAGGAACATTGGGCACCAAACCTTTGTCATCAGAGAGGTCCAGCTTCTTCTGTTCCTCCTCTCCTGGACAGATATCTTGTTTCTCAGCGAAGGGGACACAGCCCTCTGCGCTCTGCTCAAGCGAGTGACTGGCTCCAGATCTTGCTTATACCTGGCTACCACCAGCTCCATATCCACCTGGTCAGAAGACTGCCCCTGAAGAGCTATGCCATGCGTTATGGCTCGATGATTAAGAGATTGAATTTTATCAGGTAAACCATCGAATTTACCCTCAAAATGGCTGGGCCCCAGCCGGGGTGTCAGTCTTTGCTTCAGTGCTGGTCTTGAAGCTGGTTCTAAACATGCAAAAGGATGACAAGCACTTCCCTCTTCGTCCACCTCTGAATGAGGGGCACAGATTGAACTAGTGCTGGGAGAATCAGAGAGCCTATGGGAGAGGGAGAGAGTGGCACTGCCCTAAAAGAGGGTGGGGAGCTTTTGAGGGACAAAAAGGCCTTGTCCCCACCATCCTGTCTGGGCTTCTCTGCCCCCCCCCCCCCCCCAATTATCCTTGCTGCCATGTTTGGGACCAACTTGTTTTGAGATGGCTGGAGGATCAGCCGAGGAAGCCTTCCTCTTCTTAGAACTTTTCTTGGAGGAGGAAGAGGCAGCCTTAAAGGTTCCTTCACCTGGAGAATCAGCTATAGCTGCACCCCTACACAAGCCCGCACACGAAGCCCACCTGGGAGAAACACAGCCCTGCTGCTGCCTCTCAAATCTTGCGACTGCACTTACAGACACCAGCAGCAGCAATGAGCACCATGCAACAAAGAAGTGTAAACAAAATGGCCATTGCCCTCGTGACTCAACAACAAAAACAATCAAAATGGCCATCATCTCGTGGCCTCACACAAAATGGCTGCCACGATGGGGACCCTACCCTGCCACTGCCTGGCAAAACCCCATCAAGATGGCAGCCCCCAGGGGTTTCCACAGGATGATTGGCTGGGCAGTCAGACGGCCCCGCGAATACCGAACAAGGCCGAAACAGCACAGCCACTCTACAAGCTGGCGCCAACAGCACCCTGGCTTTGATGACTACAGCCGCTGCCACGTGGAGGTGCTGAAGCTCTCCCAACATGTCCTCGCATCCACAGCATCAACTAAACCGCCTGCCTCTGTCTCTGCTAATCAGCGGCAATCACAGGAGCCCACAAGGAATTTCCTCAGCAGCTAAGTGGCGTGGCAACAGATAGGAAGCTGCATGACCACCCTGATAGCCAGTACAGCTAACGATGCTCCTCTGACACCTGGAGAGCCTCCAACAGCCAAACACAAGGCAAACCAAATTGAAAAGAACCAAGGTGGGAACAACTTGGACAGCCAAGTCAGCCACTTATTCCAGAAGTGTCAAATTTAACAAATAGAACAGAAAAAACAAAAATAAATCAACTAACAAAAACCCCAACTCACGAGTAAGCTTAAAATGTTTCTCTTTACAGGCAAGACTGAGTCAGAATTGGGGCCAAGCAGGTAGGAGCTAGAGGCTTCAACTATGACTCAATCTCTTGGGCAAATAAGGATTGGACAACCCAGTTCTGGACTGTCCTGTGCCATCAGCTGGAGAATGTGATTCCTTCCATCCTTCTTTGCATGTAACATTAGCAAATAATTTTGGATTATTATATGGTCAAAAACTGCACATACTTTGCAAAACATAATATTTTTATTGTTCCTTTCTAATGTTGATTAAAGTAGCGTGTGTATACATAGCTGAGACCTTAAGAAAAGGTTTGCTGATATATTAAAATAATATAAATTTATTTTTACATTTCAATTAGAGAGAGCTGAGCTATAAACACTTAAAAGCAGTTACTTTTAAATATATATTAAAATGTAATCTGTCCTTTTAATCCCATATTGTAAGGTGAAAATAATGGTTTTCATCAATAATTGTTCTGAGGGTAAATGAAATACACATTTATAATTAATTTTATGCACTCAAAAAGTATCAGAAATGAAAAAAGAATAAACAAGAAAAACTACTAATTAGTTTTCAAGAATTTGTAGGCAAAAGTACTAAAAGGAAATTACATTAAGAAGAAATTGTTGTACTTTATCAAATGCTAGCACACTCTATCTGTTTCAGCAGGTACCTTTAAGGCTATATCATATGAGGCACTGCTCCACAGTTCTTTTTCTAGTGTTAACTGATGAATCTGAGCCTCTAGTCTTGTCCTCTGCAATTCGTACAGCTCACGATATTCATCTAAAAGACTAAAGGACATGAGAAAGAAATATAAAACACACTCTACAATTCACCCCATTAATGTACCATCTATTATTTGCAGAATATTCAAAACAATTGCTTTTATATAATATAATAACAAAAAAAACCACCCTACTTGGAACAGCTTATATCCTCCGACGTTACCTTAACAGTTCCTAGGTCCTTAGTTGGCTATTAGCTATTGAGCTATCAACCAGCCCCAAAGGCTGTGAATCTCACAAGAGCACTTGGAGCAATACGTAAAGGGCTACCTCGCTATTTAGAAATTCTAAATTTACCAGACCTGAACATTCTGACTCTACAAAAAACCACCCTACTTGGAACAGCTTATATCCTCTGACATTACCTTAACAGTTTCTAGGTCCTTGGTTAGGACTCAAGCTGTTGAGCTACCAACCAGCCCCAAAGGCTGTGAATCTCACCAAAGATTAACCACAGATGATGATGATGATGATGATGATGATGATGATGATAATAATAATAATAATAATATCCAAGAGTTTTACAAGATACATCAACAAATTGCAGCTTCCTGCAATAACACCAGCGGAACTGCAAAAAACTGCGCTACTCGGAACATCTTATATTTTAAGAAGGTACTTGGCTGATACCTATGATGCTGGCAGGTGCTGAGGGAGCTGCCGCGCCACCACATTCACACAATCTTCGCAATAAAATGAAGGTTGGAGACAGGATGATAGTTGGCCAAAACAGCCGGGTCCAGAGAGGGCTTTTTGAGGAGGGGCCTCACCACTGCCTCTTTCAAGGCGGCTGGCAGAAACCCCTCACTCAAAGAAGCATTGATAATTCCCTGGAGCCAGCCTCGTGTAACCTCCCAGGAGGCCAGTACCAACCAGGAGGGACACGGGTCCAATAGACATGTGGTGGCGTTCAGCCACCCCAGCATCCTGTCCATGTCCCCGGGAGTCACAGGATCGAACTCCTCCCAGATAACGTTCTCAGGACCTGCCTCCATCAGCCCGTCTGAACTAATCCAGTCGGAGGCCAACCCGTCCCGAATCTGATCGATTTTATTATGCAGATAATGCCCAAAATCCTCCGCATGACCCTGTAAGGGGGCATCCCGCGCCCCTAGATGAAGAAGGGAGCGGGTCACCCTAAACAGGGCAGCAGGGCGGTTATCTGCAGACGCGACAAGAGCAGAGAAATAATTACATTTCACCGCTCTTATCGCCACTAGGTAGGTCTTTAAATAGGACCTTACCAGTGTCTGGTCAGATTCGGAGTGGGTGGCCCTCCAACCGCTCTCTAGGCATCTCTTCCGACGCTTCATTACCCTCAGCTCCTCGGAAAACCAAGGAGCCAAGGCAGGTCGGCGCCGGGTGAGAGGCCGCAAAGGCACGACCCGGTCCAGGGCCCCCGTGGCCGCACTATTCCAGGCGGCCACCAGGTCCTCAGTCGAGTGGTGGGTCAGGGTCTCAGGTATTGGCCCAAGCTCCATCTGTAACCTCTCAGGGTCCATCAGGCACCTGGGGCGGAACCATCTTATCGATTCCGCCTCCGCCTCCATGGGGTGCAGCGGTTGGAAAGCCAAGCCGAAGGAGAGAGTGATCTGACCATGACAGGGGTTCGATGGCTATTTCCCCTAAACCAAGATCACTCAACCACTGGCCGGAGACAAAAGCTAAATCCAGCGTGTGTCCTCCAATGTGGGTGGGGTCATGAATTAACTGAGTCAGGTCCATGGCTGTCATGGAAGCCATGAACTCCTGAGTCATCTCAGATGTCTCGCCTATCGATGGCAGGTTGAAATCCCCCATGACTAACAGCCTGGGGGTGCCAACCACCAACTCGGCTATCACATTGAGAAGCTCGGGCAGGGCTGCTGATACGTAGCGGGGAGCCAGGTACTCAATCAGCAAGCCCAATGACCCCACTTCACACAGAGAGACTCACATCCGGCTATCTGCGGCACAGTGGTCTCCCTCGGATCGAGACTCTCCTTTATAACCACTCCCACCCGTCACCCCACCTCTCAAAACCTTTTTTTTCCCGACAAGCCGGGTTGGCATAAAAATGAATTTTAAATTACGAATTTTTATTAATTTTAATCGGGGTTGTTTGGCTTTTTTAATTTTCAAGCCAAATTGTTTAATATGTTTTTTTAAAACTTTTTAAACTTTTGTGTATCTGTTTTACTTTGGCTGTACACCGCCCTGAGTCCTTCGGGAGTAGGGCGGTATAAAAAACTAATAAAACCTAAAACTAAACAATAAAACTAATATGGCAATATGTTAAAAAAAATATGCCAAAAATAAGAGACCAGATTTAAAACCTGATCAGATCACCAACTAAAAGACACAAATAATGAATATAATTAAAATCATGATCTGCTGTATTTTCAATTTTTATTTGCTAAATAATGAGTTTTTGTCAGATTTTCATAATTCTTGAACTATTGTCTAATCAAGGGAAATCCATGAAAAGATTTGTATTTTCTTTCACAAGTTAAAACCAGAAAAAGTCTGAAGATTGAAACAAGAGATCCATTGGCCAAGTGTAGCTTTTACCCATGCTGCATTATATATCAAACATTTCTAAACCTTTCCCAAGAACTGATTGGATGTTAACTTCTGAATCCTTAGTATTAATTTTGATACCAAGAGGGGTTACTGAAAAAGTTTTGAAAACAGTTACTGAACTTCCAAAATCCACTTTTTATTGCTCTTACACAAATTGCACAGATTTCTGAATGTTTTCTAAATTACATTAACCCATTCTTCATTCAGAAATTCTGTTTCCCAGTCTCAAATTCTATACTGATTAATATTGCCATCAATGTAATCAAAGACTCACTTTGCATTCATCTCAGACTGCTTTACTGCTCTTGCTAGCTCCTGATAGGCTTTTTCAGCTTCAAAGGTGGTTCTATGGTCATGTTCTCGGATAGTATGTAGTTCCCTGTGGTAAGGACAGATATTCAGAGGCTTTCAACAATCACAGTTTTTATTCACAAAATGAAACAGAAGCAATGATCCGGATCTAGACCTTGTCAGCTGTCCTATAGCTTGCTTGAAATGGAATAACTCATCAGTAATGTGTTTATCCATTACTCTCTGGGCCATCATTTCTCTGTAGAGAGTCCTCATCTGTCTAGGAATTCGTTCTAGCAATTCGACATATCTTTGTCTGTAAGATAGAAACAGGTAAAAGGGGAAAAATGCTTACTTTTTTTGAGCATATTTGCATATAATTTAAAATGTTGTGGTTTTTTTTTACTAAGACTGGGAAATTACAAATAGAGAAGGAACATTTGTACATAAAACTAGACAGAACTAGGTTATTTAAAAAATCAAGAGAGGTTTAGATGATACAATGGAACTCATGTATCTGTTATGACATTTCTCCCCATTGATATCCTAGAAAGGGTATTGTTATAGGCTTTATCCATTTCACACAATATACCCTATGTTATACACTTTTAAATTAATCCTACACCAGCAATCAAAAGACTTATAACACGATCATATTTGATTGTGAATATGTTTTGGATTATACACCTCCATACCTAAGTTTAGAGAGGACTTCTCCTCGCTCTGCACAATCCACACTGACTTGTCGAATGATTTCATGAAACACAATATTGTAGATGTTCTGTTCCACCTTCATCACCTCCAGGATATTGTGCATCTTGGGAAAGATATGTGGAAACTATGAAGATTTTTGCAGAACTAGATATAAAATGGTTATCTACCATTTAAATGAGTTAGGAGAAAGAAAATAAAAGATTTGAAATATATTTAACATTTTAATATCATTTTAATTCCAGTTGGGTAAGTGTTGAATTGCTCATGGAAGAGATCCTACTGATCATGCCACTCTCAACTAGTCAATGGAAAATAGAATTTTGTTACAGCTGAACAGTCAGAATATCCCAAAGGACTACATCTGATTTTATTTAAAAATGAGATTTTGAGCTTTAATTTTAATGAAGCTATTGCATACTATACTTTGAGTAAAACTCAGCTAATTGTTTCTGAATTGCCCATTCCTCCGGGGACAAAGAGAAATTACAGACCAACCAGAGTCAATATTTCTCTTATTGCATAAGTCAGTGGATAGGATTTAACTACATCCATCAGGAAACAAAATGTTGCACAGAGGAGAAAATTGGACCAATAGAAAGTCATGGCCCATAGTTTTATTTTAAAAAGCCTAAAATAGTTGTTCTTCCAAACACAGCATACATTAATATGCTATCTTTCCATCTATCAATAGTATTCTTTGATTTTCTTTGTGTTAAAACCAGAAACCAGAAACCAGAGCAATCTTCATTAACTTAACATACTCCCAAAATATGATTAATTGCAGAAAAAAAATACAAAGACATGTTATTTAGATCTTGCTAGTAAGTCATGTTGCTAATTTAAAATAATCAGATATGCATAGCTAAATAAAGTTGAGCACCATTGAACACTTATCTGGGATTACAAAACAATTGTTAAAGTCAGATTCCTTTGCTTAAGGAGTTAGAATTGGTGAAGTATTCTCTAGACTAGACAAGGGGTCAGGGGTCTTACACATCAAAAACTCTTGACAGTGTTTGGCATTTATTATTTACTTAATAGTTTATCCCTTTTTTCTATTAAAATACATGAAATGCAACATCTCATCACCACTATAAATTCATAATTAAACAATTGAATGAGATGTGGTGCATCAAACGGCAAAATTAAGATTTTGCCTTTAAAAGCTGACCTTCTAACACAACCCATTTAGGTACAGAACACCTGTCTACCATTATTTGAAGATTCCCTTCCAGCCTAAACTTTTATACTAATCACATAAAAAGAAAGAAAAAGATTATACAGGTACTCTTTGACTTACAGTCACAATAGGGACAAAAAATACATCGTTGAGTGGCATGGTCATTAAATGAGGCATCACGGGAATGCACCCAGTTTCACAAACTTTTTGCCACAGCTTCTAAGTAAGTTATCAAATTACTGCCACTTGCGATCTTCTCAATGCCTTTCCTATTGAATAATTATAGGAAGCAGTGTGGGAAGGTCACAAATGGCAATGATGTTCCTTTGTAAATATGGGACAGTTGCCAAATGCCCAAACCATGATTAAGTGGCACTGCGATGATCATAAATATGATGATCGGTCATAAGTCACATTTTCAGTCCGATTGTAACTTCGAATCATTGCTAATTGAATGGTCATAAGTCTGTGTATTGCTGCAGAACTATCCGAAAAATGTTTACCTGTGAAAGCCCTGTTACACCAACATTCTCATCATTTGTTCCAGCCTTTTCCAGCATGGTATCCATCACTTTCAGCAACTGGAGAACCTCTAGCCTCCCAGAGGGCTTCCTAATAAATCAGAGGAGAAGAAATTGCACAATAATAACACACAAAACTGGAGAATTTTGAATTTAAGTACAGTATATAAGTGTTGCTTACATGGATGGAAAAACTCGCAGCCTGTTTTCCTCATCTTCAAGCAGAGTTGTATATTTACTGCAGGAAGTAAAAATAGGATAAACTGCTTGGTTTTTATTGCAGGATTAAATGGCGTGTTTATTTTAAATATTTTTTGAAAGTACAGTATATAACTAGAACATTATAACAAATGAAGTTGAATGCATTGGTAGCACAATTATTATTTAATTACAGTATTAAATTAGCACAATTTACAACACTTTTCAAAAATAGATATAAATAATGCCCATAAGAAAGTTATATTGACTGTATGCAAAACTCTGATAGATTTGTACTTTTAAGATGTCCCAGACCTATATTAAAAGCCTACTCATTTGCAATGAAGGTAGTGCAGAACTAAATGCTGATTATAAAATATTTATGACAATAATGGCGGAAAGAATTAAAAATATATTAAATGGAATCATACACCCAGACCAAAATGAATTTTTGCCCAACAGACACATAAAATACAATACACGAACAATAATGGACATATTGCAACACTACAAGATACATTCAGGAAAGCAAGGAGCATTGATATTTATTGATGCACAAAAAGCATTTGATAGCCTGAATTGGGATTTTCTAATAAATCAATTAACAGTAATGAATTTCGGAGAGAAATTTATAGGGATGATCAGAGTAATATATTTGAGTCAGAGGGCAAAAATAATACAACAGAAGATTTCAGCATAACCAAAGGGGTAAGACAGGGATGCCCATTATCCCCCGTTATTTAGCCTCTCAATAGAGACATTGCTCTCACAAATTAGACATAATATGGATATAAAGGGACTGAAAATTAGAACACAGGAATATAAAGTGCAGGCCTTTGCAGATGATCTAGTATTTATCATAGAGGAGCCCTTAGAAACTGGACCAAAACTATTACATGATATAAACCAATTCGGCAAAGTGGCAGGGCTTAAAATAAACAAAGATAAAATTAAAATATTAACTAAGAATTAGTTCAGAATGCGGCCGCGCGGGGGATTCTGGGAGCGTCTAGATGCTCCCACGTGACACCTCTCCTGCACGAGCTGCATTGGCTGCCTGTGGCTTTCCGGGTGCGCTTCAAGGTATTAGTAACCACCTTCAAAGCGCTCCATGGCAAGGGGCCTGGTTATCTGCAAGACCGCCTCCTGCTACCAAATACCTCCCACCAACCAGTCCGCTCCCACAGAGAGGGCCTCCTCAGGGTGGCTTCGGCTAGGCAATATCGGCTGGTGACCCCTAGGGGGAGAGCCTTCTCTGTGGCAGCTCCTGCCCTCTGGAATGACCTGCCCCCTGACCTACGGACAATCACGGACCTGCACCAGTTCCGTCGGGCCTTGAAGACCCATTTGTCTCGTGTGGCCGGCCTGGCGTAGTTTTTTAAATTGTTTTAGTAAGGGCTTTTAACAGGATTTTAGTCAGGCTAGCTATTTAATAGATTTTTAACTGTATTTTATGTTTTATATCATTGCCTTTTATTAGTGCCTGTACACCGCCCTGAGTCCCGAAAGGGAGAAGGGCGGTATAAAAATTTAAAATAATAATAATAATAATAATAATAATAATAATAATAATAATAATAATAATAATAATAATAATAATAATATTAATAATAATAATAATAATAATAATAATAATAATAATATAGTACTCACTCATCATAATATTCCAAACCTAGGACACCTCTGTTCTTTACAATGTGAAATTCCTCTGGAATAAAGGTGTCTGCCACATTTGCTGCCTAAAAACAGAACAAATTAAAAGAGAATACATGAGGCAGACAATAGATGTTCTTTTTTAGGAGAAGGGCGGGGTATAAATTTAATTAAATAAATAAATAAATAAATAAATAAAGATAGAATTGACTTTTATAGATATGCATCAAAATGCTTCCTGACATTTTTAGTATGTTACTTACTTTTAAGTAAGTAAGTTTTATGGGAGGGAAACTACTTTTTTGTAAAAGTATATACCAGGAGACATTAGTAAAATCTGATTGTGCATCTTCTCACAGGGAAACAGGTTGGGGAAGCAGGGAAACTGCCTTATTGGCATTTTATTTAATCTAGATTTTTTTAAACCAATTGATAAATCATGTCTGCCTAAAATCATGGTTTTCACTAACAAACAAGCACTCTGCTTGTCTGTATGGTGTAATAGACTAGGCCCAGCCAATCTGTCCCCAGCCACAGAAGTTGGCACCTGTCCTCAACCACAGAAGTTCACTGGTTGAGTCTGGGCCATTCTGTCTTTCTTAGCCTACTCTACTTCACACTATTACTGTTCTGGGGAAAAATAGGAAGAAGGACTGACATGTATGGCATCTTGAGCTTCTGAATGAAAGGCGAGATATACATCTAATAAATAAATAAATATTAGTGCTGATTGCGCCAGCTTGTTGTTTGATTTGGATCACTAAATAAATAGTGAATATAGCAATCTCTATCCTGCTGTGGCCATTGCACCATTGTTAGGATGTACATTATCTAACTAGATTTAAGAAATATAATTTGTTTAAATACTGTCTCCATATTAGTTCACTAAGCGTGACTTAGAAAATTTAGCTAGTAAATATTTTTGTCTTATGGTTTTATTTTGGGAAAAACCCAAAAGGATATAAACAGCTATTAGTGCTGATTGTGCCAGCTTGTTGTTTGATTTGGATCTCTAAATAAATAGTGATAATAGCAATCTCTATCCTGCTCTGTCATTGTTAGGGCACACATTATCTAACTAGATTTAAGAAATATAATTTGTTTAAATACTGTCTCCATATTAGTTCACTAAGCGTGACTTTTGTCTTATGGTTTTATTTTGCAAAAAAACCAAAATGATATAAACAGCTATTGGAAGTCCAAATAACATGTCATATTTTTAATGATAATGTCATTAAGACAATGACTACAGATAGAAACCTGAATAAATGCAAATATACAAATGAGTAGTGTTTTTGAAAACTGGCCCTGCTGTTTCAAGTACATGCTCTCTTGGCTCTATAAATGTTTAGTGCTCAGTCCAAATTATGTCATACCTCCAGAGTTCTGAAAGTTGTGAAATGTTGTCAAATCTTAACCTGTGCTTAATGCTATCAAGATTTTGGCAAAGAGGCAGACTCACAGGCTTAGCTGCATATGCATCCTGCTTCAAACCTGAGGAAGGAACTCTTGGTCCTTTTTGAGAGATGATATCATACAGAAAAGAGACATCCCTTAACAAACAGAATGAAAATAACAGCTTAATTGGCTACAGAATCACTGAACTACTGTCTTGCCTCTAAAACTCAAAAGAGTACTAACATATGAACATCTAAAGGCACAGTCTGCAAATACCATGCTAATTTCCTGGTACTCTCAGTCAAAATTCTTGCCTACTAGCCAACCTGACTATTAACAGGTTCCCATCGCACACAAAATTGCTTTATTTCCTGTAACGGTGTTTTCCCAAAACATTTTCCTGCCTTAAAAGTTTTATTTTACCTTTCAGAATGAACTCTTAATTATCTCCCATTATTTTCATCTTTACTTGCCCATTTTCTCAGATGTTCAGCTTTCTATTTTCCTATTCCAGGTTGAAAAGTTTGTCAATTCATGGTCTCAAACACTTTAATTAGATTTGCACAGTACATTATGAAACTACTGAATTTGCACAGTAAAATATGGCAAGCAGCAATATGTTGTACAAACCCAGATAATCTAGCTTTTGGTTCAGTTGGTTGGACAACCATATAAGCATTAGAAATATGCAGAAATGCAAACCAATGATACCACTGAATCATTTCTGCAGATTTGCCTCCCTTATTTATATAGTACAATATGCTTTGTATTTTTTTTTCAGCATTCTTAATGTTACAGAGGTTTTACAAAGGGACAGCTAACATGTCAATAATTTTATCTGAAGATTTTCTAGCATTCTATATTATTACCTTCCAGCTCCAGTCAAGCAGACAGGATGCTGTATCAGGTATTGAAATTTATTTCTACGAATGGGGTGTTGCCAGACTCCATCAGCTGTACGGATGCAACCCTGAAGAACAGGAGAAAAGATCAAATCATACTTAAAAATGTTACGGATAGTTCCGGGGTAACTACAACTACAACTTTTTTTTACAAATCATGATATAAAAATTCTACTTTAATTTGCTAATTTGCTATGCTCAAAATGAAGCTCTGATTGTTGTTTCTTCCATTCATTTCTCACATCTCACCTTGCATTTACTATGCTTAGTGGCCTCTCATCCCGCAATCCTACTTCCAGTCTGCGAAGAGACAGAAAAAATCTAGTTCTGCTCTTGTGGCTAAGAAGGAGAAGGGACTATCTCTAATAGCTACCCAGGGTTGCCTGTGCTAGTACAAAACCTGCCAAAACTAAATGGCTGGTATTATTCAGAACTACAGCAGACCATCAACCAGCAGATGTTGTAACAGATTTTATGTCCAAGGAACAAATATTCTAATAGTGAAAATGAACTTGCAGACCTGAAAGTCAAAAATTTTTGTTTTCTTGGGTGGTTTTAAAAAAGGAGGATATTGGACTGGATTGGCAGCAGAAGTCAGAGCAACAAATATCTCTTCGGGGATGAAATCACGTCGCAAGGGTTTTGAATGAAGTTTGGGATAAACTTCCACAGTTGGTTTGTCTCTTAACTCAGGGAATTCTGGAAAGAGAAGGAAAGACATATTATCACTTCTAAGAAAGAAAGAGATGTCTGTAGCACCAACAGCAAAAGCAAAAACTAAGGCTGTCCAAACATTGTAAGAGCCTAGGTTCAAGTCTACACCCTAGTGGCAAAAGTGGCAACACGGCAATGCTTCACTCTTGCCATATTTTCAAATTGTATCCTATTTTAAAGTCACATGGTTCCTATTGTGGATGGATAGACTGGGGCAGCAGTTATTGGGGTACTGTAAACAATGGGCAGAGCATTTGGAAGGTATTATTATTGAATTATAAGATTTACTAGATGTTAGATGTCAGCTGAAAAAGTCCAGTGTGTACAGGTTAATGAGGCCTTATCTTGTGAGGTTAACTAAGATGGGTTTATGATTTTCCTTGTTTTGAAATCTCTAAAGACTTTCTCTAATAACCATCTTGGTCTAAATAAATTCAAGAAAATATAAGAAATTAATGCAACATAATAGAGTAGATTTTTTTAAATATATTGTTTGAATCCAGGAAATCTGGGATTAATCAGAGGTGAGGTGGAATCAAATGCAAACAGGAAATAATCTCATTTGAATCAATGAGTAATAAACTATATTCAGTCCTCACTTGGCAAGTTTCTACCCTTAGGATTATATTATATATGCATTTTGGGACCTGGGAAACTATTTTAAATTTTAGTTGTACATTAACCTATATTATAGGTTGGGATTAAGAAACAGATAATATCAGATCCCAACTGGAATGCTTAGCAAAGCAATAAGGGATTCTGGTTGTCTATAAGAACAATGTTTTTAAAAAGAAGGAGTCACTTATCTTGATTCCCAAGTATTTTCTACCTAACTTATCACATTTATCTACTGGAGACCTAAAAACTCACCTAAACTGTTTATTTGTTTGCTTATCTATTTCACTAGATTTAGATGTCACAAATTCCAAAACAATTTTGGATGACTCACAATGTCAAAAAATAAACAAACGAAAAATGAAAAACAATGCAATATAAATAACCAAGATGGTATCTGCCAACTCAATACAGAACATGTAGAAAATCTTCTCTAAGAAGTCCTGTCCATCCTAACCAAGGCTTGAGAGAACAGCTAAATCTTCAAGGTCTTTTGAAGCCCTTATCATGATGGCAGCCACATGGATCACAGCTGGGTAGAAAAAATGTCGTGCCTTGGGTTATTAGTGAGAATTGTTTAATGAAAGGAACCTGGAGTGTGCTAACTCTGCCAGTTTATACCAGCCAGGTGGAACCATGGGAAAAAGGTATATAGGCAGGAAGAATCAGGGACTAGTCTAAGACTAGAACTACTGACTTGGGGATTGGAAAGAGCAGTGAAATAGAATTGCTACAATTCTTTCAACATTCCTACTTTAATCAGGTTTTCTGTCTAAGTAACAACACAAATGCCTGACTGCTTTACAATAGCGAATGGCATAATGGAAGGTTTGAAATGGATCTCAGAGATCATATAGTCCAGGAGTGTCCAACTCGTAGCGTCCTGATGGTGTCACGTGATGTATCAGGACTTCCCCCTTCATTAAACCGGGCATGGGAGTAGCCAGTGCATGACGCACCCAGCCCGCAGGGTGGGAGTTTGACAGCCCTGATATAATCCAAGTCCCTACTGAGCACAGGAGTCTACTACTCTAGCTTATCTGGCATAGGGTGATCTAGTCTTGTTCCTCCAGAGGAAAGTCTTTCACCCCCCCAAAGCATTCTGCTCCTCTCTTGAAGGAGGAGCAAATAATCAATTGTCTCAATTTCTTACAGTCATTTTATTTATTTAAATATATATGGCCACCTATCTACAACAGAGATTCTGGGCTTTGTAAAAGGATTAAAACAACAGCTTTAAGCAATAATCTATGATACTTGAAATAAACAATACATTCCAATCATCAAAAACCAAATCACAGCAGAGCAAATGTAGTGAATCAAATCAAATAAAATGGCATTAAATAACACTTGTGAGATTTACCTTTACTGCTGTCACTAATAAGCACTAAGGAGCTCAGATCTTTGACTTGTTTGCTCTCTTCTTTTGAAGTAGAAGGCAATGCTGGAACTTGCTCCCTCTGATCAGACATGATAAAACATTGATTTGGGGTGGCTTTCTCACCAAGAGACTTCTTTGCAAAAGCAAGTTATCTACAAGATATATGGATAAAATAAGAATAGATGGTATGACTGAAAATGATAGTATTCAGCTTCAAATTCTGTACTTAAGGATTCCGTGTATAGTACCTATACACATAAAGCATATATTTTACATTAATGCCCATGGGGTAAGTCTACAAAATACATTAATATCACTTGTGGTGAGAGTTATCTACAGTAGTCTTCCCAACATGATGTCTCCCAAGAAAAACAAAATGCACAGGTACAGTATAGGTGGTAACTTGCTCAATAGTAGCAACTGTGAGAGGGATCTTGGAATCCTAGTGGACAACCATTTAAATATGAGCCAGCAGTGTGCAGCAGCTGCCAAAAAAGCCAACACAGTTCTAGGCTGCATAAACAGAGGGATCTAGATCATGTGAAGTGTTAATGCCACTGTATAGTGCCTTGGTAAGGCCACACTTGGAATACTGCATACAGTTTTGGTCGCCACGATGTAGAAAAGACGTGGAGACTCTGGAAAGAGTGCAGAGAAGAGCAACCAAGATGATTAGGGGACTGGAGACTAAAACATATGAAGAACGGTTGCAGGAGCTGGTTATGTCTAGTTTGATGAAGAGAAGGACCAGGGGAGACATGATAGCAGTGTTCCGATATCTCAGAGAGTGCCACAAAGAAGAGGGAGTCAAACTATTCTCCAAGGCACCTGGGGGCAGGGCAAGAAGCAATGGGTGGAAACTAATCAAGGAGAGAAGCAACTTAGAACTAAGGAGAAATTTCCTGACAGTTAGAACAATTAACCTCTGGAACAGCTTGCCTCCAGAAGTTGTGAATGCCCCAACCCTGGAAGTCTTTAAAAAGATGTTAGATAGCCATTTGTCTGAAATGGTATAAGGTTCTTGCCCACGCAGGGGGTTGGACTAGAAGACCTACAAGGTCCCTTCCAACTCTGCTATTGTATTGTATTGTATTGTATTGTATTGTATTGTATTGTATTGTATTGTATTGTATTGTATTGTATTGCATTGCATTGCATTGCATTGCATTGCATTGCATTGCATTGCATTGCATTGCATTGTATTGTATATGTGGCAGACAATAACCCAAAATTCTAGGGCTGTTGCCTAGATTAAAAAAATCTTGGAAGAGGGCAAAAAACCCTAAACTCTATTTCTTTAATGCTGCCATGTTTGTAAACAGCAGGAATTCAATGCCTTGAAGTTATGTAAACCTACTGTAAGTCTATAAAACTACCTCTTATGAAGCATTAGTAAAACCTTTCCTGTTCTAAAGGGTGGTTCCAATATATTTAGATTGTAGCACAAACCTAATACCTAGTGGAATTAATAATCCCTAATTAAAGGGATTTGTTATTAGGAATATTATCTCTACCTAAGATTTCTGCAGTAATTGTTTTTGGACATTTGAGAAACAGTAATAGTCACAGATGTTGAACTTTATTTACTGAGTGACTATCAATTGATTTAATTTAGTGGGGGGGGATTTAGTTAATAAGAATGCTACCATTTTACTCTCCATCATGAATGTCTTTTAAAAAAAAATTCTGGCTTAAACCCAACACAATCTTTAGTTTGGATTTCTGAAAACACATTCAAAATTTTAAGAATCTGAGAACCAATCTGAACATCCAAACCCAATAACACAAATAGTAAGGAGAGCAAATAGTAAGCACACCTGCTAAGTAAGGGAATAAGACTTAATAACTGAGTGAATAGATTTAGTTTTTTAAATATATATATACTAATTTTTTTGTGTTAATACATGGTGCATCTCAACACTTCATAACTACATGAATTTTTATGTACTTGAAATCTAATCTGTATAATATTGCTTTGAAATCATCTGTCACATCACACTTGAAGTGTAACATGAATTGCCTCATTAATCACCATGTATATATATGTGTATATACCACTGGATATCTTCCATATTATGTCAATATCTTTGAAATGTCATTGCTTTCAACTTAGGGAGAATCCTGTAACAATTTAACCATCTGCCCGTTTTTAAAAAGCCAGATCTGGAATCATTCGAGGAGCCTTTTTATGAACGTTATGAATCATCCGAAAACTGCTGCAGCACGTATGTTCCACTCCTGGGAACGTCTCTCCAACCTCCAAGACTAAGCATTATCCACCACTCCGTCCTAAGTAAGCAATGAGCTTCCAAGCGATTGCTTCATAAGGACTAGAAGCGTCACCATAAGGCAAGTCATCGTGGCCCCATCTCCAAGGGCCAAAACCGCAATATCGCGTCACAGAACCTTTCAGCCGTTCGGCAGCGGGCTGAGGGAAGACAAAACAGCTGGAGGCATTTCTTTTACCTATTACTTCCGGCTTCCTGGCGGCCGCTGTTGCTATGGGAACCTAGGACGCCTTTTGCGTAGGCCCTTCGCCGAACCCAGGAACTCAACCTCCCCCCCCTCCCCCACGCGCGCTTGGAAGCCTCTCGTGACTCCTGCTTGCTTGATTCGGTTCCCGATTCTTTAGAGCCGTGTTTCTCAACTTTGGCTACGCTAGCTGGGGGATTCTGGGAGTTGAAGTCCACAGGACTTAAAGTCGCCAAGGTTGAGAACACTGCTTTAGAGAAAGCCGTTGTCTGTTTCTTTGTTTGATTCCTGTAAGGCGCCGTAGAGATGCAGCGAGCACGATGAATAAGGAGCGGCAGGAGCTAGTGCTTAAGAGTACTTAATGGCGCCTATTTGGGGACTCCTACAAGAAACTAAAATCCAGAAACGTTGATGCATTGTTGGGATGAGTGTCTTGGAGGTTCCAGATAGAATGCTTATATGCATTTTAATGTTCCAAGGGTTGACTTCATAGTTGTCTTTGCAATCAAACGAGGCGTGGAGTTCTTGGAAATCTCCGAGCTTGGTTGCAGACGTTACTCAACAAGGTAAGTCATAGGAGACAACACACGCACTTGATGATGTAGGTAGTTAGGGAATGAAACGTCAGCAAGCAACCAAACCCAGAAAGTAACTACTAATAACTCTGTTCATGTTACAAGTATTCTATTGAGATCAGTTGGGATATGTTGAATAATGTAGCTGGGCTTGAACGGTTAACTTCCAAACTAAGTTAGGAGAATCACAACATAAGGAAGTATCTTGAAGTACTCAGATCCTGGTGATTACCTGACACACTCCTGTGAGACTCTTTGGGTGGTATGAAAGTGGTTTGATATTATCTTATCAGTTTAGGCTGCAACTCTGAAATCCCCCAACTGTCTCTAGAAGTACTAATCCAATCAACTTTAGCTTCAGAAAAGTGTTCCATCTGAATGTGTGCAACCTAATACAAGATAAAGTCAAGCAACTTGCTGAAAACCAAAAGCTGTGTTATAAGGAGGGTTTATAGTAATTATATACACATGCACACCCCTAATACTTAAATGGATAATCTTGATTATTAAATAGTTTGCCTAATTGATTTTTCCTTGTTTTTATTCTATTGTAGATGTGAACATTTTTATTAAGAAACACACAGAACCAATCAAACCCCACATATATTACCAGGCACTGCAGGAGGTGGTGGTGGGGAATCCTACATCTTGTAAAGGTAAGGACCATTAGTCAGGTGTTTTTATTGAAGGTGCCACTTGTGTCTTTGCAAATAAATATTACAAACAGTTAACACTACTTTTCTAGCAAACTTTTTGTGGTCACACACTTTACAGCTTGAATGAAGTATGTCGGATATGAATGAAGGCAACATGTTTCACAGATAGCAAAATATATTTTAAGTTTCTGTAAAACAGTATAATTTTTCCCCACGACACAGATCACACACACAGTTCAATACATTTTACAATTAACCAACATTTTACAATTAACTAACAGCTTCGAAATTATGATCTTTGACCCATCCAATGGATGAAAACTGAATTCCATTTCCTCTTATCCCTAGGCATTGCTTCCAAGGGAGAAGTCTGAACCATCTTGCTTGAACAATAAATTCTTCAATTTTACCAGTTCTATTCAATCTAAGGCTCTGAAAGTTGGACCATAAGAAAGGCTGAGCGCCAAAGAATGGAGGCCTTTGAACTATGGTGCTGGAGAAGACTCCTGCGAGTCCCTTGGACTGCAAGGTGATCAAACCAGTCAGTCCTAGAGGCGATCAACCCTGACTGCTCTTTAGAAGGCCAGATCCTGAAGATATAACGTAAACACTTTGGCCACCTAATGAGAAGGAAGGACTCACTGGAGAAGAGTCTCTAATGCTGGGAATCATTTAGGGCAAAAGAAGGTGACAACAGAGAATGAGGTGGCTGAATTGAGTCACTGAAGCAGTTGGTGTGAGCTTAAATGGACTGGAGGATGGTAGAGGATAGGGAGGCCTGGAGGAGCATCCGTGGGGTCTTGGGTCAGACACAATTTCTCAACTAACAGCAACAACTCAATCTAAGAGTTTGTGAAGCTATAAAAATGAAGTTCATTAGGCACCATGTACTTTTGTACAAAAATAAGATTTGGCACTTTTTTTTTAATCTAAGGACATTATATACATGTTTTTTTCCCCAAACAAACACAGAAATAGGTTTCTTTGCCTAGATTACAATAAATCTTTTAAATGCAGTTTTGTATCAATGGCAAGGCTCATGAAACTCAAAAGTTCTTAAAGAATGGAAAGTTCATGTTTTAGGAACAAAACTTTTAATGCTGTTCACAATTATTCAAGCATTTTGAATTTATATTCACAGCTTTACATAGAAACCACTACTATAGTTGAATAGTGTATTTTTGAAAATGTCTTAGTTCATGCATGAGATTAAGTCATGTGTGGTCTTTGTTCTTTTTTGTTCAGCTGAATCATGGTTGTTACAGTCACACCAAATAACATAAATCAATGCTGACTGACATATTGTGAGAACTCAGCCATGTTCTTTGCAATGATGATTGGGAGAGAAACTATAATGTTATTAAAAGTTGATTTAGTCCAAGTTCCTAGTTTATTCTTTTTCAAAACTTACTATTGTTTGAGTGAATTTGCAAATTAATAGTGAAGTTAATATTGCACTTGATTCTGGGCATACTTCAAGCTACTTTTCATGATAATACCAAGTAACATGTTTTTTATTATTCAAAAACCATCTAGCTATGTCAGGGCTGTCAAACTCGATTTCATTGAGGGCCGCATCAATGACCTTGAGGGGATTGGGGCTGGGCATCGCCAGCTCTATGTTACTCTTAGGGGCATTTGTGGTGGCCAAGTGCTAAGGCAGGACTTCACTCAGACCCGTGATGGCGAACCTAGGGTACATGTGCCACAGATGATATGCAGAGCCCTCTCTGTGGGCATGTGAGCTGTTGGCCCAGCTCAGTTCCATGCATGCACGTGCACTTCCCACCAGTCAGAAGGTTTTGCTGCTTATGCGTGGGGGTGGAGCACATATGGGAGATGTGCACATATGCATGGGGACGGGGAGTGCATGCGTGTGGGGCGAGGGAGCACGGTGCTCCTATCGCCCATTTTTGGTCCCAGAAGGCTGCAGGGAAGCCTACTAGGCAAAAAATGGGGTGTGGGGGAGTGCATTATGGGTGCGCTTTCAGCACTCGATGACAAAAAGGTTAGCCATCCCTGCCTCAGACCCTCCCTCACTCTCATTATAATCTTCCTTCATTCTTTTTTCCTTACCCTCTTTAATTTTTCCTTTCTTGCTCTCTTCCCATCTTTCCTTATTTTTCTTTGTCTTTCCTCTTTCCTTTTCTCCTTTCCTCCTGTCAATTCTTGCTCAAATGGAAAAGGGGAAATATTTCATTTTGCTTTTAGTTTGTTTTGCTAGCCCTCTGCCAGCGAAAATGTAGTCGAAAACGAGCTCCACTTTTGCTAGCAAAGGGCTGCAGGAGGCCGTTGCAGCCAAAAACAGGGCCTGGGAGGGCCATGCGCAGCCCCCCAAGCTGCTTTTTTGCTGGCAGAGGACAGCAAGAGGTTGTTGTGGCCATAAACGGAGCCCAAGACACACACACACCCCACACACACACAAAGCTCCATTTTCATTGGCAGGGACACTGCGGTCCAGCCCTTTGCTGTTTCTAGAGCAGCCCTGTAGGCCAGATCTAATCCCCCATGGGCCAGCTTTGGCTCTCAGGCCTTGGGTTTGACTGGGTTATGCGTTCTCTTTAATTAAACTGAACATTTCATGCAGAGATCTTATGTACAAAGTCCAATGTTTTCTTAAACACAATCCACGGTATTTAACTTTAGAAATACAGCTTGCAAATGTTGGGCTGGCATACACGGGCATGTTTGCAAAGGGAAAGGAGAAACATTTCATATACTAAATATAATGTCATGACCTATGATGTCATTACAGCTTGCACTAGATGTTTATGATTGTGGGTTGGAATATTTTGTTAGCAAGTTTTGATACATTTCAGCATCATTACTATAAATACAGGCCCTTCACCTCCCATCCGCCATCTGTCTTCATGCTCTATTCTTTAATTGCAGTTCATATTGTATTATAGGTTGTCTTTAGGATGGAAACAGAAAGTTGAATGTGTATCTTTTAAAGAAATAAAAGATTAAAGAGAGACGCAAAATGTTTACCTTAGAACAAATTTAGAAGAACACAAGTTTTATTTCAAAATAACAAATTCAGTATTCTTTCTGTAAATGTTGATTTGTCCATAACATAATTACCAAATATAAATACAAGCATTCCATGCCAGCAATTCTTAAAATATATACAATGATTTTTAGGAAAAGCTGTTTTCAGTGTGAAACTAGTTCTATTAAAATGACACAATTTCATGGTTTAATTTATATCAGTCATGTAAAAGTCATGTCTTATATCAAATCTTCCAAGGTTTCCTTCAGTTTGTCATCATCTGTTTTTTTTTAAAAAAACACCACAATATTGAAACGGGTCTGTTTAATTTTCAGAAAACTAAGGGTATTTAAAATATTTTTGCAGAATGAAAATCTTCCAGTTGCCCTTTTAATATATCAAGCTGCTTTTATCCTGAAAAAAAGATTAACTCTGATGTTCTGTGGTTAGATTAAATCACTTTAGTTACCGGTAAGTAATTAAAGTTATACTACAGAAAACAAATGCAGTATGAGTTCAGTTTGAAAAAAACAGACAAAACAAAGAGAAAAAAACAATCAGCATCTATAATGCACTAGAGAACGATGACTCAATTATGAAATATATACAGACTGTATTTATTTTCCCCATCTCCAACTTTTTTTATTTAATTGAGTCACAGCCCCAATGCCCTAAGAATAGTTCACATTGACTAGTGAAACAGAGTTCTCTAATATTTATCTACAGGTTATATATCAGCCCTGTAGGATATTAACTGTCAGCTACCAATATAGTGATTATGTGTTACATTAGCAAAAATATGTCTCAGGGTGTTCCATACCTAATCTATCCCATTACTTTCAAAGGAATGTTACTGAGCAAACTGCTATTTTAAATGGGAAATGAAGTTTTCCAAATCAATGTTTTTTCTCAGTTCTTCAATACTAATTATGATTTGCTTCACTGCAGTGATAATCAATAAATGTAATAATAATGGGCATATGACCACAAAAATAATGAGCATATGACCACATATTAATGATATTTGTAAAAAATATAATACTGAAGAGATTATGCTCATAGTTGAGAAAGACTAGCTCACAAGAATCTAATGCATGAAACTATATTTACTGGCTGAATGAATTTTTATTGATAGGGGGAAAACTGTCTATGATTGTAAACAAAGAGAGCTTCACTTCCAAATTCTTTAAACTGAGATCATAATAAGGAAGATAAGGTAGTATAAAATATACCTTTCACTCTTAAAAAAAAACAAAACACCGTATCATACTGGGTTAATAATATCACATTTAAATTGGTCTTAAACTAAAGAGAGAAGGAAAGTTTTAAACACATTTTGTTTTAAATTCTGTGATCTTCAATAGAACACATCATCATTACAGAAATTAGTCCTAGTCTGAATGTTAATGGAACCCACAAGGCTATCCCTGATAACTTTGCTATAAGCTTGCAATGTAATTTACAACATGTTTAGTACTTAACATGTTCTTCTATTAACAGTTCAAAAAGTAAAAGAGAAATGAACCTGGTAGTAAATGGCCACTCTGTTGTCAAATAATTAAGAAACTAAGCATCAAAGGAAGTACTAGCTGATACAGTCAATAACACTGGGCTTATTTTAATTTGAAAGAAAAATACTGAAAGATGTCAAAGCAAAACAGACACATTTTTCACAATACATTATTCATACAGGCAGTAATTTTACTCTTCAAAGTAGTGTTGGATCATGCCCAACTTTTATTTACCCTAGGCCAAATTACAATTACAATGGCTGCATCCATCGAACTCACATTTATATTATTACTATTACAGGAGAAGCCCCCCTGTGGCAGGTGATCTAAACCAGGTATTAATACATTCACATACAAGGGAGGGAGATCTTTGACTCATCACCAAAGAGGGCTCTCAGTAACATATTTCAGCAATCCTTTATGATATGGTTTTAAGAAATAAAATACATTGTAAAGGTACCTTAACGGTTCTTTATTTTTCCCCTAATCCATATCATATCTGTTGTTTTTTTCTCAGGTTCTGGACAAAACTAGCAGCTGTCCTATTCATTCTGTAGTACAAATACTGTTCAAATGTCCCATTTCAAGTGTGATTCTGATAGAAGATTTATGCAAATAGTCACTATTATCCAGATCACACAATACTACTTTTTAAAGGAAACAATGGGTAAAAGAAAGAGTACATAGAAAACTATTTGCAATAGGCAAAACAACTATAAATTTCTTCATTAACCTTTTAACAGATTTCATGACCAGCATGGAAATGGCTCATATTAGAATAGCTAGGAATGAGAATAATCTATTGGTTCTTGTACAGGTTTAGCTGCCTAGTGCGCCAAAATGCCATCATTTTCCAGAAATACATACAATTTCCTTTTTTAAAAAAAGGCTCAACTCATTTATATCATTGGACCCAATTTGTTGTCGTTTGACTAAAGAGCATCTTCTGATCTCGGTTCTAAAGAGAACTCCCAGAGGTCTTCATATCTTAAGGGGGCAAGACCAAGAACGTGGTTTCACATAATCCAGGAAAGTTGGCTAGAAGACACAAGAGGAACAGTAATGTTAGGCAAAAAAATATAGAATACTTTGTCTTGTTTAGCACCATCCAATAAACCATATTTACTCACACAATAACTCAGATATATTTCCATTTGGTAACCAGGAAATGCAAAGAATTTATAGAGAAACCTAGGATTCTCATAAGTCTACAAGACTCTCCTTGCTAATAAAAGTCTTAACAGACTTTTGGAGGAGAAATCAAAATTGCCATCACTTCCAGGTATTTCTCATTCAGATTCAAAGTCAGATCCAATGAAATTGCTCCACCTGAGATTGAACTTCAGTAAACCTATATGAGGATAAAGCAGCAAATCTACCTGGGTACAGAAACTTTTACAAACTTCTACAGTCCAGGTATCAAACTTGGGAATTATATAATGACATTTCACTCACACACGGTCTCATTGTATGCATGTACTTATGAGATGTATTCTTGCACTGCAAACCACAACAGAGATGGTGAAAATCCTAATGAACTGAGTGGAACCTAAAGCTAGTGGAGAGTCTAAGAAGTTAACAGAATACTAATGTCCATACGCATGTAGTTCCTTGCTACCTTCCTGCCCTACCTCCCAAGAACGCATGGGGGCTGGGGAGGGCAGAAATGAGGAAAAAACAGGGCATCCCCCCCCCCAGCCTCCAGCAGCACTCTATAAGCCTCCATAGGACTATGCATGCTATTTTTTGA